>CM033621.1:35879884-36183492 GCA_019453435.1 Rhinogobius similis | reverse complement strand
CCTCAAAATAGAGCCATAAAAAGCCACAGTCCTTCCCGCGCGGCGTGAGCGAGGACGACGTGCTATTTCAGGATCTCTGGGGAAGTGCTCCCTTCGATCTCTGTTTGGTCGTCACGCTGGCAACAGACCCGAAAAGCTGCAAAAGAAAAAGAAAAAGAAAGAGAGAAGAGACATAAGAAGTAGAGTTATAGACCAGTGTGTCATCGCAGGTGAGCATTCAGGTCCACTAGAGCTCTGGACTCGGCTCCCAGGTCTGAGAGCGGAGGGAGCTAAAATGTTCTGCATAAGTCCTGGGACACCCGGGGAATTGTGCTCTTTGTGCCTGACGTTAGCAGAAGTAGAGGCTCACGTGTACAAACTAGTCTGGCTGCCAAGGGTAAGCTGCACAATATGAGAACAATATGGACGATAACTGTGCATTTTTGATGTCCAGTAAGTTCTTCTAAATTGAACGAATTTGTAAAAACTGTGTCAAAAACGAGCAAACAGACAAAATAAGAGGATATTTGGACTCACTTTTACCTCTCTTTTTTTAACTCCTTTTTTTATTTCTGTCAGATGGAGAGTATTATTGCCATCTCTACATAATCTAGAGGGGAGGTAATCGATTAAATAGAATCCTTGGTAAACCAAAAGACATGCCCTGTGATCAATTTATCATAAGCAAGAAGCCGCAGGGCACCGCACAAGCTCTCAAAATTATTTGAATCTTTGCACAAAAGCCTCAGAAGAATTACTCCAGAAACAAGCATATTTTTAAGAAAAAAGGCAGATTAAACTGTCTTTTCTCTTCCAAAACTCCACCTAACTCACTTTGTGCCTTCTCTTCCCCACAGTTGTTCATATAAATCTTTATAAACCACATAAAATAATTAGTTCACTGAAAAAAAATTGATCGACAAAGGGAGTTTTCACATGCTGCACAAGGCCTCAAACTATTTAGGAACTGAACCCACACTCACTTGTTTTGAGGCGGAAGTGCTAACATGTTGCACCAGAAATTCTTTTTCATCATTTGTCTTGTCTAAGGACACAGTGGCACATAATGGATTGAAACATTCACCTCGCTTATTACAACATTCACTCAAATGTACCGCTTTGAAAAGTGTAAATATTGGGCTGCACATAACAAGTATTTTAATAGTGGACTAGTCAAACGATTATTTCTGTTGTACACCAAGACTTTTAAATACATAATCAGGTGAATAAAGGTGGAAATTAGATGACTGAAGGCTTCTAGATTGAGAATATTTAAAGTAAAGTGTATTATTGATGAAAATAAGAATCGTGTTATTCTTTTTTTTCACATTTTGATTTCATAATGCCGCTGTTTAGTTATATACAAGAAATAAAAATAATAACTCTTCGTGTGTGTTTCAGAGTCTGTACAGAGCTGTGCAATTTGGGGAAAAATATCTTGTTCTGATTTCTGACCAGTTCTGACCAGTGTTGTGGTTACGATTAGATTCAAGGACAATATAACATTTTATGTTTAATAATGGGATTTCTGTCTCTTAAAGTTCACATTTCAACCACAACCAGGAGAATTGACAAAAAGACTGAAATATGAACTGGTAAAACTAATAAAAGAATCACATGTTTCAGGACATTTTTGTCACATACTTTTAAGTCACAAGTTTCATTCTCACTTCAATCTTGCTTTGTTGTGTTGCTTGTTTCCAGAAACATTTCATTTGTGTTTCTTAACAAATCTAAACTGCAAAAAAGGGATTATCTAACTTAGTTAAATGTATTGAACTATAGCAAATTAATCTTAAAAGTCCAATTTTAAGATTTTTTTCACTTGACAAGGACTATCTTCAAACTGGACATTATTTTGACTTGTTTTTAAAGTAAACTTGATTTAAGTACAAATAATCTTATTCCACTGCCAGATAATTTCACTTTAAATTAGGGTAAAAGGTCTTATTTTGAGCTTTATTTTTCTTATTTGATAGCCCTTTTTGCACCAAGTGCAGGAGTTCTAGCAGCAGTTTTTATGCAGAATAAAACAGGATATTTTTTTATTTGAAGGACATTATTGCACTTCAAAAATTGCTGCACTTACAATCTGCTTTGTGCGTCCGTTAAAATTGCGATTTCGATTAGATTTCAATTAACTGTGCAGCCCTACTGTGCTCCAGATTATGTACGATTATCAAAATACGACGATCAGTCACGATTTGCAAATATGATCACAATGACAAACGCTACAATGCTCTATTTTCCTCTGCTGTAACAGACTTGTCTTGTACAGCAGCTCTAAAACTAAAGTAACTGTTCTGTCTCCAGGAGAATACATTATACAGCTTTTCCATACGGTACAACAAAGGCGTTATGTCTGTTCTCTTTGGAAACTTGCTCTTAAACTCGACAGCAGCTTCCCTCCACACCTCACTGATGTCTGACTGTGTTTGTCTAAAGTTCATGGTTTGTTTGGCTGCTGCCTCTGTTGCCGCCCCGTGTTTCTCATGCAACATTCATAACAGCTCATCTTCAAACCAAAACACAAGAAGAAAAGGCAGCGGGCTTTTTCAAATCGCACCAGCTCACCTCGAAAGCCAGCCCAGGGTTCTCAAACTCATTTACAAACACACACAGGGCTGTTTCTGGCTTTGTCGGGGCTCAAGAGTTTTGGAGGTCAGTGACAATAACATGAGTAAAAGATACAAAAGGAGTCAAAAATGCGTCTGAAAGTGACAAATGCAACAAAAACGTGAGTATGTGATTTTTTTTGTGACTAAACGAGATTGAGAGTGATAAAAACATGACTATGAGGGGCAAAAATGTGACTTAAGTGACAAAAACGAAATTGAAAATGTCAAAAATGTGACTAAAACTGTCAAATGCAACTAAAACTGTCAAAAATGTGACTAAAAGTGACAAAAACGTGACTAAATGTGACAAATACTCAACTAAAAGGCACAAAAATGGTTCTAAAAGTAACAAAAAACTATTCACATGAGACGAGAAACACAGACAATGTTCGTAATTATTACAATTTACCCGAGATCTCAGGTAAAACTATAATCCCATACAAACAGGGCTTTAGTCTATATTAGCGACAAAAAGACAACTAAAAGAGGCCAAAATGTGACTAAAAGTGACAACAACGCGACTCAAACTGTCAAAAATGCAACTTAATGTGACAAAACGCGACTGAAACTGTCAAAAATGCAAATAAATGTGACAAAACGCGACTGAAACTGTCAAAAACGTAACTAAAAGTGACAAAAAATGCTACTAAAAGTGAAAAAAAAAGTGACGATTCGCACGAGACAAGTAATACAGATGGCATTTGTTACAGTTTACCTGAGATCCCAGGTTAAACTAATCCCATACAAACAGGGCTTTAGTCTGTATTACAACAGCAACAACAAGACGACTAAAAGTGACAACAACGTGACTCAAACTGTCAAAAATGCAACTTGATGTGACAAAATGCGACTGAAACGGTCAAAAACGTTACTAAAAGTGACAAAACATGCTGCTAAAAGTGAAAAAAGTGACAAGAAATACAGATGGCACTTACAATTTACATGAGATCCCAGGTTAAACTAATCCTATACAAACAGGGCTTTAGTCTGTATCCGTGTTACTCATTGCGCGGCTCGCGAGCCACATTTGGCTCTCCAAGCCTAATTGGCGGCTCGCGTAGTCGTGTAATATTTTCTAATATACAAAAATAGATTGACCAATCGTCTCCCTAAATATGGCGCAAATAACACTTATGAATACGCATTCCCGTCCTATTTTCTGTTTTATTTCGTGTCGGCGAATGTTGCGCACTGTTGCAAATGTTTACGACAGAGTTACAGAAGCACTTGTGACTGCTGCGCATCCAACGCTTCAACTTAGCGCGAGCCAAATAACAGCAGCGAGCCGAAAAAAGTGGATCCAGGTGGATGGACACAGAGAAACAAATGCAGAATCTCGACGAAAGTCTGCGGCAGTGGTGTTGTCTACGTGATACGCAGGTATAGCATAAGCTCAATAGAAGTGCGGCTGGATTTGCGTGTACTCACTACAAATTGATCAGTGATACGTAACAGTCATTACCCTTGCGGTACTTTAGTGCTTTCTCTCCGTTTAGAGACCAGTACAAACTTTACATTCTCCTCTTTCCCCGCAGTCTCTTCTGAGCTGCTCTGAGCATCACTCCTTTTTTCTCTTTACGCGGCGCAGACAGTGAGCGAGTCTGGGTTTAGAGCAGACCGGGACAGATGCGGATCAGGTTTATTCGGGGGCCACTAAACAATTTTATTCTGGTCTCAAACTCCAAAATGTTCTTTATTTGACGTTAATCGGCCTCATATTCGCGGAGAAAGGAGGCAAAAAGTTGAATGAATGAAAGAGCAAAAGACGCAAATGCAGCCGACGCACGGAAGCGCCACACGCGCGCACAGCGAAGTCAAACTCGCTCTTGCAAAACACAATGTTATAAATGTACATACAAAAATATAGGTTTAGCTGTCCTGGATTAAACATCTGCAGACTGACAGTTTTGGAGGAGAGAGAAGAAGGGAAACTGTGTGTGAGGAGAGCAGGGCCTGTGCAACAAAACTCAGGGGCTTGGGGTTAGGGGGGCTGAGGGGGCACTAAAAATAAAACCACACCATGTAACCTAGAATGGGCCAACCAGCTATTTATTACAGCTAATATCCACCAGAATACAGGCAAACATGCACCAGATCAGTATGTGGTAAGTTATTACACCACTGGACTGCACGAAGATTCAGGTGAGGGGATGAGCCGGGGAAACGGAACACGCAAATGAAAGGTACTCAGAGCAAAAAAACGAAAAGTACAAGGAATACAAGAGTGGATGATGATGTTTTGCGGCTCACTCCTTATCTTTGGTTTGCCAATGCGGCTCTCCTTTAAAAAATAGTGAGGACCACTGGTCTGTATTATAACATTCAAGCGACAAACGTGACTAAAGCAACAAAAACACGACTAAAAGGGACAAAAACGTGACAAAGAGTGACTGTCCCAATCCATGACGTGGTTTTGTCTTTTGGAGTGGTCAGATATTGCTCCCGCTGCAAAAGAGAAAAACACATCATGGAGTGGGACGGTGCAAAAATAGTAGGAACTGAGGAACAAAAGTACAAAAGATGGATACGAGAGGCTGTTGAAATCAGGAAGCGGGGCACACGGACCATCAACAGAGACGAGGGGGCTTTTACTTTGGCTCACACATGGGACTCACTTCTCCAGAGACCACCAGGGGGCAGTGTGGTCAGTTTGATAGATCTGACGCCTAGAACATCTGATAAGGGACACATCACATCCATCAGACGTCCATCAGAAGTCCTCCCGCCCAAACATGTCAGGTAAATGAGCTCATAGCTAATTACAACTGTCTTAGAAGAAACTCAAACATTAATATTACCAAGAAGACAGAATGAACTTTCCAAATGTAGACATAATAATCATTGGTCCAAAAACCGCCTCTACCCTCCGTCTCCATTTTGATAACTCCACACTCACCCCCTCTTCACTCATCCGTAATCTAATCATCCTTCTCGACCCTGATCTTTCATTTGAATCAACCAATATCCCGGACCGCCTTCTTTCATCTCAAAAACATCGCCCGACTCCGTCCATCATTCACCGTCTCCGCTGCTGAAACTTTAATCCACGCATTCATAACTTCCAGAATCAACTACTGCTATAGCATTCTTTACGGCTCGCCCTCTGAAACTCTGCCGCCCGCCTCCTCACACGCACTCCCTGTCCTCCGCTGCCTCCCCATCCCTCAGCGCGTCCTCCTCATAACTTTCAAAGCCCTCCATAACCTGCCCCCCTCTTACATCACCGACCTGCTCCACCACCGCACTCCATCTCGCTCCCGGCGCTCCTCCGACGTGTCTTTGACTGTCTTGAAAAGCACATTTGTGAATTAAATGTATTATTAATATCAAAAACACAACTAGAAGTGACAAAATGTGACTAAAAGTGACAAAAATGCAACTTAAACTGTTAAAAACGTTTTAAAAGTGACAAAAACGAGACTTGAACTGTCAAAAACTCAAGTAAAAGTGACAAAAATGTGACTGAAACTGTCACAATCTCAAGTAAATGTGACAAAAATGTGACTGAAACTGTCAAAATCTCAACGAAAAGTGACAAAAATGTGACTGAAACTGTCAGAAACTCAACTAAAAGTGACAAAAATGCGACTGAAACTGTCAGAAACTCAACCAAATGTGGCAAAAATGCAACTGAAACTGTCAAAAACTCAACTAAAAGTGACAAAAATGCGACTGAAACTGTCAGAAGCTCAACTAAAGGTGACACGTGACTGAAATGGTCAGAAACTCAACAAAATGTGACAAAAATGCGACTGAAACTGTGAAACACTCAACTCTAAGTGACAAAAACACAGCTTAAACTGTCAAACTCAACTAAATGTATCAAAAATGTGGCTGAAACTGTCAAAAACTCAACAAAAAGTGACAAAAAAGTGAGTGAAGCTGTCAAAAACTCAATTAAAATGGACAAAAATGTAAC
Organism: Rhinogobius similis; assembly: GCA_019453435.1. Lineage (NCBI taxonomy): Eukaryota > Metazoa > Chordata > Actinopteri > Gobiiformes > Gobiidae > Rhinogobius > Rhinogobius similis. The sequence goes on along the minus strand of CM033621.1, from coordinate 36,176,976 downwards.
TTAAACTGTCAAAAACTCAACTAAAAGTGACAAAAATGCGACTGAAACTGTCAAAAACTCAACAAAAAGTGACAAAAAAGTGAGTGAAGCTGTCAAAAACTCAACTAAAAGTGACAAAAATGTGACTGAAACCATCAAAATCTCAACGAAAAGTGACAAAAAAGCACCTTAAACTGTCAAAAACTCAACCAAATGTGACAAAATGTGACTGAAACTGTCAAAAACTCAACTAACTGTGACAAAAATATTACTGAAACTGTCAAAAACTCAACCAAAAGTGACAAAAACGCTACTTAAAATCAGGTACAGGCCCTTTAACTGTTCTTTATTTGGTATTTATTCTGTCCACGTGCTGCACTGTTACATGACCAGGTTTTTATTTTTGCCCAACCTGCTGCTAGATTTAAATCTATTTTTAAAGTTATTTATCTTGTTTTTTTTTAATTGCATGTTTCTATTTCCTGCTGTTCTTGAACTGTGCGTTGCAACATTGAAATTCCCCCACTGTGGGACAAATAAAGGTTCACTTATCTGATCTTATCTCATATCTAGAACATTCAGGTTTGCCCTGGTGGCTGGTGGGACCCGTTTTTGACTCTTTTAGTCATGTTTTTATCACTCTTAGGCTCGTTTTTGCCACTTTTAGTCATGTTTTTATCACTCTTAGGCTCATTTTTGCCACTTTTAGTCATTTTTTATCACTCTTAGTCTCGTTATTGCCCCTTACAGTCATGTTTTTATCACTCTTAGTCTCGTTATTGCCCCTTACAGTCATGTTTTTATCACTCTTAGTCTCGTTATTGCCCCTTACAGTCATGTTTTTATCACTCTTAGTCTCGTTATTGCCCCTTACAGTCATGTTTTTATCACTCTTAGTCTCGTTATTGCCCCTTACAGTCATGTTTTTATCACTCTTAGGCTCGTTTTTGCCACTTTTAGTCATGTTTTTATCACTCTTAGGCTCATTTTTGCCACTTTTAGTCATTTTTTATCACTCTTAGTCTCGTTATTGCCCCTTACAGTCATGTTTTTATCACTCTTAGTCTCGTTATTGCCCCTTACAGTCATGTTTTTATCACTCTTAGGCTCGTTTTTGCCACTTTTAGTCATGTTTTTATCACTCTTAGTCTCGTTATTGCCCCTTACAGTCATGTTTTTATCACTCTTAGTCTCGTTATTGCCCCTTACAGTCATGTTTTTATCACTCTTAGTCTCGTTATTGCCCCTTACAGTCATGTTTTTATCACTCTTAGGCTCGTTTTTGACACTTTTAGTCATGTTTTTATCACTACAAGGCTCGTTTTTACCACTTTTAGTCATGTTTTTATCACTCTTAGGCTCATTTTTGCCATTTTTAGTCATGTTTTTATGTTTTTATCACTCTTAGGCTCGTTTTTGCCACTTTTAGTCACGTTTTTATCACTCTTAGGCTCGTTTTTGCCACTTTTAGTCACGTTTTTATCACTCTTGGGCTCGTTTTTGCCACTTTTAGTCATGTTTTTATCACTCTTAGTCTCGTTTTTGCCACTTTTAGTCATGTTTTTATCACTCTTGGGCTTGTTTTTGCCACTTTTAGTCATGTTTGTTTTTGTTTTTTTATTGCATGTTTCTATTTCCCGCTGTTCTTGAACTGTGCGTTGCAACATTGAAATTCCCCCACTGTGGGACAAATAAAGGTTCACTTATCTGATCTTATCTCATATCTAGAACATTCAGGTTTGCCCTGGTGGCTGGTGGGACCCGGCTCATTTGCACACTCTGCCTGTGCAGCACACTCCACTGTAAACACACATTCTATTTCCTTTGGTAATCCGTCTGCTGTGATGAATGCTCTCACTGCTACTATTTATTCATGGGTGTAAACAGTTTATTTATGGTTGTTTGTGAGCGTGGCTTCCTCACTGGTCTCATCACGATACATTACAGTTGGGAATAAGGTGTTGTGCCATGTTTAGCTGTTTTTATACTGTAAAATAACTAAAAATAAGTCGAGCAGGATGTCGTTGTCACATTTGGTCACGTTTTTGTCACTTATAGTCACATTTTTGACAGATTTAGTTGCATTTTTGTCACTTTTAGTCATGGTTTTGCCCCTTACAGTCATGTTTTTATCACTCTTAGTTTCGTTTTTGTCACTTTTAGTCATGGTTTTGACACCTTAAATCTTGTTTTTGTCACGTTATTGCCCCTTACAGTCATGTTTTTATCACCCGTAGGCTCATTTTTGACACTTTTAGTCATGTTTTTATCACTCTTAGGCTTGTTTTTGACACTTTAAGTCATGTTTTTATCACTCTTAGGCTCGTTTTTGACACTTTTTGTCATGTTTTTATTACTCTTAGTCTGGTTTTTGCAACTTTTAGTCATGTTTCTATCACTCTTAGTCTCGTTTTTGCCACTTTTAGTTGTGTTTTTATCACTCTTAGGCTCTTTTTTGCCAGTTTTAGTCATGTTTTTATCACTCTTAGGCTCGTTATTGCCCCTTACAGTCATGTTTTTATCACTCTTAGGCTAATTTTTGCCACTTTTAGTCGTGTTTTTATCACTCTTGGTCTGGTTTTTGCCACTTTTAGTCATGTTTTTATCACTCTTAGGCTCGTTTTTGCCACTTTTAGTCATGTTTTTATCAATCTTAGTCTCGTTTTTGCCACTTTTAGTCATGTTTTTATCAATCTTAGTCTCGTTTTTGCCACTTTTAGTCGTGTTTTTATCAATGTTAGTCTCGTTTTTGCCACTTTTAGTCATGTTTTTATCACTCTTAGGCTTGTTTTTATCACTCTTAGTCTCATTTTTGCCACTTTTAGTCGTGTTTTTATCAATCTTAGTCTCGTTTTTGCCACTTTTAGTCGTGTTTTTATCGCTCTTAGTCTCATTTTTGCCACTTTTAGTCTTGTTTTTATCAATCTTAGTCTCATTTTTGCCACTTTTAGTCATGTTTTTATCAATCTTAGTCTCGTTTTTGCCACATTTAGTCATGTTTTTATTACTCTTATGCTCATTTTTGACACTTTTAGTCATGTTTTTATCACTCCTAGGCTCGCTTTTGCCACTTTTAGTTATGTTTTTATCATTTTTAGGCATGTTTTTTCTCACTTACTCAGATTTTTCTTTGCTTTTAGTCGTAATTGTCGGTTTCAGATTAATATTTTGTAGCTTTGACTTGCGTTTTTTGAAGCATTTTTGTCTTTTAGTGGTATTTTTGTCTCTGACCTCCAAAAAAACGATAAAAACCAACTGGTAGCACATGTGTGATGGAAAATGATTGTGTAATTAGACGACTTACGGTCACTTCAGAGAGAGGAGAGAGCCAGGACCTGTGCAGTTTTTATTTTCTGGAGATGTCCTCATTTTTATTTTGTAAAGCGCTTATCCCTAATTGCGGGAGCGTTTTACCGACGTCAGCAGAAACACGCTATGTCCGTTTACTCATAAATGCTGAGAAAATATTTGTTTACTCTCCGTGACTTACATTATAACCACGAGAAGAAGCTGCACACGAGAAGCAGGAGGGAAGGACAGACTGCAATTTTAACCAAATCGTGAAAACGGTTACAGTGAAAGTGTTCTGTGGTGAGTCTGAGTTTGTGTTTTGTGAATGTGACGATGCACAATGAGCCGCTGTCAGGGGGGAGTTTCTTTGCCCTCCGAAGATTTATTTACAGCCCACGAACCATCTTTATTTAGTCGTAGTTTGGACCTGCGTTTGTTTTGGTTTAGTCCTTGTTTGATTCTGCTTTAGACCTGGTTTGATTCTGGTTCAGACCCAGTTGGTGTCGTTTAATCCTAGTTTAATTTTTTGTCAGTACTGGATTGGCAGTTTTCAACACAGTGTTTGGTAAAGCATTTTCATTTTCCACAAAAATCTAATAAAGTGGTATTGGGAATATTTTGCGCGACCCAGAATTTGTTGAAGTGCTGGTGTGTTGTTCATGACTCTCTGGAAAATTAAGTTGAATAACCCTGTTCTATAACAATTTACCACAATAATTAAAAAGTAATCTTCTCTTAGGTCAAGAGAGACTTAGAGTACTTAAGTAAACGTGTTGAAGTACCTGTTTGAAAATGTACTTTAAGAGTAAAAAGTAAAAGTATTTCATGCAGATTATCAGACCAGTTGTTCGCATTAAATGTTGTAATTTTGGTAAAGAATTGTGCTTAATTTTGGTTAAAACACTAAAGGTCTATTCAAATTAATTTCTTAATTTTGTAGCGAATTGTATGTATATTTTTATTTGCTTGTTGTTGAGCTTGAACTCAAAACCTTCAGGCAGAACGTCACCATCAACGAGCTCAAAATAACCCCTCAATCAACATAAAAAGTACTTTCTGCTTTTCAATCCAGTTAAAAATGTAGTGTAGAGTAAAAACTACACATACTTGGTCTCAAATGTAAAAGTATCCACTGTAAAAACAACTGAAGTAAAGTACAGATACCTAAAAAATCTTACTTAAGTACAGTAGTTTGTCTTTTCTAACTGCTATTAAACATTCTGCACATAAACTTACTGTACAAAGGGCATTCATGGCAGATATTTGTGCATCAAACTGTCAAAAACGAATCCCCAAATGTTCTCTCTACAGTTTGCTTGAGTAATTGTCCGCAGACGTCGACCACACGTGGCACAGATGTGAGTTTGAGCCTCATTTCAACAGACGTTCCATCGACGGCTTCTCGAAGTTGTGACGTGGCCTCTTTTCTTTTTTCTTTTTCTTTTTTTCTGTAATACATATTCTCAGGTGCAGTGTTTCTCACATCCTGGACCTGGAGTCACGCCCTGGACATCTGGTTTCAACACTTTCCCCTGTGAAAGTCTTGGAGCGCTGCCCGAATCAGCTCGTGAAGGAAAAACTATCAAAGTGTGGCTTTTTGGAACCTGGAATCAAAACAGATACATTACCTCACATCACCTTGTGTCGGACGTGGATTAACGCATTTTAGTAGAAACATATTGATAACACTGTTTTTAAGGTGGTTTTAAAGGATTTATATAGGTATAGATATAGGAAATGAGTGTGATCTGGGTGTCATGTAATGCAGGCATGTCCAAACTAAGGCCTAAGGTGTGTCTTTTTGTGTTTTGTGATTTTAATGCAGTTTTTCCTGTTATGTAAAGCACTTTGAATTGCCCTGTGTACGAATTGTGCTCTACAAATAAACTTGCCTTGCCTAATTATCTCATGAAAAACATTTTAGGGTAACACTTTATAATAACTACACTTATTCATGACTTAATAAAGCATGAACAAAGACTTAATTCATAATCAACAAATAGTTTATTAAAAATGATTCAGGCTTATTAACTATTTAACTAATATTCTAACCCTAAACTCTAACCCTAACCCTAACCTTAACCTTAACCTTAATAAAGTAGTTACTAATCCTGAATCATGTTGAATAAACTATATATTCATTATTAATTAAGTCTTTGTTAATGCTTTATTAAGGCAAAATAAGATGTAGTTATTATAAAGTGGTACCCATTTAAGATAGATTTAAGATACATTTAGATTTTAGAGCACAGGATTTTGAATCAAGTGTCACAATACCATAATGTCACGCTTGATTTCGAATCTTAGAAAAGGCTCAATACCAATTCTGATACCACTTTAGACACCAGAATGTAAGACAGCACAAGCCGCTGTGTCTTTTCTGTTTCGAGCCGGTAGTGCCATACTGCATGCAACATAATGTGATTTCACTGGAGAAACTGGGATTAACCTCAGAAAATCACAAAATATGAAAAATAGAGTTGATTTTGGAAAATAAAAAGCCTCAGACACATCAGAGCTGCTTTAAACACATTTATTATTGTATTTTACATTATGCTTTAGAAAATTATGATAAACTCTTTGCAGGAACAATCCAGATTTATGGGTTTTACTGGAAAAATACTCACATAAATGTTGTTCCCAAAATCTAGATAAAATCATTTTATGTCACGCTTGATTTTGAATCTCAGGAAAAGGCTCAATACCACTTCTGATACCACTTTAGACACCAGAATGTAAGACAGCTCAAGCCGCTGTGTCTTTTCTGTTTCGAGCCGGTAGTGCCGTACTGCAGCATTCACACTGCCACTTGTGAGGTCGACCTAAAGCAGCTCTTGTCCCGGTGTGAACGCTCAGCCACAGTCTGGAGCACATTAAACACACTCTGGTGCAGGGCCAGTGTGCTGTGGAAGCGGGTGACCTCAGACCGACCTGAACATCACCGCGTAGTCTGTGGTGAGGGCAAAAGAGCTTGGGATGTGATCGAAACAGCGACTGGGCCGCACGTATTTGCATGAATGGGCTCTTTTCGCTTGAAACACTTTTCCCGTGGGCTGTGGTGGTTGTGGTGCGGCGTTTGTAGAGAATTAGCAGCGGCACATGTGAACAGAACTGACCCAAAGGTGAAGCAAACACAACTAAATCTAGTGCACACTGGGGCGCTCCACAGAACACAGAAACGTGTGCGAAAACACCCTTAAAGGGCCCATGACAGGTCGGACCACTCATTTACCTAAAATGCAGTTAAGATAAATATATTTCAAGTTTTGCTAAAATTCTTTACAAATGTTATCCCGGTTTAGCAGTTTCATACTTTTTAATTTCACTTCCTGGTTGTAAATAATGACGTCACACTAGGAAATTACCATAGCAACCACACTGTAAACTGGGCTAAAACTCATCTAATGTCATCAATTCTTTTACCTGACAAATAAAAATAAGTTTAAACGTATTTATTTAGTTGAATTAATGTTTAAATGGTCAAAAAAGTAGCTTATTTCGTGTAAATCATGTATAAGTTTGTCTCCCCAGCGTGATGTCATCAGTTTGTTTACTTCCTGTAATTTTCAACATATTTTTCAACTTTTCTCCACAAACAGCGACTTGATTGGTGTACAACTATAATTTATATTTACAACAAGTATTAATACACTGAATAAAGTCAAAATGAGAAAATCATAAAAACCTGTCATACGCACTTTAAACATGACATATGATGCAAAATCAACACATGTCTTAAAGTACCTCTGACAGGTTGGACGACTCATTTCACTTAAATGCAGTTCAGATAAATATATTTCAAATTCTGCTAAAATACTTTACAAATTTTCTCCCGCTTTAGCAATTTTTGAGGTTTTTTTGTTTTACTTCCTGGTTGTAAATGATGACGTCACACTAGGAAATTACCATAGCAACCACGCTGTAAACTGGGTCAAATCCATCTAATGTCAGAGATTTTTTTTTTTTAATTTACAAATAAAAATACACGTGAACACCTTTTTTGTTTGAATTAATTAAGAAGAGTAAAAAAAGTAGTCTCTTTTGCGTAAATTATGCATAATCTTTATCTCCCCAGTGTGATGTCATCAATTTGTTTGCTTCCTGTAACTTTCTACAGATTTTTAAACTTTTCTTCTCAAACGGCCACTTGATTGTTGTGAAACTATCATTTATATTTACAACAATCATTGATACACCAAATAAAGACAAAATTAGAAAATCGTGAAAACCTGTCATACGCACTTTAAGTCATTTTAGATCAATACAAGCGATTAGATAACATTTCCAAAATAAAATACAGAGACAATTTACAACTGACACAATCTTTAAACAGTTTAAACAGTCATTCAACTAAATAAAGGTGTTATCAGATATTATTATTTGTCAAATCATAACTATTATGTGATTTATATGGATTTTGGAGCTTGTTTTCCAAATGGTTGCTAGGTAACAGTTGTGGAATTACCTCTAATTATGTCATTTTGCTGCTCATGTTCAACCAGGAAGTACAATTATCCACATTATGAAAACTGTCAAATGTTGTGTAAAATCTTAAATATAATCATGTTTACTACGTTGTAATGAAATATGTCGTCAAGCCTGTCATACAGACCCTTTAAAAGTCTGTAAACAAAAACATTCTAAATTTAGAACGGAGGCAAAAGTGAAGTGCAACATCATGTGATTTCACTGGAGAAACTGGGATTAACCTCAGAATATCACAAAATATGAAAAATGTAGATGATTTTGGAAAATAAAAAGCCTCAGACACATGTGAGTGACATCAGAGCTGCTTTAACACATTTATTATTGTATTTTACATTGTGTTTTAGGAAATTATGATAAACTCTTTGCATTTTTGATGAAGGAACAATCCGAATTTATTGGTTTTATGCTGAGCCCAAAATCTAGATAAAATAATTTTATCTAGTGATATATTAGATACTGTACCATAAATTTGACATTTTTAAAGCTAGAATACAATTTTAAGGCTAGAGAATTGTATTTTGTCCATCATTTGTTATAGAAAAACAAACTAACTGACATTTCTACCCTGGAAATTCATGTGTAGCTTTTTCCCTCAAAAATACTTATAACCAAGAATTTAGATCTAATGTGAGTTGAAAAATTTACATCTTAATTTTGCCTCCTGTCGCCTTCATTCCAGAATTTTGACCACATCACATTTTAAAGGGTCTATAGACTTTAAACCATTCAGGAATTATCCAGTTTTGTTGCATCTTTGTTTGTTTGTTTTTTGCGACATTACTAGTCCAAATTAACATCTAGACCAATTTTTTTTGGCCCTTAGACTTCCTGGTGAACCTGAGAAGTACTATTTACAGCACATTTCAGATTTTCTACAATTCCAACCTAAATAACTAACATTTTGGTGCGACACAGACCTGATATTAAGACACTGAGACTGAATGTAGATGTGGTGGTGCTTAAAACATCAGATAAATGTAGCTTTTTTTAACGTTTCACCATTGATTTGTGGCCCTCCGCTTGGTCTATATTTCAATATGTGGCCCTTGATGGAAAAAGTTTGGACACCCCTGCTTTAAACCATTGAAGAACTATCCAGTTTTGTTGTATCTCTGTTTTGTTTTTTGTGACATTACTAGTCCAAATTAACATCTAGTATTGATTTGTATCCAGTCATTGATATTTTTTGACAAGCCGACCCTCATACATCACAAGAAATGCCATAAAAACCTATATATTGTGCCCTCTTTGCCTCCTCACATGTGCATTTGCCTAAACCAAAGCGTCCAGTGACGGCCCATGACCCGCGCCGTGCTCAGCCTCTTCGCGGCTCTAACGTTTGACGGACTCTAATTGTTTGGACGGACCGCGGGGCTGAGCCTGAGGAGCGACTCGCTCCGTGTCAAAGCCGCACGCCGCCGCCATTAATCACGGCGCCGTTATTCTTATTAAAACAGCGAGGAGGTCGAGAGGGGGGCCAAGTAGAGCCACGGGGCAGAGACGGGGCCACCGGACAGACAGACCACAAACCCGCTCGTGTTTTAGCTTTAATTAGGATTTATTGGAGCACTTGGGCGGTTTGTCACTTTGTGGTCTGGGCCTCGACGAGACGGGGCTCAAATTAGAAGGAATTATAGAGCGATAATATTTGTGTTGTCGCTCCGAATCTGCCAAAGTGTTTATGTGAAGTGACAACATGATGGGACAAGAAAAAACAAAGTGTGAGTGGTGAAAGTGCTGGTTAGTGTCACGGTAATTACTCTATTGACTTATCGTTCAATAAATAAAAGCTGGAACTGTTTATTCGTGTGTTTTCATTGCACTCACTCAAGCTTTTGGGGCTTTTTTTGAAAACTTATTAAGATTTCCGTTGAATTGAATGCGACTTAGTCCAGATACTAACTTTTATTGTGCTCTCTGTTTACAGCTCATGATTTTACGATGGGGTTCATTGAAAGGACGCAGTGACTTTTTTGAGCTTTAAACCATGTTCTGACAATGTTCCGTCATCAAAAACACACCTGAAATAGCGCTCAGTTGCATTCACGCTGTTTTAGGAATGTTTATCAGAAAATCCTCCAGTGTCCCAGCGTCAAACACACACAAACAACTCATTTTGAGCATTTCTACCGTCTAAAAATGTTAACTGCTGCAGTAAATCCGTATCATAGCTTATTTTCAGTGCTAACTTCACTAGATTGTACATTGATAATAAGAAACTTTTTTTTTCTTTTCACTTGAGATGGCAAATTTAAGACACTCAAGAGCAGGGGTGTCCAAACTTTTTCCACCGAGGGCCACATACTGAAATCTAGACCAAGCGGAGGGCCACAATTAAATCGTGAAACGTTCAAAAAAGTTGCATTAATCTGATTTTTAAAGCACCACCACATCTACATTCAGTCTCAGTGCTTTAATATCAGGTCTGTATCGCACCAAAATGTTAGTTATTTAGGTTATAATAGTAGAAAATCTGAAATTTGCTGTAAAATGTCTTAGGACAATGTGGTTCCCGGGCCTTAGTTTGGACATGCCTGCTCAAGAGCATGTTTAAAGGCTAACAGCAATATGAAAAATGCAGAATATTTTTCCTTTAAAATATAATTTATTTTGGATTTTCTTTTGGGTTTTGTGTCAATGGCATGAGGCAGTTTCAGTTTTATTGTTTATTGGTTTATTTTTTGTGTACAGAATTATCCAAATTGAAAACATTGTAATCAGGGCTAATCAGTTCCCAGTCCAGATTTTCAGCTCCCTGCCTTCCGACCCTCTGTATTCCGATCCTGTTTTCAGTCCATGTTTTCCTCCCTTTTCTTCATTGCCACATGACACACCTGCCTGGGTTCACTCAGCCAATCACAGGCCTCTGCCTCAGTATAAAAGCTGCCCTGACAGCTCTCTGTTCAGATGTGTGAGAAGAGAGAAGCCAGAGGACAGCAACTGTAGGTCAGTACAAACAAACAAACAATCAATCAAATGAACAAACTAACAAACAAATAAATATTGGGTTTCACATATGTCACTTGTTAAGTATTTTAAACATTTCTGTAGAACCATCCTGTGATTGGGGCGTTGTTGTGTCCTGTGTGCTGGGCAAATGCTTTCTTACTGAACTGGTGAGTTTAATGATTGTCTTTAGCATTAGCAACAATGCTATGCTAGGCTACATGCTAACATATGCTCCACATTCGTCGATGTAAATGGATTGACAATGACTTGGATAAAAGTCGAAACGTCTCGATCTTTAAACGGCGTCCGGATGACAACCTCTGAAACCCTTTCTACGATATGCTCCACATGTTGTTCCTTGACTGTCTTTTGTTTTTTTATGTGATTTTGTAATGGTTCAGCTAGGCTAATGTTAGCGTAATGTTAGCCAAAGCTATCAGTGAGCACACAGTTTAAGTTGGTCTTTGTGTTATAAACAGACAGGAGCCCATTCTGGGTGGATTCGATGATGAGCTGGACTCTGGAGCACACATTTCTGATTTCGTCCCACACTCTTGGGTCTGGTAGGAGGCTGTACAGCCTGTGCTTAACTCTCCCACCTCCTCGAGCTACACAACAATATTCCAAACCCGGACAGTGGCACTAACAGACATTTCAATTACTACAATAACAAACCTGGACTCAAAGTGTTCTCCATTTTCAGTGGGAGAACAGACGTTGCCCGAATTAACAATCTATTTCAAGGGTATTTGAATTAATTTAATATTGTTCTGATTTAATTTTGATTTATTTCTGCTGCGGTTTTATGTATGTATTGGGTTTTGTTTATTTACATTTTTATTTGTACAATGCACTTCATAATTCAACTTATTACTAAATTACTAAAACTAGTTTCTTAACTTAATATTTTCATTTGAGCAAGTATAGATTAAAAAATCCCTTTTTACAAGACAAAATCTGACCTTTCGTGAACAGTTTTAGAATGATCTTGAGCTTTATCAGAACTATTATCAGACCATAACATTTAATAAAGACATACTATTAGTGTTGAAAATGTGAGTCTATTGTCTAAAATCTTGACCCTAAAAAGAGCATTGGTAATTATCCTTCAAATTGAATTGAGGTTAGGGTTTATTGAATTATTAATTATTATTGAATTGAGTTTGTGACATCATTAGTGGACTCATATTGAAATATAAACGACATGTCATTTATATTGTCATTTATTATATTGAGGGCCATAAACTGGTTGTCAATACAGTTGATTATTCAGATTTATTTGATTGGGTTGGACAGAGCCGTCACTTCCTTGTTCTGGCTTGGACCCTTCACATCTATTCCACATTTGTTTGATCCTAAGATTACAATGGTAGAAAATGTCCAAAACTGCAGTAAAGTTGAATACTCAGGATAATCTGGGCCAAAAGAATTGGTCTGAGAGCCGTATTTTTCTCCCCACCATAGTTGGGACACAGGAGGTATGTGGATTCACAGCTTTAGTGATTATTATTCAATTGTATTTTTGAGCTTATTTGAGTTTGTACTTTTTAGAACTTCTTTAGTCATGGTTTAGTTTTGTTCTAGGCTTAGTTTAGATCTGGAGGTCAAAAAACTAACTTTAAACTTGACCCTTAAAGACATTTTTGAATGTTTTTATTTCTATTTTATCATTTCTATTATTATTATTATAAGTTATAAGACCCATCATGATTGTAGACGTCGTAGTGTACTTTTAGTAGAGGATTTGAGCTGAACAGTAGTGACCATGTTACAGTTTGTCGGTGCTAAAGCTGCACATGTTCACAGTGAGGCAGAATGCATCATTTATATGCATAAGGTAAACAACAGAGCCTTGGGTTATGCAATACTTGTGAGGCAGGGCTATAGTTTGAGAGTATTAAACTGTGTGTGTGGAAAAATAGTTATAAAACCAGTACAATCCCAAGGCAATACAGGGGTGAAGAAGAGTTAATGAATGAATCAGATCTTATTAATTATGGAGCAAGTTTTTATTTGTAGAACACAATTCGTACAGACCGTAATGCAAAGTGCTTAACAGAAGAAGAACAAATGCATTAAAATCACAATACGATCAATTAAAATATGAATAATCATTATAAATTTTACTTTAAAAGAAAATGGTTCCAATAAAATCCTTTCAATTGTACTCACAACTAAACAGAACTGTTATGAGCCTGGATTTGATGAGTCAAACAACCAACAATCGAGGGCTGGACTGACATTAAAATGGACTACATTTTTAAATAGATAGTTTTAATAGGCTTTGCACCAAATGGGACAATTACACTGGGCTACATAGGAATATTTAACATTTTTCTATTCTATCTTGCTGTGTCTTGTTCTGTGTCCCTATTGTGTTGCTGTTTTTTACTGTATTATATAGTTTTAAAAATTAAATTAAATGAATGAAAAAGCTTAATATTTAAAAGAGCTGAACGATTAGGAAACATTATCTTACAATTATTCTGACTAGTATTGCGATTAGATTTGCAAATCGTTTAATATGAACTGACAAAGTAATAACAGTTCTTGTCACTTTTATTGCTTTTAGTCACTTTTGTAATCATGTTTTTGTCACTTCTAGTCATGTTTTATCACTTTTAGTTGTTATTGTGTTGCCTTTAGTCACGTTTTTGTCACCTGTAGTTGCATTTTTTTACTGATCTGTGAAAAAAGTTAGATTCATATTAAACTGGAACACCAAATTAACTTTTTAAAGTGTTTCAGAACGTGTTAAATACAGGGTTGTCAGGTTTTGTGCAGAATAAAACAGGATCTTTTGTTATTTGTGGAGGAAGTTATTGCACTTCGAAAACTGCAGCTTTTGCGATTTGCTAATTGCCTCCGTTCATATTTCGATTTGGATTAATTGTGCAGCCCTAAATCAAATAATTGTCATTTCAGCCACACATACGCTCCAAAACATGCCACGTGAAGAGGAAAAAAGGTTTTATGACACAGACAAAACTAGAATTACAAAGAAGAAACACCTCTGATGATGAAAAAACAATTTTATCTCTCAGTATAATCTATAAAGACAATCTCAGCGGCTTTACTTGAGCTTCATCCGGATCACATTTTGTACAAATCTCATATTCAGGATGCAACAACGGGCTGATCGATTAGACAATAGACAATGGACATAATTCCTACATTAATCAATTATCAAAGTAATTGTTCTTTTGTTGCAGCCCTAAAGCACCGTAAATTACACCGCAATCCACTGCTGTGATGGGTTTTTTAATAATACGTCTTTCATATTTAATTCAGGGAACGCCAATTTGTTGTAAATGGATTCGCTAAAAGAACTAAGTGTTGGAATAGCTTTTAAGTCATTAGAGCAAATGGCACATACTTAGGCAGAAAAAGACGTTATTTGTAAATGGCAGATCAACAACAGCGTTTTGTTTCATGCGCACGAAATGCCCCTGTTTTGTTTAAGCGATCAGTCAGTCTGTGAACCAGAACGTGAAGAAAGTAGGACTAAAGTACAGCGCGCAGGAGAGGACAACCTTCAAAGGCCCAGTTTGGAGATTTGACCTAAATTGTTTACGCCTCTTACCCTTGATTTTCACAAAACATTAGACTTTTTTTTTGGCGAAATTGTTAATTACTGCACATGGAATGAAAAAGAAAAACAAGAAAAATGTTAAAGTGCAAAGATAAATAGTAACGGACTCAACAAAGAAAGTGGAAGCTGTGCTCGGATTGCTTTCTTTCTGATGAAAAAGATGACAAAATGTGCATTTCAATGATTGTGTTGACATGGAAACCAAAGAGCTGATTGTTATTTGATTTAGGGAGTTATCAGGTTATTGAAAAGTCATGTAAACAGCTAGATTTGTGTTTGATTGTTCACACTTTTGACAAGAAAAACAGTGCAAAAATGGGTAAACTAATGTGGCAAAGACAGAAGTGAAAGTAAAAATTAAGTATAAAAAATATACTTTTCCTGAATATTGACCTTATTCTGCCCCGCCCACTTTTGCAGTTTTTTTGCACTTTTGTTGTAAACGCACTTTCGTTTGACGAGAACTCCGTTAAAGCTAATGATGAACGAGGGAAAAGTCTCGCCGCTGAAATGTTACATAAAGTAGGTTGATTTGTGTAAAATGTTTAACGAGCAACAACAAGTCAACAACACACAGATTTCCTGGGCGTGTGAAAACGGCTTTTTAGTCCATGTAGAACTTATTTTCTGTTGAGCTCGTCTGCTCCGTGTAAACTAATACAACGGAAACAAGACGGCGGCGCGCAAGGCAACTTCCGGATTAAGGTGAATAAATATGAAGATATACATTGAACGATATGACTAACAGCGCAATTAGAAGAAGCATTGTTGAAGTGACATATTTAAAGTGGCAGGTGCTACGAAGGGTTCTTTCAAAGTATAAAAACGCTTTGTCTTGAGAAAAGCCAACAGTTTAGACAAACCCGCTGCGTTGAGCTCGTCTCTCCACATTTCATCCAGACTAAACGCATTAGTCTGGGGGCCGCATGTGGAGGCTGCGGCGATGATTATTTGGATGTATGGTCCTCCTCAGGCCTCAGGTGTTTTCTGTTTTCTGTGTGCGCTCAGGATCACAGCGGCTGACTCATTTGTACTCCTCCACAGCACATCACTGTCTCTGCTCCACACGGCCCGGGCTTTGGGCAACAACAGGCTCCGTGTGGGGGGTTGGGTCAGTGTTGGTTTGTCAAGATGCCCTTTCGCTAATGGCAGAGAGGATAAACGTGTACTGCTGGGTTTCAAATAGGGATGCATGTTTTCAGGTTATTCTTTAAAGGACACATATTCTGCCACAGCAACTTTCTTTGAGCTTTAAACCATGTTCTAACAATTTTCCGTCATCAAAAACAGACCTGAAGTAGCATTCAGCTGCATACACGCTGTTTTGAGGAATGTTTATTAGAAAATCCTCCCCCCTCTGAGCATCAAACACTTCCTGCTGAACTTCCGGGATTTTCTGACTCAATTTCACCATTTCTGCCGTCTAAACACGATAACTGCTGCAGTAAATCCTCACAATGACGTCTTTTCAGCGCTAACTTCACTAGATTGTGTACATCTGCTGGCTGGATGCACTCAGGAAGTGTCATTTCATAGTGACTGAAAACACAGATCACAGAAAGAATAAGAAACTTGAGACGGTAAATTTAAGGCGCTCAAGATGTTTAAAGGCTAACGGTAACATGAAAAATGCTGAATGTTTTTCCTTTAAACCGATTGTTGGAGCCCTTCGCGGTCAATCCGTTAACTGTTTGCGTTAACAGTGCTTTTTTTGTTCAAGGTGTTATTTTTTTATTGTGTCAGTGCATTGGGAGAGTCAACGCAGAGGTCTTAACTGAATGAAATCTCCTTTAAAGCAGAAATAAGTAACTTCACGACTGTACTTATTTCATTAAAAAAAAGTAACTATCACAAACCATTTCATGTCACCAAATATAAAAAAAGAGCCAAAGAGCTGGTTTTCCGCACAGGGACAGCAGGGGGCAACGTCGGGGGCTTCAAACTCCTGAAAGTACATTTATAACCACCACACGGACTTACAAAGACGTCAAATAAGATAAAAATGTTACTTAGTTCTGCTTTAAAAGTTGTTTTGACACACTGTAGTTTTAATAATAAACTCCTTTAAGAGTCACGTTGTAAAGTCGCTAACACTGGCGGCTGCCCATAGCTTGCGCCGGTAAAACATTGATAGTTTTCCATCTGAGGCAAAAAGCTGTCAGTTTTCTGCACCAACGTGAAGTCCAAGTTAAATAAACCATGCAAGATTAATATTAGTTCATAAATACTGCAGGGTCACTCAGGTTTGCTCCGTCTTCGTGGGATAAAGCTACAAATTTGGAGCGGCCTGTGACCTTGTTTCACTTGTCACAGTTGCATGCAGCGCCCCCTGATGGCGATATTGAGCATTACAACATGGTAGACAATGAAAAATGAAACGTGACAGTTAACCGGGCAAAAGATCTCTGCTCGGTTATGTGTTTAGTCATGGCTAATCGGCAAATTGGATAACCATGAACAGGCGATATGGCAAAAAATTATTAGCACAATTTTCTTGGGGCCAGATCATGATTTTGATTTTATGTATCGATTTTATTCATTTCTCTATTGAGCTGCACAATAGAAAAATATCTAATTGTGATTGTTCTGACCAGTGCGATTGTGATTTATGCTTTAATGATAGGATTCTGTTCGAATTCACATTTTAAACACAATTTTTGTTGGGTTTAGTCATGATTTTGTCATGTGTTGTGTTTGTCATATTTAAACGCATCTTTGTAACATTTAGTCGTGTCTTGGTCGTTTGTAGTTGCATATTTTGTCGCTTTTGAATGTATTTTAATTGCTTTTGGTAGAGCTTTTGTACACAAACTACAGTTTTTATTCAAAAATCAAAGCAAGACATTTTGTTGATTTGGTTTAATTGTGCTGCCCTGGTCTATTGACCTTATTCTGCCCCGCCCACTTTTGCCGTTTTTTGCACTTTTGTCGTAAACGCACTTCCGTTTGACCAGAACTCCGTTAAAGCTAATGACGAACGAAGGAAAAGTCTCGCCGCTAAAATGTTACATAAAGTAGATTGATTTGTGTAAAATGTTTAATGAACACGAGCAACAACAAGTCACAACGCAACGATTTCCTGGTCAGTCTGAAAACGGCTTTTTAGTCCATGTAGAACTTATTTTCTGTTGAGCTCGTCTGCTCCATGTGAACTACAACGGAAACAAGACGGCGGCGCGTACGGCAACTTCAGGAATAATGTGAATAGCGCTGCATAATAGAAAAATATCTAATTGTGATTGTTCTGACCAGTGCGATTGTGATTTATGCCTTAATGATAGGATTCTGTTCAAATTCACATTTTAAACACAATTTTTGTTGGGTTTAGTCGTGATTCTGTCATGTTTACTTGTGTTTGTCATATTTATACGCATCTTTGTAACATTTAGTCGTGTCTTTGTCATTTGTAGGAGCATATTTTGTCGCTTTTGAATGTCTTTTTATCGCTTTTGGTAGAGCTTTTGTACACAAACTACAGTTTTAACAGTTTTTATTCAAATCAAAGCAAGACATTTTGTTGATTTGGTTTAATTGTGCAGCCCTGGTCTTTAAGAGGTAAATAAAGTCATCTGCTCAGAGGCTTCAGAGGCTAAACAAAAGGAGAAAAAGTGTGTTTGAACAGACAGCTATATTAAATAGACAAACACTGAATCACGATGCAACGATTTCACAAAAATAGCAGATTTTTATCACTGTATCGCCCCACATGAACACCCCTAGTTTCAAACGGGTTGCTATTATTAATTGACTAAAGCCCGAACACAGTGCAGGATCATTTGTTTGGATCCTTATAATCTATTTCTAAGCTGCTGTGCTCTTTTTGTGTGTGTGGTGTCAATACGACTCTGGTCTGTGATATTGTAACCATAAAACATCAGCGATGCAGCAGCAGAGCGTCAGGGGCGGAGTGAAGGACACAAAGGAGCAGTAGAAAAACACGGGAAATGGCAAAAGGACAAAAATGTTTGCTATAAAGTTAACCTTCTCGTCCATTCTTTCTCTGCACGTTTGGTCACAAAACATGGCTTAGCGTGATGTTACTGTGATGCTGGGCAGCTCATTTAAGCAGATTTTGTCGCTGTCTCTTAAAGCAGTGTCTTTCAACCTTATTCTAGTTGCGCCACACTTTTTGAGTTTAAAAGATACCATGGCACACCATCCATTACAAAAACATGACCAAATCAAACCATTTAGTTAATAAAATATGGCAGATAATGACCCAAATCATGCTTGTGTTACTGTTTGGTGCTTTCAATTTGGCATTAGTGGTGGTTTTGTGTTCTGTTTTGGTGCAGAAGTTACTCAGGCCACTCCAAAAAAGTAAATTAGTTATTTACAGCAGCATTTCTGAACCTGTTCACTCAACTTTGAAATTTTTTTGAGGTACACCTGGCAAAACTTCAAGGCACACTAGTGCACTGGTTGAAAATCAAGGTCTTAAAGGACGAACATTATGCATTATTTGTATCGCTATTGCCCTTTAAACATGCTCTTGAGTATCTGCACTTTGACATCTCATGTTTTATAACGACAACAACACAAAGGTTTGAAAGAAAACATACCCCCAATGTCTACTGGCAGCAGAAGGAGTTTGAAATAAAGAAATATCCGAGGAAGGAAATCATCCTAAAGTATAGCCGTGCAGTTGTAACGATCCTGATTTGAGGCAGAAATGTTCAGGAAATTCCCGGAGCCACGTCACACATCAAGAAGATGTTACACGGGGAAACTCATGGACTGTTTTTGACGGTCGGAGGGAAAGAATTTCAGCCAGGATTCATCAAACAAGATTGAAAACTAAATGACAGTCAAATTATGTTTTTTCATGACGGAACGACGTTAGAACATGGATAAAAGCTTAAAACAGTCAAGCATACTGTGTTCTTTAGCACTGTACTCTACTTAAGACCTGTCCTGTTGACCGATTAGGGCCGTGTGTCGCTGAATTATATCAAAACTCTTCATGTATGTGAACAAAGCTGCAATCGAAAGACCACAACTGCTCAAGAGTTCATACAAAAAAATATTTGTATAGAAGAGTAAACAGAGTATAAGTTAGACACTAAAATCTTCTACAAACTCACTCCATATCTTATTGTTTTTGCCGTTTCCTTTTAATCTAAATATAATAATTAGTCGAGTATTGTAAGTGTTTGTCGATTAAGACACCATCGACCGATTAATCGACTCAGCGACTAAAGAGCTCCAGCGTCCTTTGGTTCTGTTGTGGATTTTCTTTACACACAATCAAAATTAAAGAACGGAGAGGAAGCTCTGTCTGTTTCAAATGATCAATTTTATTTTACATGTGCACAGCAAATCATGATCTGTCCCTGACAAAAATGATCTCTCCCTCTACGATTCCAAAAAGCAAAAAGGAGCCCGAACAATAATAAAACACATCCTTAAATACCAGAGAAATGGAGACGTCAGACATTAATAAGATCGACATGAAGGCCAAGGTTTTGTCTCAACACATCAGACGATCAGGCGAGAGACACAACGTTCCCATTTCTCAGACACAATAATCTGTAACCTTCAAGATACTATTCAAAAACATACTTCGTAAAACATACAGGGGCATGACAGTTCGTCCCACAACAGTTCACAAGCTTTTTTGTCTCGAGCTGCCCCTAAGCTTTGCTTTACACTCCCCTTAACTTGAGTTTCGGGCAAATAAATGGTTTTACTAGTCAAATATAGTCAAGAATTACCATTATATTTTTTGTTTTAATTCCATGTATGAACTAAAATACTCCAAAATATGCTAAATTTACAACTAATGATACTTTTTTAGTCAGATAAAAGTACATTTCATCTTCATTTAAAACCTGAAACCATTCCGAGTATTCCCTGGTAATTCCTCACATACTCCTGGTTTGGAAACGCTGCTTTAAGGTGCGACACTAAAACGCAGATCTGATTACAACAATCTTAAACTTGTCAATCACATCGTTGTCACAGATTTTATAGATTGTGTTAAAACATTTAGACCAGGGGTGTCCAAACTTTTTCCATCGAGGGCCGCATATTGAAATATAGACCAAGCGGAGGGCCACAAATCAATCGTGAAACGTTAAAAAAAGCTGCATTTATCTGATGTTTAAAGTGCCACCACATCTACATTCAGTCTTAGTGTCTTAATATCAGGTCTGTATTGCACCAAAATGTTAGTTATTTAGGTTAGAATTGTAGAAAATCTGAAATGTGCTGTAAATAGTACTTCTCAGGACAGTGTGGGCCAATTCACCAGGAAGGCTAAGGGCCAAGAAAAATTGGTCTGAGGGCGCATTTGGCCCCCGGGCCTTAGTTTGGACATACCTGATTTAGACCATATTGCCCTATTTGCAAATGAAACCTTTGCATATTTCTCTTTTGCCAAGAAGATTTCCGTGAGTTTGCATCCCCTTTCAGAATACATCACTGTGTCCTCGAGCAAGACATCTAACCTTCAACAACAGACGCAGAACTGTCTATTTTAGCTGTTCCCATTGCTCACTGGTGATGTCCTTTTCCCGGTTGTTGCACCGCTGACTTTACGGCCGAGTGTTTTTGCATTGTCAAATCCCAGAGCGCCGTCCTGCCGCCGAGAGATAGAGCTCGTCCAAAAGAGGAGCATTTCTGTTCAACTTTACGGCTCTGCTGCGGGCCGTAGGAAGCGCCGCTGTTAAAAAACGTGACACATTGCATAGATGTGGTTATGTTTGCTCTGTTTGAGACACAAAAGGTCCATAAATTGCCTGCCAAAGACTCCAACAAAGCGATGTGACACGGGCATAAAATACGGCGGCGGGAGACAGCTGAGCTCATTGAAATCACGGCCCGGCGCTAATATAAAAATGTCCGTCTCAATCAGGCAGTACCCGGCCCCTGTCTCTGCACAAAGATTTACCGAGGAGCGCGAACGCCTGTCGGGAAAGTCGCTGTGACGTCAGGATTTTGGTTTTCTTAACGCCACGAGAACATTAAGATGACTTGCAAAGCGTTAATCTCTGAGGAGTTGCAGGAGAAGTGCCAGAATGCCAGCTGTGGCACATTTTGGACAGTTTTTATGGAGAGAAAGTGGGCTCGTTGTATATTCAGTCTTCTCAAGGACTGGCTGTTTCATCGTTCAGTCGATTAAGGTGAGACACTGCAGGTGAATAGGAAAATAATCTTGAATTTAAAGATATCCATTTGAAACTTCTCCTGTAGTTTACTCACTTGAATTTAAGAAAAAAAATATTACAAGTTTTTCATCATGTCATGTTTTCATGTTGAAATAAGGCACTTATATTTTTGGCTTCTTTTTTTTTTTTAATCTTCTGATCTTGATCTTCTGTGCTGTTCACTGTCATCACCAGACTCTGAGCATTTCTACTGTCACATTGTGTTCATTACAACTGCACGCTTACATTAGCGTGTCGGACCACGCTAAGATCGTAATTCCCTCTGCAGCCAGTGGATGGAGCGCTAACTCTGTTCCTGACATGGGAAACACCAGAGTGACATGAAGTATTGTGTGCTTTTTGAAGACTTTTTTTTTATTTTTTATTACCACTTTATAATAACTACATGTTATTTACATGTTACTTAATTAATAATGAATATATAGTTTATTAAACATGATTCAGGATTAGTAACTACTTCATTAAGGTTAAGGTTAGAGTTAGGGTTAGAAATTAGTTAGAATATTTGATTCAGGCTTAGTAACTATTTAACATTCTTAAACTATTTGTTGATTATGAATTAAGTCTTTGTTCATGCTTTATTAAGTCATAAGTGTAGTTATTGTAAAGTGTTACCTTTTTCAAGAGTTTAAAGGCCAATAATAACACACATAATGCATAATATGTGCCCTTTAACCAATTTTATTCTTGATTTATCACTTTGATGGGAGTTATGTTGTTTCTTGCTGACTTTCATTGTTCAGTTAAATGAAAAGCTGATTTCAGACACTGGCAGCTTTTTGGTGAAGTCTGACTCAAAAGCAAAATCGCACACATTCTTCACTTCTTTAAAAAAAAAGTGAGAAGAAACACATAAATGTCCCTCTTGAGCTTCTTTTATTTCACCGTGGAACTGAGGTTGACGTTAAAATGTTAAAAGTTTGACACAAACATTTGGGGTCATGTCATAATTTCAAAGGCGGTTGTTTTCAGAACCTACTTACGCTAATCTTCAAAAAACAGCATCCACAAATATCCCGTCGCTTTAAAATTTGACAAATGTTTAGCAGTATTTATCAAGTCTGCACAGATGTTAAGTAGATTTCTATAAAAGGACAAGCCGACGGGTGAAATAAACATGTTTTTAAGCTTTACTATCAACTCTGACTGTCTGGAAAGTTGCAGTTGGTTGAGATCATTCCCCGGGTGCCGCAACAACATAAAACATTAACACTTCCACCGAGCCGTTGCATTACTCATAGCAGTTGCCAGCTGTGTTAGATTGTTTAGTTCAATTAGAGGAAAAGCTTTTGTGGAATGGTGCTGTGAATGCGACGGAATTTCTTTTATTGAGTTTGAGGTGTTAGAAAAAATGCTCTTGTGCACAAAGTCTATTTTTGTTGAAGATATGGCACCTTTTTTTTATTTACATTTCCTTCTGTGCATTTCCAAGCAATCGATAGTGTCTTAGTCGACTAAAAATTGTACTAGTTGACTAATTGCTTTATTTAGATTGGAGGGATTTATAAGGAACAGCAAAAAGGAGGCGGAATTGACTTATAACTGAAGATTTGGGAGTGAATTATGAGGTTTTTTTTAACATTTAAATACAGTTTCCTAGTATCTTTCTGTACAAATTGTCGTTTTAGCTTGAGCTCTTGTGTTGTATTCTTGTGAGTGCAGTTTAGATCAGATACATACGAGGTTTGAGAATTCATGCCGTGCACTCTTTTTAGCTGACTATTTGATAGAGCGTAGTGGACTCGGGCTCTACTTTGTTTATTAGCATTTGCATTCATCGCACGGAGCTTAGAAGAGGGCAGGTAAACCTATGCGCTTATGTCTGATGAAAACAATTTATCAATTTAGACAATTGAAGAGAGAATGAATCAAAGTCAAGTCAATCAAGTTTGTGTTGATCTCCAAACATTGAATTGGTACCTTTTTTTATTTGTGTATGTCAATCAATGAGACGTCTCCATTCAACCCTTCACCTAGTTATATGTTGTAATCCATGTTGGAACCTGAACAGTTTTCTTTATTTTGTATATTTTTGTATTAATGAAATAATTGTTTGTTTTTATTCAGATTTCATGTTTATCTAAAATGCCTTATTTGTGGTCATTTTGATGGCTAAAATGGTGGTTTGGTGTTTATTGCTTTACTAATACTTTGGTGTATGATTCAGTTTTGGATTTGCGTGGTTTATTTTAATTATTTTTTGTGTGATCCTGTGCAGGTGCTCCAGGATAGTGGAGCGGAGCCAAATAGTTTTTACAACCTTCTGTCACCCCTCTTCATTTTACTCCACTTTTGTACGTCCTTTTTGTTCTAAGTTTTGTGTACTCAGAGTTTTTAATTGCACAGACTTTTCTCCATTATTTTATTCACGTTTTTGGGACATTTTTAAAGGTGTAACAAGGTGTGCAAAGCGTCAAAAATGGCTTCACTAATGTCTGGGCTCCATAATCCATCTAATTAAATCAATGTTAAATGTGCACGTCTAACTTTTCCATGGAGAGAGTGCACCACCTGCTTCTCTCCATGGAAATATCTGATATGTGTTTAATTATGAGTGTTTTTATTGCTTGAAGACATGCATTTTTACAGTGAGCTGGTGCGTCTCTCCACACATCTGTAGCTTGATCGTATATGGCGTCTTCACAGGAAAAACAAGTTTAATCAAATCTGCAGAACATTAAAGACGAAGAAACAACGTCTCCGTGAAGACAAGCAGGTGACAGACCCACCAAAGTTACATCGTGCGCCTTCAACCTTGGCCCCAATCGCCTTAAAATAAAGATTTCAAGCTCCGTGGTGCAACTTGGACAAACAAAAGTTAATAAATAAATGTCTTTTACAACTTTAAACAAAATGTGTGTGGACCACCCCCCAAAACCAATCCCTCTGTTTAAACTCCGCACCACAGACGAGTGAACGCTGACTTTTATCACCCTTTTGTGCGCAGAAAAACGCCCACGAAACGGATTAGCATCAAGTTTGTGGCTCGTATGCAAAGATTTTCAGCGGCATTAGCTTCTCTGTGGAAAACCTCCGGTGTCTTAAACGCTTCGCTGCTCTCACTCTATTCACCTGCTTTGTCTAAGGGGCCGTAAACACTTCCATTCAACCACTTTCAATCGATGGCCTTACGTTTAATTGTTCAAAGGCTTTCGATGCTACTTCAAGAAATATTTAGATTACAAAGAAAGAAAAAGAAAACACATCTGAAATTGGTGCCGTAGAATTAGATTAGACCCTTATTGCTTGGAAAAAAGATTAGATAATCCCTGAACCGAGACTTATCAGGACCAAACTTGGACAAAACTAAGTCTGAACCAACCTGAACTTGGCAGAAATCATTAAGGACTGAACTGGACTGAACGTTGCCAGTGCCTCCTACGTTCTGTTAAACGCAGAAGACTTTGGAATCGGACCATAAAGTGCGTCCTTATTTGGAGCACTCCAAACGCAGCCAGAATGCGGAATAGTCCCCTTAAATATTATCGTATAATTCAGACGAAGATGTAACTTAATTTACCGCAGATACAGAAGTGTTTAGTGCTTTGCTTATTGATTCTGCTGAAATGCGCTCTCTCTGTCGTCTATTTTCAGTGTTTTCTGTTCCTACTCCGCCGTGTTTATTTAGAGACAAGATTAGATTAGTTTATTTGTCATTTGCAGTTAAAAATCACATGGGAAAGACTTGTGCTACAGGCTCAACAAGCACATCGAAACCTCGAAAAAACAGCTACGCAAGCAAACAAGGACGAATATTACAGACAAGTGAAAGTGCCATGAAACAAAAATAAGCAAAATTGAAAGAAAACGTATTCAATATCCAATAAAATATAAGTAAAAGTGCAAGATCCTTACATATAAAGTGCATTTTTAAGCTAGTGACGGCTTGTGGAAAGTGATAAAAAGCGATAAAAGTTCAATAAGAGCTTAGGGTTTTTTGTAAATTCTCTAAGTATGCGCAAAAAGAAAAGACGCTGACGAGCTTTCTTCAGTGTTACTTGTGAAATGTGCACGAGGCAGATTGATTAATCTGTCACTTGCGCTCATCGGAAACTGGGGAGACAGGACATGGTTCCAAACCTAAATGTCTTTTTAGAGAGTTGTAAAAGCGTTTGGTGTTGGCTGATCAGTCCAAAATGTCTAAACCAGGATAAAATTAGACGTTAGGACTAAATCAGGACTTTATTAATAATTAAATCAGGCCTAAACCAAGTCATAAACCAGGTCTGTCGAAGTCAAGGCCATTGATTTTTCAAAACAATTGTGTGCCTTGAGGTATTGCCAGGTGTGCCTTGAAAAGAATGTGATTTGTGTTCACAGATTCAGTTGTAATTCAATACTTTAGCATTTTAGAGTGTCCTGAGACAACTTCTAATAAAACAAGAAAAGCAAAACAGTGTCAAAAATGTCATAGTGTCATGAACTATATGAACTATACATTATACCTCTTTTGTTTCCCTTTTAAATGTGTGATTTGGTTTTACTTTTTCTGTGTATCTTTTCAAATATCTCAAACGTTGAAAAACATTGGCCCACGAAGCTCACTTATAAAACTTTGCATAGAATTATTGCTAGAAGTGCACGGACAAAACACCCATTTACATAAACTACTTCACACTCCCTCATTTTTCCTCTCTCTGAGCACTCGTTTCAGCCTCATTTCAGAAAACACGGATTTGCAAAGCTCTGAGTTTTTGGACTGGACCACTCCTTTCCACGTCAAGTTGTCTTTTTATTGGGGATGTAGGTGACTAAAGAAATTCTTCGCCGACTAAAGACCTATTAGTCGACTGAGTAAATCAAAACTATGTATGTATCTCCATGTATCAGGCCTAAACTGCACTCAAAAGACAACAACGGCACAGAAGTTATACAGGAAAGTACTCAAATCTTCAGCTAACTCACTCCATCTTCTGTTTTTTGCCATATAAATCCTTTAAATATTACTCTACTAATAAAAAATCTTGGTTGACTAAGACACCATTGACCGTTTAATCGACTAAACGACAAAGATTACAGGCCTACTTTTTTATAAATCACAAACTTAACAAGGAAAGTAATGCATGAAATTTTTTTATACGTACGCACACTTTATAAATGAGACCCCAGGCCATGAAAACTGGACTGAATCAGTGTTAAACCAGGACTAAACCAGGTCTAAACCTCTTTGAAGTACGCATGAAGTCAGAGTTGAACCAGGACGAATGTGGGACCGTTCCAGGACTAAAAACCCGGGTCTTAACCAGGACAATGTCAGACCTAAACCAGGACTACGAAAAACCTAAACAAGACTCTTCCAGTAATATGTCAGAGCTAAACTGCTAGGACTTAACCAGGTCTAATTCAGTCAACAGTTGTAAATGTAAGCGTTAAATCAAGCCGTTTGTTTGGGTCCTGACTTGGACTTGGCCGTTACATTGTCCTCACTTGGACGCCTCGTGTTTAATTGTCTTCTTGACTCGAGCGGCGATGATTGATGAAAGTTGTAAATAACTTTTTTTTCTCACTCTCGCAGCCAGAAATTGGGGCCAAATTGAAATATTTAGCATTTGAATAAAACACTACAGACAATAACAGAGCGTGGCAGTCCTGGAAGGGTTTCTCGGTGCTCGGTGAAACGTCAGAGATGAAATAAACGAGTTGTGTTTTTATGGAAAGAATGAGGTTACTGCACCAGGGGCTATAAATAATAATATCCCGAGTGCGGTGTGCGTTGCAAAGTTCTATTTTTAAATTAATGCACACAACATCCGGATACATTAATCTAGTATGCAATTTATTTGTTTCAATTGTTGATTTGTTGGTTTTCAATCCAGTGTTTTATTGTCGATTTATGATTTGTTTTGTCCCAGAGGATTGCAGAGCTGGAAAGTCCTGTTGGATTTTGGTATTTCTGCGTGAAAAAGTCACAAAGTTGGATCGGATGAATTTACTTCTGACTCAACGCCACATATCACACGTTATTTGAGTTTTATTGGCCTTTGAACATGCTTTTGAGTACCTTTCCCTTTGGCGTTTAATGTGTTAGAACTTAAAATAATGCAGCTGCGATTATCTGCTTGGAGACTGGCAGCAGAATGAACCATGGGAAAAAAAGCCATTTACGCAACGTGACAGAAAGCATTCTCGGAGCAAGTCAGGCGATGATTTATAGTCTTAAAAACTGTGCAAGGAGACTGGCTGCACCTTTTGGGAACAATATCTAATGGTGATTTTTCAGGCAAGTATTGAAATTGCGACTTATGCTTTAATAATAGGGTTCTGTTCAAGTTCACATTTTAAACCGTTGTTGAAAAATGTCAAGTAGCAATATATTCTACATGCTTTAATTATTAGAATGGTCATTTTAAAACATGTCCCAGATAAAAGTGAACACCGCCTTCTTCACTTTGTCTAAAATGTGCTGCGAAGGACCTTGAATGCTGACGTTGCGTCTTTGGGGCTAATTCTTAATCCCTCGGCCTTGTGCTGTTTTCTGCAAGTGAAACTGGTTCTGACTGGTCTGATAGGTCTCCACCTCTGGCTAAGGATGTGTTTTATCATTGTTCATTCTCTTTTCGCTTTTTGGACTCGTGGAAAGATCATTTTTGTCAGGGACAGATCATTTTTGCTTGTGCACTTGTGAAATAAATACTTGATCAATTGAATGAGACATGATTTTCTGAAAGACCACAAATCCACAACAAAACATGTCCAGGGGAATTGACAAAAAGACTGAAATACGTCTAAAAACTGTCGATTAAATTTGAGAATAATCATGCTACCTCAAATATTTGCGATTTGCGTCCATTCATATTGCGATTTTAATTCGATTGCGATTGATCTTGCAGCTCGACTGTATTTTAACTGTGACACCACATTCTGAGTGGATTGAAACTGAATTCTGAGGCTCGGAGCAGGAGGACCTTGCAAACAGGATTAAAGTGCGTATGACAGGTTTTCAGGATTTTCTAATTTTGTCTTTATTCGGTGCATTAATACCTGTTGTAAGTAGAAATTATAGTTTTACACCAATCATGTTGCCGTTTGTGGAGAAAAGTAGAAAAATCTGCTGAAAGTTACAGGAAGTAAAATAATAGATGACATCACACTAGGGAGCCAAAGGTCATGGATAATTTAAACAAAAAAAAGCAACTTTTTTGACCCTTTAAACATCAATTCAGCAAAAAAGGTGTTCACATGTATTTTTACCTGTAAAATTAAAAAAAATCTGTGACATTAGCTGAGTTTTGGCCGAGTCTACAGTGTGGTTGCTGGGTAATTCCTAGTGTGATGTCATCATTTACAACCAGGAAGTGAAACAAAAAACCTAAAATGCTGCCAAACCGGGATACAATGTGTAAAGAATTGTAGCAAAATTTGAAATATATTTATCTAAACTGCATTTTAGTGAAATTAGTAGTCCGACTTGTCATGGGCACTTTAAGGAAACAAGCTGGAATAAAGCTGAACACAACTCCAAGTATGTTTCTGACGTGGGAACAATATTATTGCCGCTCTGTGTGGGTTTCCTCTGGCTTCTCTGGTTTCCCTCATCGACGTAAAAAAGATGCACCGTAGACAAAAACCCTCCAGCGAGTCCAGACCGAGCCTGGTTCAAGATCTGGAGACGGCTCCCAAGGGCCCACTGCTCCTGCCACTACAGTCTGACTCAGCAGCACTGAAGAGCTGATCAGATCAAAGGTCAAGGGGATTTATGACGTTAACCTCACCTTAAAATAGAACCGCTCTCGATCAGCATGTGACAATTTGCAGCAGCAGTTGTGGCTTGAAGACTTGAATGAAGAAATGTCGTCTCAGTTGTAATTGGCATAGAAAAAATGGGGAGACAAAATCACTTTCAGACTAAATTTGAACAAATGTGAGAAACTTTGGATGAAATGGGATGATTACTTGGGACTAAATCAGAATCAATCATAAATTGAATTACTAGGTAAGGCTGTAGTCTTTTTGTGCTTGGTCGATTCGTCAGACGATGGTATCTTAGTTGACCAAGATTTTTATTAGTCGACTAATCATTTTAATGGAGATAAGTCTGTTATCTAAAGTTCGGGAGCAGGACCACACCTCATCCACGCCCCTTCCGGTGACTACTCTATTTAAACTTCCCGGTCACACACACCAGTGTTCGTTATTTCGTGCCCCTCCCTCTCACCCTCTTCTAATTATTCTGTCTTATCCTTTAGTCGGGGGGTATCGCGGCCCGGTAGCCTGCTGCCCTCATCGCTAGAAGCCCCAAAACAGCATTTATCATCTACTCTCATGCATTTTATCGTTGTTCTCGTTCGCCAATAAACTTCTGCATCCAAGCTTGAGGTTGTGGTCCTTGCTAGTGAATATATATTTAATTATTTGAAAATGATGTATATGGCAAAAACGAAACGATATGAAGTGAGTTAGCTGAAGATTTTAAAGAAAAGATTTAAAAATACTCTGTCTCCTGGTACTTTTCTGTATAAATAGTTGTTTTTGCATGAACTCCTCTACAGTTGTGTTCTTTTGGTTTAGATAAACGGAAATACATTACAGTTTTGATATGTTTTTGTCACACCCCTTTCAGGTCACTAATCCAGTTTTTTTTCAACCTTTTTTCAGTTGTGGCACGCTTTTTGGGTTGAAATGATACCAAGGCACACCAACTACAATTAAAACATGACCAAACCAGACCACTTACTTAAAAAATATGGTAAATAACATCTGTGTCGCTGTCTGGTTCTTTAAATGTGTCAGTAGTGATGGTTTTGCGTTGCAGAAGTTGCTCAGGACACTCCAAAGTGATAAATGAGTCAATTCCATCCACAACTGTCAATATTTAAACTGAACTTGGACATTTTTTCAAGGCACACTGGTTGAAAATCAAGGGACTAATCGGTCGATGGGGCTTGTCTTGAGTCGACCAAGGATTTTAGTCGACTATAGCTCTACTTTAAGGATGTTTTCTATTTTATTTCACTTTCTCTCTGGTCTTGCTCTGATCTGCTGTGTTCTTTGTGTTCTATTTAAATAATAAAAGAAAAAAGAAAAATTCCAACAAAAAATATACTATAAAACATCATATTCGTAACTGCCTGAAGATTTTAGATCCATTTCTGTGCCGAATGTTCACAGCTCCTTTAATAACACTTGTCTTTTCATCTCAGCAGTAGTGAGCGCTCCCAAAAGCTGTGGATTTGAACTTCACGTTTCCCGCTGTGATTCCGATATGAACGACGCACACCCTCCCTGTCTTTAATATGCACGGGGCACAAAAACACTGCTGTCCTAAAAACAAGTGAAGCAGGTCAGGAAGTTCTTAGAAAAGTTTATTAGCCCCACACTGTTACACATATTAATGAGTTTCCCCACAGTTTGGTCCAATTGCCCCAATTTTGACTTGTTCTAGAGTCGAGTGATATCTCAAGTGAAATGGAGGGATTTTAAATAAGATGCTTTTTAGACTGCAATGTAAAAGATTTTCAGTTTTGTAGGAGATAGTATAGAGCAGTGGTTCCCAAAGTGGGGGTCGGGACCCCTCGGGGGGTCGCGAGGGGTAAGCTGGGGGTCGCGAGATGATTTCAAGATCTTATTTTAATTAATATGACATTGTATTGGCTCTATTTTTTTATTTTAAACAGTATCTTTTAGTGAAATAGGGTCTAATAAGAATAACCAAATAACCAATATTAAATCTGAATGAACAGGCTTTGACACTTAAAATTATTGCTACTGTCATTTTCATTTCGCTTTGGGGGTCCCGAGTCAATTGCATGGCTAATTTGGGGGTCCCGGGCAGAAAAGTTTGGGAACCCCTGGTATAGAGGAAATGAGAGCTTGACAATGTAATTTACAGCAAGAGATGATTCATTAACATGTCTTTCTGGCAAACTGATACAGAAATTGTTCAAAAAATATATCTACTATACTGTATGCTACAAAAATTGTGTATATTCTAATAATTTAATTACAAAATATATAAAGAGAGCAACATTTTTCATATACCTTTTTACATCTTAAAAACTCTTACAACATGGACCCTCAGACCTTTTCTTTGTACATTCCTTTTTGTCACTCACCTGATAAAAGGGTATTTATTATCAAGCTCCTGAGCATTTAAAACATGAAAAGACCCTCTTATTTTTACTTAATTACAAGTCCCTAAATGTCATTTTTGTGATATTGGCTTCAACTTTGAAAGGGGAATTGTCAAGACTCAACAACAGTCCAATCTAGTGTCATTCAGCCCATTCCTCCAGACAGCAGAGTTGCTCCTCTTTATCTTTACTGAAAACAATCCATGAGAGATTTGAAATTTAATTTTCCTTTGTGTCAGCTTCACAAAGAGCCCAGCCATGTGTTTATACTCCAAGGGGTGCAGCAACCGCTTCAGTTTGAACCGGGGGTCATTTTAATCAGGCGTTTTAGGAAAATCTGCTGGAATGATTAAGGGTTTAAGGCGAGACGGTACAGGCACAACACTTCAATTTATTTATGTTTTGGTCAGTTTGCTCTCTTAACATCAAGGTTTTGACGTGGATAACAAACGTGTTCAATCTGCTCCTAAAGATGTTTTAGTTTTATTTTGCTTCATCCTTAGATTTCTCTGACATTGTAATTTCAAAGGCAGCTTATCAAAATGCATTTTTCTTCCACAGAAACCTAAAGATCAGCCTTAGAGTTGCTCCTACTCACCAAACTTTACAATCTTGGACTTAAGATTTTGACAGAACGTACAGAAGGATTTGTTATTTCATTGTTTTGACTGAAGAAACTCCATGCCGCTTTGACTGGAGGTTAGAATTGATGCACGCATTCCCAAAGAGTTTGACTGATAAACTTTGGACACACAATAACTACATCACAAAGAGCTGCAGGGCTGAGTGCGGCCAAAAACTGTGTGCTCACCCAGTCTCACACACCTGCACTGCTGAGCCCACCCACATACGCTTGTACAAGCCACACCCACTCATGATACAACCATTCATTCATAAAATACTCTTACGCTCATCAAATAGACTACATGCATGATGACGCAGAACTGAGTAAGTTCAGCGACAGAGCTCCCCCTGCAGGTCTCTTGTGAAAATACTTTCCCTTTTATTGAAATAAGGAAGTACAATCAAATACAGAAACATTTCACCAAATATAAAAAAAGAGAGCCAAGGTTTCTCAGGAGAGGTGTCTTTGGGTCGGGTCAAATGTAGCAGATGCTTTCCCGTGCAGAGACAGCAGGGGGCGACGACGGGGGCTTCAAATGCCTGACAATACATTTACAACCACCAGACGGACTTTAAAAAAGGCATTTAATAAGATAAAAATGTTACTTAGTTCTACTTTAAGTCAAAAATTGAGGCAAAATTAGAATTTTCAGTTCAATCTAGTTTACTCAAACTAAATAAGTCATACAGAATCCCCTCTGTACATTTTTAATATGTACAAAATTAATCAACACCTGGTTCTGTCAACTTTTCATATTGAAATGTCCCAAATATATTAAATTGATTGTTTTTACACTTAAAATGCCTTATTTCTACATGAAAACATTACATTATGAAAACTTGTAATACATTTTTTTGTTACATTTATGTGAGTAAATGTTTCAAATTGATATCTTTCCCTATTCACCAGCAGCGCCACCTTATAATTGGACTGTAAACCATTTAAAGTCTGTATGACAGGTTCGACGACACATTTGACTGAAACATAGTGAACATGATTATATTTAAGATTTTACTAAACTGTTTGCCAGTTTGACAGTTTACGTGCTGTTTATAATGTCGGTTGGACATGGGCAGCAAATATGACATGGATAGAGGTAACTCCACAACTGTTACCTAGCAACCAGACTGTAAACAAGGGCCAAAATCCATATAAATTACGAAATAGTTGATTTGACAAATAAAAATACCCACTACATTAATGTTGTTGAACGAATGTTTAAACTGTCACAAAAATGAAAGTTGAGTGGCACGTCGCTTTTTGACGACATCAGTGGGATTTCGATTTAGAACTCAGCACTACTTCCTGTTTTATTTTTCAAAATATCATCACAAACTGCAACTTCACGGATGTAAAACTATGATAAATATTTACCACAGGTGCCCTCCCACCAAACTAAGTAGAAAAAACATGAGAACCTTCATGTAGACTTTAATAACATGCATTTGTAAATACTGTACATATTCACCTTATTCCTGAAGTTGCCGTACGCGCCGCCGTCTTGTTTCCGTTGTGTTAGTTTACATGGAGCAGACGAGCTCAACAGAAAATAAGTTCTACATGGACTAAAAAGCAGTTTTCAGACTGACCAGGAAATCGGAGCATTGTTGACTTGTTGTTGCTCGTGTTCATTAAACATTTTACACAAATCAACCTACTTTATGTAACATTTTAGCGGTGAGACTTTTCCCTCGTTCATCATTAGCTTTAACAGAGTTCTCGTCAAACGGAAGTGCGTTTACAACAGAAGTGCGTATCTGTGGCAAAAAGCGGCAAAAGTGGGCGGGGCAGAATAAGGTGAATAACGGTTCAAACACATTCTGCTGCACAGAAACACGACTTCTCACCGTAAACGCTCCTCTTCAGGGCTCGTCACTCCGGTTTCCTCTCGCTCGGGGTGTGTGATAATTGGAGTGTCCCTCGCGGCCTGGTCCCGAGTGCCACAGTGACTTTGAGGATTTGTAAATGCGCCCGGTTCTCCTCCATTGGGCCTAAAGTTAATCTGTGAGCGAGCTGCAGCCGTTTGTGCATGTGTCAGCGAGGCCTGTGGGATCAGTGATCAGAGTAACCTCAATGACACTGCCGTACAGCCAAGTGTGTCCAATCCTGTCATTTGTGAATGTTTTTTTAGATCAGGACCGCCACGGGACACTGGGCCGAAGCAGATTTTAATACACTCACCTGGGAAATGTCTTACCACCAACAGTAAAGTCATACATTTCACAGTGTCACGATTTTGTTTCTGCAGAGACTTGAGACATCCGGGATTTGTTGAAGGGGAAGTAGATTCAGAAGTGCAATTAAATAGATTTTCTTATTTACTATTTAATAAAGTTGCAGTTGGATTATAGTTTCTAGACTCCATACTTTCACTTTTGAGAAATATATCCAGACAGTGTCGCTTTCTTGAGTAAAATGTTCGGTTGCTCAAGTGACAAAAGCTTTATCTTGAAATGGTTTGAACGTTTGTGTTTCTTGCAGCGCTCCTTCAGATACAGTTTACTTTTTTCAAATTTTTGCATCTGTCCTTTGGAAAGACCAGACTTTTGGGTATTATTTATTGTTTTTGTCATTATAATTGCATACATTTAGATGTCACGTACACACAGTTACTCTTACTTGAGCAGTAGTTTCCCCAAATACTTTTTATTCATTTGAGTAAGAGTTTGATTGACTGAAGTCTTTTGTTCAAGTGCATTTTGAAATATTTACAATACATCAAACATTTCAAATTTAAACAAGAAAAACTATTCAAAAAGGAGTAGGTATAAGTGAATGTAGATCCTATCGCTTTTTAAACTGTAAATCAGTCAATGAGAAGAACAATAAGCTTCAAATTAGACTTTATTTCCTTTAAAGGCTAAGATTGACTCTTGGGATTTACATAATTGAAGACTGGTTTTGGTGAATTGCAGGAGATGTTGAGGCGGCTGATGGTTCTGCTGCTCTGATGGTCGTATATTGAAAAGGAGAGACAGTACATTTAAATGAATTGGTTTAGAGCAGGCATGTCCAAACTCAGGCCCGGGGGCCAAAAGTGGCCCACAGACCAATTTTTCTTGGCCCTCAAGCTTCCTGGTGAATTGGCCCACATTGTCCTAAGACATACTTTTTACAGCAAATTTCAGATTTTCTACTATTAAAACCTAAATAACTAACATTTTGGAGTGAGACAGACTTGATATTAAGGCATTGAGACGTTTTTTTTTTTTTTTTAACGTTTCACGATTTATTTGTGGCCCTCCCCTTGGTCTACATTTCAGTATGTGGCCCTCAGTGGAAAAAGTTTGGACACCCCTGGTTTAGAGGAAAAAAGACGTGGAAAAATGTGAAATTTTTCAGTTTTAGTTACAATCCAGTCATATTCCATCACACCACACAGAAATGCATAGGTTTTTCATGATCAAAACAAGGCTTGTGTGCTCTATGTATGCGTCCATTTACATTATACAAGTCACCTTTTTAATCATTTAAAGAATATGATCTTTGACCTTTCATAACTTAGACATATCTATTGATTCAGACAACCTTCTAGAATGGACTGTGACACTTTGTAAAGAGATGCAAGCGTGTAATTCTTTATTTATATAATATTTAAAAACAGACATTCTCCCAAACCTGAGCCCCCATTTTTCTGGCTTTTAGCAAAATAAATTTACAATCATCTCTTAATTTGTATTTTGAATTTTAAGTAAAGTACAACTTCTCACAGGGATTCCGAAAAAGAAATAAAATAAAATGTTTGAAAGTTTGCTCAAAGCTCATCAGCTCCTGTATGTGGTGAGTAATGAGCATAAAACCAATACTTCTATTTAAAATCTGTTTCTGAAACCTTATAAACCACTAAGTTATTAAAACATAATGCTGAATTTTAAGTTTTACATGAGTTTCTTTGGGCTGAAAACAACCGCGTTATGGTCATTAGTTTCCTCATAGCTGGTTAGCCTCCGTCATGCCGTTAAACTCGTAATATTTTCATTTTTCTAAATCCGTATGGCAAAAATGAATGAGAAATGTATGTATGAAAGCTGGAACTATATTTTAGAGGCTTAATATTTATCGTGGGTACAGATTTGTTGCATTTGTGAAGAATTTGTCCTTATTTTTTTGTAGATACGACAAGATTTGAGCTGTAGAGAGTCGAATGAGTAACTTCAATGACTCCGTTTAGACTCTAATGAAACACCTGTGGGTTCATGTGCTGTTTATTTATAATAGCTCATGTTCACTGGGGTTATCCTGCTTTACGGCTATTTTGTCAGTGGTATAAAGTTGATTTTGTTAGTGTAATTGTGATATTTTCTGTAGTGTGCTTCAAAATGTGTGACAAGCCTACTTTTGGGAGTATAATTTATCATTGAAGTACTTTTTAATTGACAAGATCTTTCATTTTCATCATATTTGACTTTACATAATGTCCGATTTTATTCATCAGGCGTATGGTTTCTTGTTTTTGTAATCAAACTATATAATTGATTGAAGTGTTCGATGTAGAACAGGAGCTGGGACCAAGTTAGATTCAGAAACCCTCTTTAAAGCTGGGGTACCTGATTTTCACACTGTGGAACCAGAAGTAGGTTTTTGAATCTAACTCATCCATTGCCCTCACAAACCCTTTGGCACATTGTTAAAATTCACATGCATTCATTTTTGGTCCTGTACGCAGCTTTAAAACAGCTTTTTTCAGACGACAAAGTGAAACTGCGGAGGACCACCCAAGCACAGCCAATCAGAGCGCTGCTTTTAGATCTTACTTCGAGACAGACTACTTTATTAGACGCAGACAGCACGCAGAGGTCTCATTTTTGTGCTGCTTATACAAGATACTCTTTGATGGAAAACGCAAAACTTTGTAATTTACCCCCAAAAAATCCAGCTACCCCAGCTTCAATTGTCAACAGCAAAGATAAAAATGTCGCACGCTTCAAAAATGACAAAATTCAGTCCAAAATTGTGGACTTTTTTTTACTTTCTTGCCTGACTCTTGCTCTCGACATCCACATAATCTCTGGTCTGTGCACTCGGTCCGTCTCTTAATGTTATTTCTATAGATGCATCAGCTGATCCTGTTTCCATAGAGACCATTATCGTGTTTACCACTGGTCATCGCCGTGTTATTCAGCCTCAGTTCATCTGTCTGCACGGACATGTGCAGGCGACATGTATTCACGAAGAAGTTAATTAAACGTGCAAAAATAAACAGATAAATAAATAAAACGCAGCTTAAAATGAATGTCACGTAAACAGTGCATAAACAGATCTGATGTAGAGTTGTCAAAAGTCAATGTCCAGATACTAATCGATACTAAATCTATACTCATTTGAAAAAGGGTCGATACTGAATAAAATATACATAAATTGGACAAAATTGGACCATTTCTGAATCATTTTTGAACAGTCTTCTAAAACGACTGTAGTAAGATCACCTGGTCATTTTATAGAAACTGTTCTATTTTTGTTTTTGAAAATGCTAACGTCGCCCCAAAAATGTGCTTGGAATTAAGGCTGGAACAAGTTAATCGATTAAACGCAACAAATCGATTATTGTGATAATAGTCGACTAAATTAGTTATTGACAGAGTTTCCACGGAGCGTTAAAAAGCATTCAAAGTCATTAAATGGATTTTGGCAAAAGTAAGGTCTTAAAATGCATGAAAAAGCATTAAATTAAATTAAATTCCAGTGTTTAAATCTAAACATTTTGTCAAAGATGTATCTATCAGAAGAAGAAATGTAAAAATAACAAATCAGAGCAAACAATTCTCATCTCCCCAGAGCCGCTGAATTAGCTAATCAGAAGTGCGTGTCCAGGACAGTAGTTTTAACTTTCAAATATATTTTGAATCCCAGATGTGCTGGACTTATTGATTCTACATGTTAATAGCTTGGATCAAATCATCTAAATCAGGGGTGTCCAAACTTTTTCCATCGAGGGCCACATATTGAAAAATAGACCAAGCGGAGGGCCACAAATCAATCGTGAAACGTTAAAAAAAGCTGCATTTATCTGATGTTTTAAGCACCACCACATCTACATTCAGTCTCAGTGCCTTAATATCAGGTCTGTATTGCAGCAAAATATTAGTTATTTAGGTTAGAATTGTAGTAAATCTGAAATGTGCTGTAAATAGTACTTATCAGGACAATGTGGGCCAGTTCACCAGGAAGCCTAAGGGCCAAGAGAAATTGGTCTGAGGGCCGCATTTGGCCCCCGGGCCTGAGTTTGGACATGCCTGATCTAAAGTAAAAGACAGGGTTCAAAACATACATTTCTGTCATTTAAAAGTCATGTAATTTAGCTTTTTGAATATTATATTCTTATTATATATTCTTATTATATTCTGGTCATTCTGCTGCACAATGGAATGATTAGAAGTCAGTAGTTTTGACATGATAAGAAAAGTAAATGTCTGGTTTAGCGTTGATTATGGAATTAAGACACATATTCTGCTACAGTGAATTGACCTTTAAACCATGTTCTAACAATGTTCCATCAAAAACACACCTTAATTCAGTTGCATTCACACAGTCTGTTTTGAGGTAAAAAAAATCTTCACTTTTGCAGCCTTCATTTCCTGGATTTTGCAAAAAAAAAAAGTGAAAATGGTTGACGACAGACTCCAGATGTTTGACGAGTAAACACTGGTCAGATATTGGCCCAGTTTGGGGCCAAGGATTTTTCGGAAACAGAACCCGCGACGGACCAGAAACCTTGACTCGGAACATTCAGCTTCAGTGCGAGGCTCATTCTGTGGAATACATTTGGCAAAGTCCAGTTACAAACACATCTGACCAATGCAGACAGCTGTTCAAATGTTGTTTTTACCTCGACATGCTTTGACGAGCAGTTATCTTCAGATGCTTCATTCGACTGTCGTGAATCATGTCATGGATTGGGACTCTCAAAAATAATTGGAACAGAAAAACACAAGGAGGCAACAACAACTGTGAACAGAGACGAAAGAGAGGAAATAAATTTAATTAAAGGCCCTGTACCTGATTTTTACTTGAAACGTGAAAAAACAGAACTAGTTCATTTTAAAGTCTTTACATCAGTCACATGTATCACTCACTTTCCTAATGCAGTCCCAGCATCCTAAATATTCATTGTGATGAGTTTATAAGCACAAGTCTCTGAGCCCCAAGCCTCCCGGGTAATGCTAACAACCATTAGCATGCTAACAACACACTTCCTGCTTCTCTCGTCAGATAAAACGCACTATAAATGTATTCACCTTATTCCAGAAGTTGCCGTACGCGCCGCCGTCTTGTTTCCGTTGTATTAGTTCACATGGAGCAGACGAGCTCAACAGAACATAAGTTCTACATGGACTAAAAAGACGTTTTCAGACTGACCAGGAAATCGGTGCGTTGTTGACTTGTTGTTGCTCGTGTTCATTAAACATTTTACACAAATCAATCTACTTTATGAAACATTTTAGCGGCGAGACTTTTCCCTCGTTCGTCATTAGCTTTAACGGAGTTCTCGTCAAACAGAAGTGCGTTTACAACAAAAGTGCAAAAAACGGCAAAAGTGGGCGGGGCAGAATAAGGTCAATACAGAGTAAAAGTCGTGGTCTCATTTTCACAGGAATAGATGCTTTTACAACATATCTGTGCTGGGGCAAAAGTTCTGTTTTTCCTGTTTCACAACAGTAAAAATCAGGTACAGGCCCTTTAATGGAGCCATTTAAAGGACAAATTTGCTGGATTTTGCAAAAAAAGTGAAAACGGTTGACTCCAGATGTTTGATGAGTAAACACTGGTCAGATATTGGTCCAGTTTGGAGCCAAGGGTTTCTGGAAACAGAACGCACGACAGACCAGAAACCTTGGCTCAGAACATTCAGCTTCAGTGCGAGGCTCGTTCTGTGGAATACATTTGACTTTTACAGTAAAGCTTTGGCCACGTACGGCTGCACCATGTAGCGCTGTCTGCACGCTGAGTCATTGTTTTGCCAGAATGTTCCATGGAATGATAGACTTGACTCTTGGACATACCAGGCCATGTTACAGGTCAGATCTGTGGAGAGCCGACACCACTACAGCAAGAGTATGTGGTCAAGGTATTCTTTAGCAATAAAAACAAATGCAATTAAATAATATAAATAATAATAAATGTAAGCTCGAGAGAGCAAACAGGTGGCACATTCCCCTCCACCAGTGCAGCTATAACTTTTTTTTATTTTTGCAGCATTATGTTTTTGTTTTAGGACATTTTTACAGCACAGTTTTTAAAAGAGAAATGGGAGGAACTAATATTGGCTCTTGGCAGGTCTGTACTTTGGCAATGTCCAGTTACAAACACGTCTGACCAATGCAGACAACCTTTGAAATGACTTAAGTTTGGTTGTTTTTACGTCGACATGTTTTGACAAGCAGTTATCTTCAGACGCTTCATTCTCATGTCGTGAATCATGTCATGGATTGGGACACTCAAAAATAATTGGAACAGAAAGACACAAGGAGGCAACAACAACTGTGAACAGAGACGAAAGAGCTTTCATGCAAACGGAAATAAATTTCATTAAAGGGCCTGTACCTGATTTTTTACTCTTTTGAAACGTGAAAACCAGAACTAGTTCATTTTAAAGTCTTTACATCAGTCACATGTATGACTCACTTTCCTAATGCAGTCCCAGCATCATAAATATTCATTGTGATGAGTTTATAAGCACAAGTCTCTGAGCCCAAAGCCTCCCGGGTAATGCTAACAAACATTAGCATGCTAACGGCACACGTCATGCTTCTCTCGTCGGACAAAATGCACTATAAATGTATACAGAGTAAAAGTCGTGGTCTCATTTTCACAGGATTAGATGCTTTTACAATATGTCTGTGCTGGGGCAAAAGTTCTGTTTTTCCTGTTTCACAACAGTAAAAATCAGGTACAGGCCCTTTAATGGAGCCATTTAAAGGACGAATATGATGCACTGTTTGTATTATCGGCCTTTAAACATT
The DNA here is from genome assembly GCA_019453435.1 of Rhinogobius similis. Taxonomy (NCBI): domain Eukaryota; kingdom Metazoa; phylum Chordata; class Actinopteri; order Gobiiformes; family Gobiidae; genus Rhinogobius; species Rhinogobius similis. The sequence goes on along the minus strand of CM033621.1, from coordinate 36,135,853 downwards.
CTCTTGAGTATCTTTACTTTGACATCTCAACTTTTAGAACAAAAATACAATGTTTTTACAATTAATAATTAATATAACTTGATCTTGGGAGATGCCATATTAATTTAGCTGTACTGGCTGCAGAGGCAATTACACATGCACAATGGTTTGATATGCCGTTGGTTGGTCATCGTGTTTAGAGGCTGAAATGATGATTTAATGAATGATTTATGAATATTCTCGTATAAGCGACGTCTAAAATCAGAATAAACGTCATTGATCGAGGGAGTTCAGGAGAAAGTTTTTTGACGGTCGGAGGGGGAGGATTTTCTAATGAACATTCCTCAAACTTGCATGAATTAAGCTAAATGCAACTCCAGGTACGTTTTTGATGACGGAACATTGTTAGAACATGGTTAAAAGCTCAAAAAAGTCAAAGTAGCAGAATGTGTGTCCTTTTAAATGATTGACTGTGGAATATACATGTGTCAAGTCTCTGAAATCTGCCCGTGTTGATGGACGCTGCAGATTATCGTCTAATTAAACAGCACAAGTTGACTTTTATTCACGATTATTTGGTGACACCTGAGCCAAACAAGAATCCTCAATTATCTTTCGTCCACATGGATTCATACTACATTACTCCTCTAGTATTTGACCAGATTTACAAAGTGAAATTTTCTGAAAGATAAAGTTAAATAGTCATAAATAACCAAAAAAACAAACATGGATCGGCTTGAAATGGCTCAATTTTGCTTCTAAAATTGACTAATTATCCCTGACCATGGTGTAAATACAGTTTCAGCTGCTAGAATATTGCACGTGGCTCTGGTCAACGTGATTAACTTCTGTTTTCACCAGTAACCCATCCACATCTCAATGGAAACTGCAGGAGCGAACATTCTGCCAGTGTGAGACGAGGCCATGAGCGAGAGAAGTCTTGCTGCTCCCAGTCGGACACAGTTTGAATGTTTTCACTTTTCTTAAACAAATTCGTCTACTTCTGCGGCGTAATTACTTTGATAAATGTGTGCCTCTCCCCGGGGAAACTGATATTAATTTCACTTCATGATGCGAGCCTGCTGCTGAGCACATGCAGCGCCTGGAAGAGAGATGAGATAATGTATATATCCGAGAAGAGGGAGTGTTTTTTTCAGTAATAGGCCTTTTTACCAAATTATATTATTCACCTTGTGCCATCTGAAAAAAACAGAAAATCTAAAAGCAGTGGGAGTTCATTAGCCAGAGATTTAATCTACAAATTGTTTCCCCAGTGTGTAATTACAAAAAAAACCTTCTTTATTCTGAAAACAACCTGCAAAACAACATGCATGAGTTCAAAAATGATAGTTTCTCCAAACGATAAATGATATTCACTGCACAGAGTCACCAATTACACTTTTTTTTGTGTTTTTCAATCTATATTTGACCTATACTTTATATTTTTGACAGTATTTAGCAGTCTGATTATGCAGCCATTTGTAAGTACAGGATATTGTTGTCTATTTTAAAATTAGAATCTACTCTAGGCCAATATACTCAACTATATATGAAAACGTAATTGAAAAAAGTGAAATATCCAGACCATATGCAGGCCAACTGTAGCTTGAGACATTTAGGACCTTGCATTTTGTTGTAAATTGTGTTATTTTACTGGTTGTACTAGTTTGCATTATGATTTTATACAGTTGTGTGATTTTTAATGAGTTTGTTTTGGGACTTTAATGTGTTAATTGTATCTGTATAGTATTATGAATTGCATTTTGTTGTAAATTGTGCTATAAACATACATTTTGATTGAACTTAAATTACAAATCAGGTAAGCCTTCCACACACTAGAGGATTTTTGGCTCGATTTTAAGCCTGGTTTTTCTCTCCAGGACTTCGGAGAGTCTGGTGTCTGTGGGGTGTTTGTTACGACTATTTGTCAAAACGTCAGGTTCCAACATGTTACGAGGAACTTTACAACAGCCAATCGAGCAGCCGAACAGCGACAGGCTCCAACAGCTTTTGAAATGTATAAAATATAGAACAAAACCAACACGGAGTTTGTGTCAGCCGCTCCTTCCCTCCAGTGAATGTGGCGCCCTCCTGTGGCCGGTACAAACAGATTGAATCCACACGTGTTCATTGTTTTCTTTTGCGCATGTAAAGGCCACTGTATTTGTGTCTGATCACATGACACTCGTGCTCTTCTTCTGTCCCCTCTGAAATCATGCGTGTGTGGTGATGGTGGTGGTGTTCTTCGTGCGAGTGTAAAACAATCGTTGCAAAATGTTCTTATGTCTGTGGCCTGCACTTTTGATGTGTCTTAAAATCGATTTTAAACTCCTTGTGTGCAGCCGGCTTTACTCTTATGATTACTCTCATTTTTTTTACTCTCACTTTAGTTCTTTCTTGGGCTGGTTCTGTACATCTTCTGAGTAACATTGTTTTGAAGCAATGTTTTTAGTTGAATAAAATGTTATACTTTTGCTTTATACATTGTACCTGTCAGTCGCGCCTTCAAAACTGTGGAAGCTATAATTTGTTAAAAAATAATATGGAGCGTCCGCTATATGTTTTCACTACTAAAGCTACACTGCATAGAATCCGTGACATTAACCCAGGCCTGGCGTCCTGAAAAGCCCTGGTCTTGTTTCAAAGCACTGAGTCTTTTCAGTGTCGCTGTCACAAAGAACAACCTTGTTACTAATCGGAGCGTGGCTGTGTCACTGGAGTAAAGTGGAAACAACACTTGTACTGTGGTCGGAGAGGATTTAAGGTGAATCGTCTACACTCCCACACTCCAAAGTGTTTTGTAACAAGTGTTTGCTTATTTGAAGCTTGATTTGAAGGTGCAACTACAGATTTGGAAAACTGACGACTGACAGGTCCGGTGTATGGGCCCTTCTGCAGAACCGTATTACTCAAGTGGAAGTACAAAGTAATGGTCCAAGAAGTTGCTCAAGTAAGAGTAAAATACAATTTTGGGGTAATTTACTACTAAAGTAAGAGTCATTGTATGAGTAGAAGTATTTTCATCTGAAGTTAATGTATTGACAGTTAAAGAAAACCTATCATGCTTTTGTGTTCGATATAATTATAATCTACAACACTTGTGGATCATTGTTTTATATTTTGGAAATCTTAAATCACCATATTGATCTAAAACGACAAATTTAAAAATAAGTTTGTTTACTTCTGTTTTGAAAACCACAGCGGTGACATGACAGCGCCAATATGTATGTCACAGTTTAAGAAAATAAAAATAAAATAAATATCAGAGGGAGCGGTGAAGACCTGGAGCAATAGAGTCTTGCATGAATCCCTTTAAATACAACTCTGAGTGGTTTACTGATAAGAGAGAATATTTATTTTATGGTTAAACTCCTAAAAGTTGATTTTGCAAAGGTCAAAATCTGGTTTCTAAAGGGAGACCACAAAAAGGAGAAAAACTAAACATCCGGTGTGGTGCATGTTTGCAGATAGTGAAAGTTATCTTATATTTTCAACAATACGTTCTAGTGCTCAAGGAAGAGCAGACACACTGTGAAATACAGTAACTATAAATAGGAATGTCTGGAAATTACTTGGAGGTGCAATTTTATGAAAAATGACTAAAGTAAATGGTGTGACTCCCCAGGCTTTGGTTCTTCATTCTTCCTTTCTTGAACATTTCTGATTCATACAAACCACTGCAGAGTAAACCTGGACTAAACCTGGACTACTGCACGACTAAACCGGGACTAAACCGGGACTAAACCGCGACTAAACCGGGACTAAACCGGGACTAAACCGGGACCAAACCGGGACTAAACCGGGACCAAACCGGGACTAAACCTGGACTACTGCACGACTAAACCGGGACTAAACCGGGACTAAACCGGGACTAAACCGGGACTACTGCACGACTAAACCAGGACTAAACCGGGACCAAACCGGGACTGCTGCACGACTAAACCAGGTCTATAACCCAAAACTAAACCAGGTCTGTTATGTAGGACTAAACTGGGTCTTGGCAAGATACATTTATTTGCAGCACAATTGGTTGCCATTCAATGGCTTGTACAGAACAAGAAACCATGCATTAAAATCACAAAACAAACAAATAAAAATAAAAATAGAAAAATATATAAATAAATAACAAGCACCTCTGAGTATCCGAATCACATAGTACTTTTTATGTTTCCATTTCAGGATTGTTAATTTCCAAAATGAGTTTTTTATTGTCATTTTAAGTCACTTTTTATTGTTGTTGAGAGTTGGTGTCACTTAACCTTATCTTTTAACCCTGAATTCTCTGAGTGATACATGACAATTCACCCAATACACTTTTAATGATTGAACATGCCTTCTGTATCTATTCTTCCGTCTCAACACTTAAAGATAAATAATGTATTTTCTAAGTGCGTCTGGAAGTAAACACACTAACACAGATGTTCTTCTTCATATAGTTTTCCATTTCCGCACGTGGTCTCTGCGGAGTTTGCTTCCTAATAAGTCCTTGTCCGTTTTTGCTGAAGACTATTTCTGCGCTGTTATATTTATCTGGTGTTTTCTTCTCTCTCGTGAGTTTTGAAACATGTAAAATGTAATTAGTGCCGACTGTTTCTCAGGGGACGAGCCGAGGCAGACACTGCAGTTCAAAGACTTGCTCATTTATATCAAGGCTTGCGTTTTAGGACATCGGAATCAAATTAGCACAAACTGAAATACTGACAAACACAAATAAACAATGGTTTGCACTGTAAGGCGGAGCGATATTGACAATAATGCATATCTTCATTTATTTTACGATTTAATTTTATTGTCCCGATGGTGCCTTCCAGTCAATATGAATGAAATCTGTCCAAAATTTGCTAAAATGTGGTGTGTTTTAGGTTCAAGTATTATAAATAAAGAGTAAAGTAACTACCAAAGTGCAGAAATATCAATCCACTTTTACACATTTTTTGAAGAGAAGCTGTTTGCAAACTGCTGCACAAAGTGAAATTAAATCAACCGACACAATAAATAACAAGTAAAAGACCCGGTTTAGACCTGGTTTAGACCTGGTTTAGACCTGGTTTAGACCTGGTTTAGCGTGGTTTAGACCTGGTTCAGACCTTGTTCAGACCTGGTTCAGACCTCGTTCAGACCTGGTTTAGACCTGGTTTAGCGTGGTTCAGACCTGGTTTAGACCTGGTTTAGCGTGGTTCAGACCTGGTTTAGCGTGGTTCAGCGTGGTTCAGACCTGTTTTAGACCTGGTTTAGACCTGGTTTAGCGTGGTTCAGACCTGGTTCAGACCTGGTTCAGACCTGGTTTAGACCTGGTTTAGACCTGGTTTAGCGTGGTTTAGACCTGGTTCAGACCTGGTTTAGCGTGGTTCAGACCTGGTTTAGACCTGGTTTAGCGTGGTTCAGACCTGGTTTAGACCTGGTTTAGCGTGGTTCAGACCTGGTTTAGACCTGGTTTAGACCTGGTTTAGCGTGGTTCAGACCTGGTTCAGACCTGGTTTAGACCTAGCTTAGACCTGGTTTAGACTTGGTTTAGATCTAGTTTTGACCTGGTTTAGACCTGGTTTAGACCTGGTTCAGACCTAGTTTAGACCTGGTTTAGACCTGGTTCAGACCTTGTTTAGACCTGGTTTAGCGTGGTTCAGACCTGGTTCAGACCTGGTTTAGACCTGGTTTAGACCTGGTTCAGACCTGGTTCAGAGTAAAAGACATAGCAATAAAACACCCCTTTTTGAAAATTGAAACTGAATTCTGTTTTATTTTTATTAATAATCAGCTGATTTTGCAACTTTTTTGGTATGTTTTTGTATTTTATGTTTTGTTTCAATCTCCAAAACAATCATAGCTATATTATCCATTTAGCAACATATCTCCCTCCTTTACTTTGCACAAAAGACTGATTTTTAAAAAATTAAAAATTAGATTGTGTGTTTGATATGATAAAAGTAACATATGATAATAAATTATAACTTTAATGAATTTTAACATGACGTTTATCAACAACAATGACAGCTTTGCCTTGGTGGACGTGGTTTAGTGAGATTTAAGGTACATTTTGATGATGGTTCATTTGTCAAACTGGCTCTGGGAACAGGGTTATGGTTAGGAGAAAGGTTAGGATTTGCATTAAGTTTAGGTTTACAAACACCCTGGTTATGGTTAAAGTTAGGGTTGGAAAACAGTTTAGGTTAATGTAAGATCACACAATAAAGGTTTAGCTAACAAGAGTGACAAGAACGGCTTGGTCTGTTTCAACAAACAAATGGGTTACAAACCTTTGGAACCGTTCAGTACAGTCGGCATCAGAGGGAACGCCCGCACAGACCTCCGAGAGAGAAAACGGTCCATTCATTTTAATGTGTCAGAGCTGCTCTTTCACGCACAGTTCAACTACAAGAGCAAACACAGAATTTATGAGTTTTATTGGGCCAAATACAGACACAAAGACATGGAGAAGGAAAACGTGGCAAACGTGCCACATTTCTCTAGGTATCCAAGAATGCTAACGTTAGCTGCAGGGGTGACCTTATAGGCAACAGGCCACATTTGCCTTGGGCCCCCAACCTGAAGGGGCCCCCAATAAGATGCTCTTTCCAAAACATGATTGACGCAACACTCAAACAGTGGTGCAGTGTATTTTTAAACAAGAAAAATACCAACAAAATAGTCTGAGATTGTCAGATGTATTTGTAGTCACCCCCTAATAAAGCTAAATAGTAAATAAAACTGAATATTATAAAGTAACAAATGAAAACTATGTATTTAAATCAGCCAGAACATGTGTTATAATGCACCAACAAACTGGAAATATGGTCAGATTTCTTAAAAATTCTTCTGGGTAAGGATTTTCAAACCTCTTGTTTAAACTAGTTTACATCAGAATAGTTCACTTTTCGTCTCAAATGTATGAACTTGTCCAGCCACCACAGGCTAAAAAAAACAACAACAAAACTAAAATTTTCAAGAATAATTCAAGAGACACGACAGGATAAGCTGTAGAAAATCACAATTAATCAGGATGAGGAGGGGCCTGTACTTAATTTTGCCTTGAACCCCCAAATTCCTAGATCCACCACTGGTTAGCTGCACGCTAAATGCTACTCTGACGCTAGCGCCGCCTGCTGTTTTTTAACATCTACAGAACAATCCTTTTGCTTTTGTGTTAAGACCCGGTTGTGACTCTGTTTGAACGCTTGAATTCGACATAATTCACCAGGAAATGTATTAGAGGAGGGAACGCCGACTGTATCTGTTGCGCATTTTTCACGCTTTGCTTTTTTGCCGTCCCTGCTGGTTGTCATGGTAAAGAGCCATCAGACGGTTCTATAGACATCACCTAAACCCTATATATTCTCTAAACTTTGTAACATTTTTTTTCATACAGCAATTACTGATTTTATTTCCATGGCCTGCATAATTTTCAATCTACTGTGCAATAACGCAGAGACGTAATAGTTGTCTGTGTGTTTTTCCACAAATGTGTTTAATATATGATACAAATCTGACATCATTTCATGCATTTCTGTCCTTCCGTCATGGTCTTTTCATCATTGTCACATAAAAACTAGACGCACCCTTCAAGGTATCTTACATTTTTATTGGTTAGTCACGCACGCTCAGCATACACCTGAAGAAAAAAGAAAAAGATTGATTTATTGACTTGCTTTGGTCCGGACTTGAGACAGAACATTTTAAAGGTCAAATTCACCAACTTTTCAGACGCCACACTTTTCTCACTTTGTTAATTGGCCTCACATCGAGTCCAGGCCCAAATACTAAAGACAATAACGCAAAACGAACGCACAAACTTCAAATGTCTGAAGTAGTCGAACGGGCTCATGTTAATGTTTCTCCAAAATAATGTAAACCATAAAGCATCACTTTTCTTCTACTGTAAGAGCTCAAAACACGACAAAAATGTGAAAGTTCTGCTAAAGTCTGATAACAAATATAAATGTCTACAACTATGCTATGTATTTTGTTTGATTGACAGCAATAAAAAGAAAATCACAATTGTAGAAAACCAGATAAACAACAGAACACTGCAGCTGCGCTCACATTTGTCACTGATACAGACTTTGGGATCAAACACAGTTGAACTCATTATGTTTTTGTTCTTAAATAAGTTTTCTGAGTCCAAGTGTTGAGGAAATCAATTGTTGTGTGACAGCTGAAGTGTCCTAAATCACCAACTGCCTGCACAGTCTGAGCAACAACGGAAAACATACTTTCAGTTTCCATTTTACCGTATAAAGTCAATTTGAGCAAAACAAAAGCTCAACAGAGAAACATTTTATCAGTAAGTTTAACCTGAAAATAGCCTGCCTTTGGTACAAGTACTGTCTCGGTTGTGTGCAGCGGATGTTTAATCTCACAGATTTGTAACGTTCTTGTACAGTCAAGTTTATTTGTGGAGCACATTTCATGCGGACAGACAACTGAGAGTGGGTCACATTGTTAAACTACATTCATTAAGAAATGAAATCACAACATTTGCACCTTTTTAAAATAGATTTTGAGGTTGACATCCTCTCAAACTGTCTACAATCCATTGAGATTGAGAAGGTGACCTGGGCTCGTTACCTGCAGCACATGTTAAACAATTACACACATTTACACTGAAATGAACCCACTGAAATTATAACAAGACTACATTTAAATGACAAATATTATGCAAAATGCACTTTGTTGAGCCATGTTCTAGCATCGTTCTGTCATCAAAAACATCCCTGGAGTAGCATTTAATTTGATTCAGGTTCGTTTGATGAATACATGATGAATCCTCTCTCCAACACTGCGCTCTGAACTCCTTCGACGTGTGATGTAGACGCTGACGTCACTTGTCACAGAATCTTTTGTTATTTTAACTCCTTAAATCATCTCCAGACTCGCCCTGAACATTTCTTCTGTTTAATCACGACAACCACAACTTCATCGTCATATTTACATGTGTGTAATTGCCTCTACAGCCAGTAAATGGAGCCACAGCTAATTCAAAAGGGCATCTTCGAACGCAGCGATAAAGATACATTTTTCTTTGTAAAAACATGTTATTTTCATTTTTATAAACCATGAGATGTCAAACTGAGGACACTCAAGAGCAAGTTAAAAACAATACAGATAATGCATGTCCTGTAAAAGCTAAAACAAAGTTCATAGCATTCTTTCTTTTTTTATGTATTTGTTTTGCAGCTCACAAAAGTAACACACGCATTTATCACCTTATTGAGCTGCTCCACTGCTTTGTTTGCTTTTAAAAAACATTGTGCTAACGCGTGCCTATGAACTTTTTGCACATTTTTCATCAGGCACAGTGGATTTGACTAATTACGCTCGTTTTTTGACGTTCGATTTCGCTCTCTGTAGGCTCCGTTCAGCGGCGGTCAGGCTTCAGCAGCTGTGTCCCTCATTCTCTGCCCCGCTGCTCCGTTTAAACCGGCTCCCTCTGCAAATGTCCAGCCCATTATCCTCTCCTCTGCGATCGAGTCAGGGATGTGGAGCAGGTTCATCTGAGCAAAAACACCTGCGACATTAGCACTCCACTCTGCAGGCTGCAAAGTGGAGTCAGACGAGCAACACCGGAATCCAATGCATTTTAACTCGGGTTCGTATAAGAGACATAAAGAAAGTCATTCCAAGTGCAGCTCTTTCCACTTCAGGGGCTGGTAATGGGTTGCATTTTTGGCTTTTTTGAGAGTTACTGTTTTTGAAAGAACTGAAAATGCACGACTGTTGAGCCATGTTGTTTTTTTTGCTGTATATAATGTTATAGCTTTAAATATTTTCAGCCGACAAGAATCTAAAGTGAATTATGCCACAATTTTTAGTTTATTTGCGCTGACAGAAAAGCCATTGATCCAGTAATCATATTAGATATTAATTGCAATTCCTTTGAAAACTGCAAAATAGCTTGTAATTCTGTAATGCAGGACTATTCAACTTAAGGCCCAGGGGCTAAATCAGGCCCTCAACCCATCTTCAAAAATATAGAAAATATTTTATCTATTCTTACTTGAGTAGTCCTTTAGTCCTGGTTTATTCCTGATTTATTCCTGGTTTAATCCTAGTTTGGACCTGGTTTTGTCCTGGTTTTATATTCCTGGTTTAGTTCTGGTTCAGGTCCGGTTCAGTCCTTGTTTAGACCTGGTTCAGTTCTGGTTTAGTCCTGGTTTGATCCTGGTTCAGTCCTGGTTTAGACCTGGTATAGTCCTGGTTCAGACCTGGTTCAGACCTGGTTCAGACCTGGTTTAGCCTGGTTTAGTCCTGGTTTAGTCCTGGTTCAGACCTGGTTTAGTCCTGGTTTAGTCCTGGTTTAGTCCTGGTTCAGACCTGGTTCAGACCTGGTTTAGACCTGGTTTAGACCTGGTTCAGACCTGGTTTAGACCTGGTTCAGACCTGGTTTAGTTCTGGTTCAGTCCTGGTTCAGACCTGGTTCAGTCCTGGTTCAGTACTGGTTCAGGTCTGGTTCAGGTCTGGTTCAGGTCTGGTTCAGTCCTGGTTCAGTCCTGGTTCAGGTCTGGTTCAGACCTAGTTCAGACCTAGTTCAGACCTGGTTTAGACCTGGTTTCTGGCCTTGGGGACAAAACCATCTGAAGAATCTGGCCCTCGGTGAAATAAAATTGAACAGCTATAAAATAATGTTTTTTTTATGCAATATAAAATATGAAATGGAAAACTATAAGCGGTGCATCTATTTAATTAGGGACATTGCACATTAATCAACACCAAACAATGTAAATGTGCCTGAGTTTGCTGTACTGAGATAATTTTCATCAGTATTTCCTTTACCAGACGTGAAAAAGCATCCTAAAAGTTAAAACACGAGAAAAAATCACACATCAAAGCTGACAAAAATGTACAATAAAATCACAAAGACAGAATCCATTTACATTCAATTAACGTTCACATTTGCCAGTCGTAACACAATCCTTTCCCAGAGTGCATCTGTCGGCTCATAATGTCCTCTAACCACATTGGCTCAAGCGCAAAGTCAGACTAAATTTCATTTCATCAAAGCTCTGTTTTACATGACTTTATTTGACTGGACCCTGCACGAGGCGCTTATGAAACAGCCGTAGAAGAATGCAGAGGAGGAGTTCTGCCTCCCCCAAAACTGAATCATCCCAAATGTTCCAGTTCGGAGCTATTACTGGATGTTTTAGCCCACAACGCGGCAGGGAACTGGCACAGCCCTTATTTGGGACAAAAATTTGAATGTAAGAAGCCCTCTCTGGTGTTATTCTGTCTGTTTATCCACGTTTGGCGCTGGCACAAAGGGAAAAGAAGTGTTTGATCGGCTCTGGGAACGTGCAGAGATTAATTGACAAAGTTAATTCATTGCTGGGTTAGTTTTTGAGGAAAACACATTAAAGCCTTCAAAAGTTTTTTGTCAAATGACTCGATTTTGCACTTGAACTCTTCCTCAAAATTCAAATTAATGCGTAACTGTACTTTTGTATTTGTATTGCGTTGTTTTACTTCATTTATTCATTCATTTATTGAGCGACATGACGTGACAGTTTTTATGATTTTCTAATTTTGACTTTATTCAATGTGTTAATACCACTTGTAAATATAAATGATAGCTTTACACTAATCTGGTCGCAATTTGTGGAGAAAAGTTAAAGAAAATGCTGAAAATTACAGGAAGTAAACAAACTAATGACATCACACTGGGGAGACAAAAGTTAATTTACATAATTTACACAAAACAAACTACTTTTTTGACCCTTTAAACGTTAATGCAACAAAATAAAGGTGTTCACATGTATTTTTCTTTGTCAAATAAATCTGTGATATTAGAGGAATTTTGGTCCAGTGTAAAGGATGGTTTTTGGTCATTTCCCAGTGTGACGTCATAATTTACAACCAGGAAGTCAAATTAAAAACCTAAAATAAAAAATGCTAAACTGGGATAAAATGTGTAAAGATTTTAGAAGAATGTGAAATGTATTTATCTTAACTGCATTTTTGTTAAATGAGTGGTCCAACCTGTCAGAGGCCCTTTAATGCACGTATGGAGAGCACTTTGGTTCAGTTGTTGCTGTTATTTGATTGATTGACATTTACATCATGGCGAAAATGGTACATCTACAAGTTGGTCTGGGTGATACGGTGCTAAAAATCTAATCTAATCATGAGCTGGTCCCTGTGACAATCTGCTATTTTTGTGAAATTGTTGTATCATGATTCACTGTTTGTCTCTTTAATGCAGCTGTCTGTTCAAACACACTTTTTCTCCTGTTGTTTAGCCTCTGAAGCCTCTGAGCAGATGACTTTATTTACCTCTTATAGACCAGAGCTGCACAATTAAACCAAATCCACACAAAATTGCAACTTTAATGGATGCAATTAGCAAATCGCAAAGGCTTGGATTTGTATAAAAAGGTTGTGAAACAAGCGACAAAAGCGCGACCCAAAGCGATAAAAACGCGTTTAAAAGCGACAAACGAGCTTACAAACAATAAACTGATTCAGTGCACCAAAATGCAACTAAAGGCGACAAAAACGCGACTAAACGTGACAAAGACGTGTTTAAATATGACAAACACAACTGAACGTGACAAAAACACGACTAAAACCGACAAAATTATGTTTAAAACAAAGAATTTTAATCGCAAATCTAATCGCTATCGCACAGTTCAGAAAAATCACAGTTAGATATTTTTCTTAAATCGTGCAACTCTGTTATAGGCAATAGAAAAATACAACGTGAACATGAATCGTGCATAAAATCATGATCTGGCCCCAAGAAAATCCTGCTAATGTTTTTTTGCCATATCGCCCAGCCCTATCTTCAAGCTAATGTATTCCTCTAACGCTCCGACTGCTTCAGAAACTTGCGTGTCTGGCAAAAGATCATTTTAAAAAATAATTTGTTGACGACTCCCAGAAACGAATGGCCAAAAGGGAAAACCGGAGAAGCGTCGGCTGATTTGATGAACGCGACTGTGTGGAAGCTAAAGCGTGTAAGAGTTTCCAGTTTGTTTGTACGAGGCCTGGATTTACACAGCGGGCCATCAGCATGCAGGAGGAGGAGACGTTTAACATTTGGTTTGATGCATGAGCGAAGTCTGTGCTCGTGGCGTGACCATCAACTACTGTGCGGCGCTGATCACATAATGGTCTGCACATGTAGCCGCACTAACACAGTCTAACCCCGGCCTAATGCGCTGCAATCAGGAGGAAACGTGGCCTTGGAAGAGAGCGGAGAGTGAGTGACTTGACATGTACCATCATTTACTCAGTGTTTAGTCATGATTTAGTCCAGGTACACGTTTTGTCTTGAGCTTGTGGTACTTAGAAAGCCAGATATTTAAAAGAGAGGCATTTGCTTGTCTCCTTAAACGTGTCCGCTCCATGTTGTTTCAATTCTTTATTAAAATGGACTTTTTAAAGACTTAAAGTGCCTATGACAGGTTGAAATACACATTTAACTAATACACAGTTAAAATAAATATATTCAAATTTCTACTAAAATCTTTACAAATTTTACCCCAGTTTAGCCATTTTTTATGTTTTGAATTTTACTTCCTGGTTGTAAAGTATGACATCACACTAGGAAATTACCATAGAAACCACACTGTACATTAGCCAAAACTCCTCTAATGTCACAGATTTTGTTCATTTGACAAAGAGAAACACATGTGAACACCTTTATTTTACCGAATTAATGGTTAAAGGGTCAAAAAAGTAGTTTATTTTGTGTTAATTATACATAACCTTTGTCTCCCCAGCGTGATGTCATCAGTTTGTTTACTTCCTGTCATTGTCAACAGATTTTTCAACTTTTCTCCACAAACAGCGACCTGATTGGTGTAAAACTATCATTTATATTCAGAAGAGGCATTAATACACTGAATAAAGACAAAATTAGAAAATCGTAAATATCCGTCATACGCACTTTAAAGGGCCTGTACCTGATTTATTTACTCTAGTTAAGATAAATTCTCATTACACATTGTTTGATAGAAGCGACTTAATGGAAAGACATTGGTTTTGTCTGTGCATTTTATTCACCTCATTACGCCCCGCTGGGTTTTGCCTCTTTTTATGTCTATGATCCGCACTCTCGCAGTAAAGGGACTTCCAGTTTAACGAGAACACCTTTCGCGCAAATGGCCAACGAGGGAAAAATCTCTCGCTAAAACATTGTATAAGGTAGATTGATTTGTGTAAAATGTTTAATGCAATACACGTGCAAAAACAAGTAAGCTATGCATTGATTTCCTGGGGCGCCGAAAACGTCTTTTTAGTCCATGTAGAACTTGTTTTCTGTTGAGCTCGTCTGCTCCATGTAAACTAATACAACGGAAACAAGACGGCGGCACGTACGGCAACTTCAGGAATAAGGTGAATAAATGCACTTTGTTATGGAAACAACTGCATAAGACTATTACAGTCGATTCTAAGTCATGGTGCAATATTGAGTGAAAGAAAGGACTATGTGGGAGGAGCTAACGGTTCAAACAAAAACATGTTTCCGTCTCGTGGTTCAAAATCAGGTACAGGCCCTTTAAAGTGCGAATGACAGGTTTGAATGATTTTCTAGTTTTGACTTTATTTGGTGAAATAAAACCTGATGTAAATACCAATTATAGTTTTACATCAATCAAGAGTCGGTTTGGGAAGAAAAGTTGAAGAATATGTTGAAATCTTCAGGAAATAGAGCAAAGTTTCGAAACATGATGACATCACACTAGGCACAATTTACAACCAAGAAACACATTTTTCTGATCCTTTTAACATGAATTCAACAAAATAAAGGTGTCCCATATATTTTTATTTGTCAAATAATAATTTGTGTGACATAAGAGGAGTTTTGGCCCAGTGTATAACATGGTTGCTTGGTAACGTTACACAATTTCCTAGTATGAACCAGGAAGTAAAAATGTAAACCTAAAAAAAAAAATTGCCAAACTGGGATAAAAATAGTTAATTCTTTAACAGAATCTTGAATATAATTATCTTAACTGTGTTTTAGTAAGATGAGTACTTCAACCTGTCATGGTTTTACTTTTCTTTACTCTAAAAGTACATTTTAAAGTGGTATACTTTTACTTAAATTTTAGTTTTTTGTACTTGTATTTATTGATGCAGTATATTTAGTTCCAGTAATATGCTAATATGCTCTGCAGTTGTAGAATATGTTTCAATCAAACAGTTTTTTTTCATATTTTCAAAGACAGCGTTAGAAAAAAATTGAAATGGTTGGGTGCAAAAAAAGTTTCTCTGGGTAAAATATTTGTTCCACCTTCAGAAAATATACATTTGGAGACTTACTGCTGATAAAGAGTTGCTAGAAAATGCTACACTTTTAAGATTAAGATGCGGTGCTTAGTGGCCGAGACGCAGCAGCTCAAAAAGACTTTCACTTGAACTTTGCCCAGACTAAATGACTTTATTGTTTATTTGTGCATTGCACCAGTGACAATGGGGCAAACACAGGCTTTTGCATTTCATTAGCATTGCACAAACAGTCCTGAGCATTAGCAAACCCATAACTCACCAAAAGCGCCACAGACACAAACACAGGGGCTATAAACGGGCAGGAATGTGGCCACCGATCAAAGATTGTTTTGTCTTTTATGACCAAGACAATTCAAATGGTCCGTGAATGCCCCTCTAAATCCGCTAAATGCCAGCTAACGACAGGGACTTGGCTGTATACAGTGCTGTAACTTGGTTGGCGGTGCGCTTTAGCCGGACTCGTCTGTCACTGGGGTCCAATTTAGCGTATTCTGTCTGTGTGATATCACTCGGCACTTGATAATGAAGAGCAGAGAAACCCATTGTTCCAGATTTGAAGTGGCATTTCCAAAGGCCAAGCTCTGAAAGTCATAAAGTTCACTGCTTTGTCACATTAACACAGACGTCACTGTCACCGGCGAACGCACAGTTTACCAACGGCGGCCGATACACAGAAATGTGAGGTCACGTCTCAAATTTTGTATTCCAATTTGTGAGTGTAATAGACCAATGATTTTCAAACTTTTTGAGTTGAAAAGATACGACGGCAAACCACCTACAAAAGCATTACAAAATCCAACCTTTTGGTAAAAAATGCAGTATGTAAAGTGGTGAAAAATGTTTGTGGCACAATCTAGTTTTTAAAAACTGGAAATTGTGATTGTTTTGCACTTTTTTGCTACAGAGAATGTTCAGGACATCCCAAAAAGGTAAAAATAATCAATTAAATCCATGTATGAATCCCTGGCACACTGGTTGAAAATCAAGGTAATAGACAATACAACACTAATTCTGCGAAAGACATTCCAAAAGTCTGCACTTCTGCATTGCCTCCAATAGGTCTGAACGATTTGAGGAAAATATCTGTTTGCAATTTACAAATATTGTGATTGCAATTAGATTTACGATGTATGTAGAATTCTGTTTAAAATTCACATTTAATTTAGTACTTTAGTTAAATGAATTTCCTCCGTTTGGGACAAATAAAGGTTAGGGTTAGCGACAGAGCTCCCCCTGCAGGTCTCTTGTGAAGATACACTACCAGTAAAAAGAAGCCAAAAGCTTTTTTTCTTTCTTTCTTTTTTCTCCCCTTCATTTTTATTGAAATCAGGAAGTACAATCACATACAAAAACATTTCATGTTTCCTAATATAAAAGAGATTTCCAGGGTTTCTCAGGAGAGTTGTCTTTGGGTCGACGTCAGGAAAGCTGCAGCTGGTTTTCCGCTCAGAGACAGCAGGGGGCGACGACGGGGGCTTCAAAGGCCCCGAGAATACATTTACAACCACCACACGGACTTACAAAGACGTTTGATAAGATAAAAATGTTACTTAGTTAGTACTTTAAATGCAGAACGTTTAGCAGTTTTCTATCTGCGTCTCACAGTTGCATTCGTGCTACAGACTCTTTAAACTGTGATGTCATCAAAATTCCAGAATGGAGGCGACTGGAGGCAAAGATTAAGTTGGTTGTAAATTTTTCAATGATTATCTCACATTAAATTCTACTGGTTTTAAGGGTTTGGTTTGGGAAAAAAGCAACACCTTTGAATTATCAGGGTAGAAAGGTCAGTTAGTTTGCTTTTCAAACAATGGACAAAATACAATTTTCTAGCCATAAAATTGTATTTTAGCTTCAAAAGAATCTATTTTATGGAATAGTATCTAATATATCTCTTGATAAAATGAAAAATGTGAGTATTTTTCCAGTAAAACCCATAAATCTGGATTGTTCCTTCATTAAAAATGCAAAGAGTTTATCATAATTTCCTAAAATATAATGTAAAATACAATAATAAATGTGTTTAAAGCAGCTCTGATGTCACTCACATGTGTCTGAGGCTTTTACTTTTCCAGAACCATCTCAATTTTTCATATTTTGTGATATTCTGAGGTTAAATCCCAGTTTCTCCAGTGAAATCACATTATGTTGCACTTCACTTTTGCCTCCATTGCAGAATTTAAAATGTTTTTGTTTACAAACGTTTAAAGGGTCTACAGCTCCACCCATAAGCCACACACAGACTTGTTTATTTGAAAAACTGATCCCAGACGTCGTTCTTACTAATATCACCGCGATGGCTTCCACTTGACCCGGAGTTGAATCTTGATTTGTTATTCGGTGTGGTTTTTGGACATTATTTTTCAAAGGTTTAATGTTTCTACCGTTTGTACCTTTTCCATGTTCCAGAACGAGCCTCGAGCACCTGTGAAAACCCAGTGGGACAGGTGTCTGCAGGACCAGGGTCACGTCCTTTAAACAAACCACATTTACACCGGACCAGGCTCTGCTCACTCACTTAAGCCCCGTCATCTGCGTCGAATATTCACTGTAAAGTCTATAAACATCTGGATAATTCGCTCCTTTTTAATAAAGCGTCGGTTCGTCTAAACGCGACTATAAACTTGGAATAGATTTGCTTTTTGGCTCGGATGGTATTTTTCGGCGCAGATGTCCAGATGGCTTTGGAAATTAATATTTTTTTCAGGCATAAAGGATCTGAGCAAGACCATCGTGGTGAATGTTTGTTAGACAATTCCACATGAGGACTCCACTTGCTTTTACACCGAGGATTTTTATTCATTTATTATTTTCTCGCCAGTTTTGTTTTAGGGATATATTTTTGGCTTGAATGTGCCGCTTTTAATCTCAGCTGCAAAAAAGATAAATGACCTAAATCAGACGCCCTAAAACCAATTTATTTTTGGCTCTCAAGTCCTGAAATGGCCCAAATCATACGTAGAACTTCTATACATTTGAACAATTCTATACATTCAGCAACATCGTGGTACATTGTGATACAGAACCAGTGTTTATGTCTTCCTAAAGCTGTCAAAGTTGGGTAAAACGCATCAATCTTCTATGACTCAGTGTATTAAACATCGATCTGTGGTCCAGCGCTTCAAATATACAGTGTGTCACTCTGCGGCCCTGTGAGAAAAAAAAAAGTTTGAACACTCTTGGCCTAAATATTAATACAATCAAACCTTTGAAAAGTTAGATAGACATTGTAAAATAGTCCTGGTTAAGGTTATAAACGATAAAACACATACATAAATGATTCTATTCGTAAACAAAACTAGGGCTGGCAAAGTTGGCGCGTTAACTCATGCAATTAATGATAGAAAATTGGCGCATTAATCCCAAATTGGCGTGAATTAATGACACGAGGAAACATTCTCTTATAGATCACGCAGGAGGCTGAGGATGAAGAACAAGAGCAGCTGTAATCACGCAGTACATTTTACACATACAATCCATCAGTCCTCACGGTTCGCACACAGAACAAACCAAACACGTGGTGGAGATCACGTGTGGAGCCGCGTGTGCTCCGTGACCAAAACAAAACTCGTGTGTGAGCGCTGAAACAAGTAAATTGGACCAAACATGTCACCAAACTATTACAGAGCACTTGAGGACGGCAGACCAACACCCGCTTTATCTGTGTCCATGAATGTCAGTCACCTATGTGTAACTATAGGTCTATGAGTGTGTGAAGGGCCCTTAATCCATTAAACCTGTGTTTGGTCATGAAGCCACAGATTCAACATGAAATGCAATGTCCAGACTTCAGACTGTGACAGACGTCAAATAATAAATACAATGATTTAATTTTCAGAAGAAAATGTGCAAAAATACTTTACTTTACTTTACTAATACGTTCCAAAGTGCGATTAATCAGATTATTATTTTTTATTTATTGTTTGACAGCACAAAATGGATTTGTTTTGTTCACATAAAGCTGTAAAAGTTGTTGTTTCCATGTTGTGTTTTTGGATCTTCAGAGCCCGGTGTGAACAGTTTGTGCAGATCACACTGATGCATTCAGACGATATACACTGCATTTTACTCGGCTGATACTCAGAAATTAATACTTAATGTAGTCTTTGACAAATGCTTTCACCTTAACAATTTATGGAGCAGAAAAATGACATCAATGTTTTTTATGAAATTCCCCCTCTTTTTGTTCTCAGTTTATGTCAGATAAACTGTATTTTTGGAGTAGCTATTCATCAGCTTCATTTCATAGTCAGCATTTGGAGGAATATCATCATTCAAAAGATAGATTGTATAAGCTTGGGAACGGGTACCTGGTTTTCACACTGGAGAACTGAAAGTATGAACTTTTGTCTAACTTCTTCCTCTCACAGACCCTTTTGCACATCGTTAATATTCACGTAAATAAGGCACATGCACAGCTTTAGAACAGCTTTTTACAAACTCTGCTCCTGTGACAAAGGGCTGCTTTTAGTCGATACTCTTTGGTGGAAAAAACTTACAACAAAGTCAGGTACCCCAGCTTTAACTGTGTCCATTGTTGGCTCATTTTTCATCGTTCTGAAACCCATGAATATTAATTAGAGTAATAAATCAGTCAGTAGTAATGATAAAAGTTCAGCAGTTTGCAAAAGACATATAAGTTAAAATTACTTGAATTATGGATACTCTATTTTAATTGTAGATTTAATTTGACAATCAAAATTATCTCCCAATGGACGTATTGTACTTAAAATAAGAAAAGCAACTCTTGCATGTAAAATTTAAAAATAATCATGTTGCTTGAATTAAGAATATATATCTTGTTCCATTGGCGGTTCATTTTACTTGTCAAATCTGCTCAAATCAAAATATTACGTTCTTAATTTAAGTCCTTTTAACTTACAAAGATATTACTTTTTGCACTTTTTATATGACAACCTTTTCCTCATTTCCTTCATCTTCGTCAAATATTATGAACAATTTTTATCATTCTAACAGCTCACCAATGTCTCGTTAGTTGTTTGGACGCACATCAACGCCTCGAGTGTCAGCTAACGCACCCCGAGCGACTTCCCGATCACTTTTATCCCCCAAATCAACATTTCTCAGCGTTTAGAGACTCAGAACCTGCCC
Organism: Rhinogobius similis; assembly: GCA_019453435.1. Classification (NCBI taxonomy): domain Eukaryota; kingdom Metazoa; phylum Chordata; class Actinopteri; order Gobiiformes; family Gobiidae; genus Rhinogobius; species Rhinogobius similis. The sequence goes on along the minus strand of CM033621.1, from coordinate 36,115,534 downwards.
AGACCCTCCTATCCGCGCCGAGCAGAGGCAGTTTTTGCGGCGCGTTTATTCCGAGCTTCATCAGAGTGAGCGGGGCTTGGTGGGGATCTCGTCTCCTCATCATTACCCAGCATGCCGCAGGGCTCATTTCCTCCATTCAGCCCATTGTATGTTCTCCCTGGGGTTCTCCTCCTCCAGCGCCGGTCTCTCCTCTGCATGTTCATGAAGGGGGAGAGTGAGCGGTGAAACTGCGGCGCTGACAGATTAACAGACGAGGAGTATTTGTCGTTTCCCATAAGAGGATGCGTTTCGTCAGCCGCTGCCACGCTTTTCTGACGCGGCATTTGTTTGATTACGGGCGTTTTTATCGCTCAGAAGCACGTTTCCTTAAAATAAGATTAATTTGTCAGTAGGGTAAGTAAAATAGTATTAACCCACTGACAGTTAATTTGGATTGAAGTAAGAAAAGAATGTATTGAAACAAGTCAGATAATGTAGTTCCATCAAATAGTCTCCACTGATCGAGTCAAAACGTCTGAAATTCAGATTAATATCCTGAAATCAAGACATTTTAACTAATCTAGAAATACATTTTTTGCAGTACAGATCTGGGGTCTCATTCATAAACGTGAAATTCTTACATAAGTACATAAGACTAGACTAGACAAGAAACACAAACGTCCATAAAGTCCCTCTAACACGCTCATGTCTCGTCTCTGAGCTCTTGCTTTCTGCCTCGTCTCTGAACGCCTCAACGCACAAAGTTCAGAGTTTTTCGATGGAACGGCTCATTTACTTATCAAGGTGTCTTTTGACAGATCACAAACTTAAGGCGAGACACTACAGGCAAAACTCTTTTTTTATTTTTAGTTTTTTGGTCAGTTTTCTCCTGGTAAGGGCTGGGCAACTGATGATGACAAACATGACAAAAAAATTTTATCATGGTATATAACATTTTCTTGGGGCCAGATCATGATTTCGGTTTTTATCACGATTCCTGTTCACTTTGTATTTTTCTTTTTCCTTAAACAGAAAAATATCTAATGGTGATTTTCTGACCAGTGCGATTGTGATTAGATTTGTGAATTGTGTTTTAATAATAGGATTCAGTTCAAATTCACGTTTCTGCCGCTTTTAGTCGTGTTTTTGTCACGTTCAGTTGTGTTTGTCATATTTAACCATGTCTGTGTCGCCTTTAGTCGTTTTCAATCGCGTTCTGTCATTTTTTTTTAGATGTGCTTTTGTTGCTTTTGAATCCATTTTTATCGCGCTTTTGTCGCTTGTTTCAGAACATGTTTGTACAAATCCAAACTACAGAGTTAGCAGTTTTTATTCAAATCACAGCAAGACATTTTGTTGTTTGTGGAAGAAATTATTGCACTTCAAACATTACAGCCTTTGTGATTTGGTAAATGCATCCATTAAAAGTGAGATTTTGTGTGGATTTGGTTTAATTGTGCAGCCCTGGTCTATAAGAGGTAAATAAAGTCATCTGCTCAGAGGCTTCAGAGGCTAAACAACAGGAGAAAAAGTGTGTTTGAACAGACAGCTGCGTTAAGGAGCGTTCAGGCCACAGCAACCAACCTGACCAGTTTACATGTAAAGTCTATGGTGTCACGCGACAAAAGCCTCCTGCGATTTTGTCGTGCTGCGTGGCGCGACAAGAGCCGCAAAATCGCTTCATTCACACAACGGGGCGACTGTCGCAGAAGATAAACAAAGCTGAACTTTCTGCGGCCATCACAGCGACCGCCGCGGAGGGAAACCAGTCAGAGATCACGCTTCAGTGATGTAACTACGTATTTCATTATCAAGGAAGAAGGACGTAAACAAACCACACAGCGGCAAAAAATGGATGATAAACTCGTGGTGTCTGTGGCGCTCAGAGCTCTGTGTCACGCTGTGGAGACAGAGACAGGACCAGAGCCTGGACGAAGGTCAGCAGGAGCCTGGATTGTCTGGTAAGTTATCACAACTTTCAAGCCGGGAAATATTTGTCGTCTTTTTCTAACCGTGCAACATAATTGACGCTAGTTTGTGGTTTGACGAGTTCATGTGTTTATTCAGAGGACGTGTGCAGGAAGTGGTGGAAGAACAGGGACAGTACAGAACATGAGGGAGAAGAGAAAGAAAGAGAGTGGGGCAGCAGCAGGTCAGTGTGCGCTGGTCTGCTGCGTCTGCTGATGACTTCTTCTTTTAGCGGCGCCTGGCGACCAAAGCAACTGCCCTCAATAAGCACAGGTGACAAACTAAGGGCGACAGGCGCGATTTTGTGGCTGCTGTGTGACCACGGCTTTAAAGAGACAAACATTGAATCACGATACGACGATTTCACAAAAATAGTCACAGGGACGAGCTCACCATTCAATTTTTATCCCTCAGCCCTGGTCTGTGCCCAGAAAAGCATGCTACGTCCTCTACAGAATGACATGAGACAAGATTTGTTTATGCATTAGTTTGTGTTTGAACTTGTTTACTTTTTATCCGCTCACACCCGGCTCTCCCTGCCTGTTGTCATAATCAGCTTTTACATTTTTCTTGGGCCATCTCTATTTGTCTCTCATCTTTTGGACCTTTGATGCTCCGTCCCTTTGTGAGATAAAAATGGGGCCACTTCACGCTCTTCTTTGAAAACATTGCACTTTTCAGAATGAGGCAAGAGAAACAAACAATATACGAGAAATACAACTCTTTTCACCAAAAGAATCATGAAATAAGACCTTTTTTTGTCAACATATTTTAGCACCTATATATAGAGAGACACTACAGCCAAACTAACTTTTTTGTTTAGTTTTTTTGGTCATTTTTTTCTCTCAACATATAAACTGTCGTAGAAATAACAAACTTGTCCAATCTGCTCTTAAAGATGTTTTATTCTTCCATTTAATCCACTTCCTCCATAGATTTCTCTGGGACATTGTAACTTCAGAGGCCGTTTTCTTAAAATGCGTTTTTCTCACACAGAGACATAAGTTGCTCCCACACCAAACTGTACAATTTTGGACTCAGCAAGATTTTGATGAAACGTACAGAAGGATTTTTTTATATCTAATTCTAAAAGGGATTTATTGAAGTTATAAGTAAAAAAAAATGAGGCAAAATTTGAATTTTGAGGACAATTTTCTGTCCAATCTAGTTTACTTAAAACTAAATAAGAAATCCAAAATCCCCTCTGTACATTTTTTGTAACTAATATGTGTACAGAATGAACCAAGAAATTTAAACCTGGATCTGCCCATTTTTCAGGTTTATACGCCCCAATTTTTTGTATTTTTGGCCGTTTTTACACGTACAATGCCTTATTTGTACATAAAAACATGACATGATGAAAAACTTGTAATACATTTTTTTCTTACATTTATGTGAGTAAACTCCAGGAGAAGTTTCAAATTGATATCTTTAAATTTAAGATTTTATCCTATTCACCTGCAGTGTCTTACCTTAAAAAACTGCATAAACTTACCGTGACAGATTTTGTTGATATATAATTGTAAACATCGACACATTCAAACGTCGCTGCCAAAACGGAGATCATAAAATGCAGAAGTGAACGCTGCAAAACTACTCTTCCTCAACAGATGTGTTTGAACATCAGGGCCTCCATATGTTGTGGATGGAACGTGCACCGTCAGGAAAGAAATGTGTTCACTCGAAATAGAATGCACGCCTTTTTATGTGCACAAACATTTACATCGGGTTTCTTTAGTTGCAGAAGAAGACAGAAGAAGATAGCGTGATGTGTGATATCAAAAAAATGTATTGTTAGAGTAAGAAACTGTGTAAAAGAAGTTGAAATGACAAAATTATGTAGAGCTGGATCAAAACTATGCTGGGCGATATGGCAAAAAATTATTATCGCGATTTTCTTGGGATCAGATCGTGATTTCGATTTCATCACGATTCATGTTCACTTTCGCAATCGCTGCACGATTTAGGAAAAATATCTAATAGTGATTGTTCTGACCAGTGTGATTGTGATTAGATTTGTGATTTATGTTTTAATGATAGGATTCTGTACAAATTCACATTTTAAACACAATTTTGTCGTTTTAGTCGCGTTTTTGTCACTTTCTGTTGTGTTGGTCATAATTAAACGCATCTTTGTCACTTCTAGTCGCATCTTTGCTGTTTTTAGTCACGTTTTTGTCATTTTTAGTTACGTCTTTGTTGCTTTGAGTCACATTTATTGTTTGGGGGGCGCATTTTTGATGCTTTTGAACGCATTTTTATCGCTTTTGTCGCTTGTTTCAGAACTTGTTTGTACAAATCCAAATTACAGTGTTAGCAGTTTTATTCAAACAAATACAAGACATTTTGTTGTTTGTGGAAGAAATTGTTGTACTTCAAAAACTGCAGCCTTTGCTAATTGCATCCATTAAAATTGCGATTTTGTGTCGATTTTATTGAATGATACAGCCCTGGCCTTTAAGAGGTAAATAAAGTCATCTGCTCAAGGTTTACGATCACGATACGATGATTTCACAAAAATAGCAGAGTCACTGGGACAAGCTCGATTTTTATCACCCAGCCCTATTCAAAATATGGGATTTAAAGAGCTCTGAGCAAAAAGCTGTTGTTGTGTCCTTTATATTATATATTTAGTGTACAGTACTGACCCTAACCAGCTCTTGCAGCTCTATGCATTTGCACTTCTCTTTCTCTTATCAGTGATAAATGCATGCATTACATCAAACATAAAGCTGTTTTCATGTCTTACACTAGAACAGGGATTTTCAACCTTTTTTGAGTCGCGCCACACTTTCTTGTAGGAAAAATACCACGCCACACCACCTTTTAGACCTTTATAGTTAAAAATGTGGTGTATAATGCAGGGAATAATGTCTGTGACACAGTCTGGTTCTTTAAACGTTTTGCTTTTCTTTTTTGGTACAGAAACATGTTCAGGTCACTCCAAAAGGGTCATTTCTGTTTTAAATGCATGTGTGAATCCAAATTGGACATTTTTTCAAGGCACACCTGGCAGCACTGGTTGAAAATCAAAGCACTATATTATGCAACGGTGTCTGAACGGACCATGCAACAGATTGTCAGCGTGAAAGTGTTGTGATTGGCACAGATTGGCAGCCTCACTTCTTCCAGGGCAGCTGTGGCTCCAGAAGAATCTCATAATGCATAGAACGGTGAAGCGACTTAAAGCATCTGGACTGCTCTGTGTTAAGGCCAGAACACTCTGCAGGATTTTTTGAGTCTTAAACGATTTATAAAAGTGAGACAAAAAACACAGACCACAGACTTTTTAAAATCTCATGATCCTCCGAGTGCAAAGACTGCAGAGCCAAAAGCTGCAAGCTAACAAAGCTAGCACACCTGGCCTCAGCTGTTTCCTGTCCTGACAAAAGGAGCACGATAAAGTGTTCAAAACCATCAGAGCTTTGCACTTCTAGTTCAGACAAATACTTTGCACAGAAAGCTGGCAACAGACGACATAGAAGTAATGTGTCGTGTTCAGGGGTGGAACGTAACAGGTACAAAAGTTAAAGTACTGTTCTTAAATAAATTTTTTAGGTATCTGTACCTTAAGTCATTTTTACAGCGGTTACTTTTTACTTTACTTCACTACATTTGAGACCAAGTATCTTTTTACTCCACTGCATTTTTTAACTGGACTGAAAAGTATAAAGTACTTTTCATTTTGTTTGAGGAGTTATTTTACGCATTTAATTTATAAAACTGGTCTCATAACCTGCATGAAATACTTTATACTCTTAAAGTACATTTTCAAACAGGTACTTCAGTACGTTCACTTAAGGTGAGACACTACAGGCAAAACTCCTTTTTTTTTTTCAATTTTTTGGGTCAGTTTGTTCTCTCAACGTATTGGCTTTCATGTGGAAACAAAAAAACATGTCCAATCTGCTCTTAAAGGTGTTTTTGTTTTTTCATTTAATCCATTTCATCCATAGATTTCTCTGGCCGTTTTCTTAAAATGCATTTTTCCCCCACATAAGGATCACCACTTAAAGTAGATCCTACACCAAACTGTACTATCTTGGAATCAACAAGATTTTGACAAAATGTACAGAAAGATTTTTTTGATCTAATACTAAGTCTAATTTATTGAAGTTAAAAAAAATTAGGCAAAATTTGAATTTTTAGGACAATTTTCAGTCAGATCTAATTTACTTAAAAACGGAATAAGAAATCCAAAATCCCCTCTGTGCATTTTTTGTAGCTATCGTATACAAAATGAACCAAGAAATTTCAGTCCATTTTTCAGATTTAAATGTCCCAATTATGTGTATTTTTGGCAATTTTTACACATAAAATGCCCTTTTTCTACATGAAAACATTACGTGATGAAAACTTGTAATACAATTTTTTTCTTACATTTATGTGAGTAAACTACAGAAGTTTCAAACTGATATCTCTAAATGTAAGATTTTTTCCTATTCACCTGTAGTGTCTCACCTTAAATTGATCTTTTAATGTGATCATTTTTTGCACACATATCTTTACTTTTACTTAAAATTGAGTACTTCTTCCTCGACTGTTGCAGATACGTTAAAAAAAAAAAACCTTTGCATTTAAAAGATAACCACATTTTGAAAAGAAAACTACAACTCGACTGAATGAATTTGCACGTATTGTATCTACATTCTTACTCCCTGTATCTTTCTTCTCCACAGCAAACACCCCGTCTACTCCGGCACTCACTCTTTTTAATGAACTCTATATTTCACCCGTGAGCTCATGTTGCTTTTACCTTGCAAACCTTCTAACCCACTTTGTATTGGTTTTTCCAGTCACGTGAGCGTCCCCCGTCCTCACGGCTGCAGCCCGCGGTCGCACACGCACGGCTGATTTACAGCGGAACCCTTCGATTTCTCACAAACACTTTACGTTTCCTCCGGGCCGGCAGAATTATGGCGCTGCAGATTAGCGGCCGGGGATTCGACGCAGTGGGCGAGGCTACCGCGCTCAAATTGAGCCGCCGACTGTAGGCTGCCATGTTTGCAATCTGGTGCTGACCGCTAGGGGCTGGCTGCGGAAGTAGAATTATTCAATGCAAGTCAATGGGGAGTTAGACGTCTCAAACCCTACTTTAGAGCCTGGCTCAAAATACGGCTTTGGTCTCAAACGTTAGCTTACGGCTCTGTGACAACGCTGAGGGGGGTGAATTTTTTTGAACCAGGCTGGTTTAGCCGCTGTGATTTTTTAAAGTTCTTGAATATCTAATGAGGAAGGCGGGCTTTACGCGCCGGAAATGTCACGGCGCAGCCAAACACCTACGAGTGGGCGGTAACTATAGAGGCTACGACGGCAGTACGTCAGCAAAAGGCCGCCCCAAAGTCGCCCTCTCCCCGCCTCCCCACCGAGGGGGGAGTGGTGGGGGCTAACCCGCGGCCATTTTGAATTCTCCATGACTGAGCCGCATTTTCATGAATGGGGCGGAGCGACGACAGTCTGTCCATTATTTTTTATGTCTATGATTCGACGGGGCCGGTGGTGTACACTGTCGGACGGAGCTCGGAGGAACGGTTTGTCTGAGGTTTGGAGTGTGATTGACAGTTCCGAGCGGGTGGGTGGCCTGTAGGGTTCCTCGGTGGAGCAGGTCGGTTTGCGCGTTTGCATTCGGAGGCGTCTGGGTTTGTGAGAGGAATCCGAGGTTATGCAAATGAGGTGATAGACAAGGACACGCAGCAGACAAAAGAAATGACCCAGACGCTGTGATGGTACGATGTTTCTGCCTGCGCTGAGAAAGTTATTTTTCGTTTTGGAGAAGGACACTTTTTTATAGTTTCTTTTATTCGAAAAATGCTCCTCAACAGTCAGACTTGAGTGGCAGAATTTTAGACAGTTATGAAACACCAGGCCCGACGTGACAAAAAGCAGGTTTAAACACCAATTAAGGCGAGACACAGGCAAAACAATTAGTTTTTTGTTTTTTGATCAATTTTCTTTCAACATTTCGGCTTTGATGAGGGAACAACAAACTTGTCCAATCTGTTCCTAAAGATGTTTTATTCTTTCACTTCATCCATAGATTTCTCTGGGACATTGTAAATTCAAATGTTGTTTTCTTAAATGCATTTTTCTCCCATAAAGATCACCACTTAAAGTAGCTCCTACACTCAACAAACTTTACAGTCTTGGACTCAACAAGATTTTGACAAAAACGTACAGAAGGATTTTTTAATATCTAATTCTAAAACTGATTTATTTAAGTTTTAAGTAAGAAAAATAAGGCAAGAATTTTAATGATTAGGACAATTTTCAGTCAAATCAAGTTAAAAACTAAACAAGAAATCCAAAATCCTCTCTGAAAGTTTTTTTGGTAACTAATATGTGTACAAAATCTATCCAGTGTCCAGGGTATTTTTGGCTATTTTTACACATAAAATGCCTCATTTCTACATAAAAACACGACATGATGAAAAACGAAATTATTTTCAAATTGATATCTTTAAATTTACGATTTTTCCTGTTCACCTGCAGCGTCTCACCTTAAGATAGATGGTTATGTAACGCCAACAAAAAGCAGATTTGTGCTGTAGTAAAAGTAGTAAAAAAGTAGTTCAAGTAGTAGTAAAAGCAGTAAAAGCAGCGCTCTGATTGGCTGTGCTCGGGTGGTCCTCCCCAGCTTCACCCCTCCGTCCGAAAGACCAATGAAGTCCACAAGAGTTCAGTTCAGTTTTTGATACTCTTACATGTTTTTCCACTGTAGAAGTTGATGCAAAGGCAAATTCTATAAAAAAAAAAGTTGAACTAAGTAACATTTTTACCATGTTAAAGTCTTTGTGGTCTGTGTGGTGGTTGCAAATGTATTTTTGGGGCGTTTGAAGCAGCAGAAAACCAGCCTTTGCAACATCTGCAGACATTGAACCAAAGACAACTCTCCTGAGAAACCCTGGCTCTTTTTAAAGTATTTGGCAATGTGAAATGTTCCTCTATGTGATTGCACTTCCTTGTTCCAATAGAAAAGGAAAGCTTTTGCATCTTTTCACTAGCTGTGTATTTTCACAAGAGAGCTGCAGGGGGCGCTCTCTCCTTAAAGTGACTTAATCCTGATTTAAGAAACAACCAATTTAAGGTTAGACACTACAGGTGAATCTTAAATTTAAAGATATCTATTTGAAACTTCTCACATAAGTAATAGGGGAAAAAGGTAATACAAGTTTTTCATCATATCATGTTTTTATGTAGAAATAAGGCATTTTATGTGTAAAAATAGCCAAAAATACACATATTTGGGACATATAAGTCTGAAAAATGGACAGGACCAGTTTAAAATTCTTGGTTCATTTTGTACATGTATAAGTTACAAAAAATGTACAGAGGAGATGTTGGATTTATTTAGTTTTAAGTAAACTAGATTGGACTGAAGATTGTCTTAAAAATTCAAATTTCGCCTCATTTTTTCGACTTAAAACTTTAATAAATCAGTTTTAGAATTAGATATAAAAAAATCCTTTTGTACGTTTCTTGTTGAATCCAAGATTGTACAGTTTGGTGGAGGATCTACTTTAAGGCTGATCTTTATGTCTCTGTGTGAGAAAAATTCATTTTAAGAAAATGGCCTCTGAAGTTACAATGTCCCGGCGAAATCTGTGGATGAAGTGGATTCAATGGAAGAATAAAACATTTTTAGAAGCAGACTGGACAAGTTTGATGTTTTCACATGAAAGCCGATATGTTGAGAGAGCAAACTGACCAAAAATAAAAGATTCCAAGATTTTCATTTCAGATACAAATTTGAGCTTGGGTCTCTTTTTTTTTCTTTTTTTTTTTCTTCAAATTAACTATCTTAGAAAAGGTTACAGGAGTTACGATGGAACACGCCTGGACGAATGAGAGATTACATCGACTTCAAATGAACTGGATCCGAGCGCTGCACGTCGGGAACACCACACTGGAGTTGCTTTGGAGAGCCTCTGACACATTTGTTGAGCTTTCATGTTTTAGTGCATTTCAGATTTACTCAAATAGTCCATCTTCCAACAAGTCAACAGGATTAATTTGTTCTTGTGGGGCTTAATAAATCCAACAAACTAACCAATAACACGATAGAAAGAGGATTTGTTGCTGATGTCACTTGTTAGCTGCCATGCTGCCTGAGTAGACGAAGTAAAATCCCATTATTTGTTTATTTAAATGGATCTCATTAGCTGAAGGCGATGCAATCAGATAGTCCTCCTGGGCCCAAACATACAACAAATACGATAATAAAATGTCCTTACGCTGTATAAAAGTTCATTGCAGGAATGATTGGGGGGAAAAGCACAAATACAAATAACATTACTGTCCATATTTATATCTAATCTAATATCTAATCATAAGAACACAGCTCCAAATGAATATTGCTCTGTACAAAACAGTTTGTTGTTTATTTTTTATATGAAATTGGATTTGAGACATGGTGGCAAGAGATTACAATTAGTTGGAGTTCTTGTGCACAGAATCACTGTGAAAGGGTTCTTTCACTTAAGTTATTCTTATTTTCCTCTGTTTATTATTGCAGATTTGTGTTTATTATTAGTAAATAGTTTGTGATTTTCCTGTGTTTGGGTGTGTACTTTTTGGTACAAAGAGAGAGGCAGTTTGCAGTGAGGCTGCACGTGGCTTTGTGTTTTTTTGTCTTCTGTATTTTTTTTTAAGTCCAAGGCATTATGATTTTGGTGTTTGGCTTTTTGTTTGGAAATAAATTCACCTTTTTTTGAGCACCACTCCTGCTTTGTTTTGCCTGACTCCCCAATCCAGTGGCAACTCTACAATCACACTAAACTATTTGATTTTTATGGTCAGTGTATTGTAGAACAAGGTTGCCAAAGTAACTTCTATTCTTCGATTTAAATTAAAAGATAAATAAATCAACTGTAATATACCAAAGCTAATCTGTTCAAACCAAAAGCTGTTCACAGATAACTTGAATAGATTCAGTCTAAAGAACACATGGTTTGACTCTTGCTGTGTTCTACATGTTGTAAATGACTGCGGGGCTTGTTTTAGACTTTAGCCTCATGATCCTCGCAGTATCAGAGCCGCTCTTCTAACGACACGCTCCGGTAAACATGAGTCATCCTCTCCTCTTCACCCAGCGAACAAACATTAAGGTCTAAAAACAAAAAAGGTAATGGTAAAAGTAATAACATCTGAAGGTAAGGTCCAAAAATACAAACTTTAATCTTCTTGCGTTGTCCGAAAGCTAAATATCAGCAGAACAATAAGCTAAGGTATACTTTGTTGTCCCAGAAAAGGAGAATTTGTCTGAATTTTTCCTCAAACCTTTCGCACAAAGTATCATCAAGAGAATATTTGGCTTTTTGAGTGATCTAAACCAGGGCTAAACATGATCTAAAACTGGAATAAAATGTGATTAAACTGTGGATAAGAGAGTTAGAGCCAAAAGAGGACAAACATTTATACATTTATCTCTAAATGATAAATAATACGATGAGATACAGCGTCATATACACTTCATTAGTCTAAATTGTGGTCTGAAGAAGCAGCAGGCTCTGAGTTGGGCTCATGTGGGACGTTTTGCAATCCTCAAAGACTTTTCACAGAGAAAAGGCAGGGCATTGGTTTGATGATTTTCTTTGGTCACACCACAATCTTTGGAGCTGTTCCTCTGAGGCTTGTTTTGCCTTCACTGCAGCGGTGGCTCAAAAGTAAAAGCACTGTATTACATTTTTTATGCATCTGTAAATTATATAATGGATACTTTTTACTTTCACGTCATTGCAATTGAGAGCAGCATCTATATTTTCTACTGCACTACATTTTTAAGTGGATGGAACATTTGAAAGTACTTTGAGAGGTTATTTTTAGCCCTTTCACTGTGACATTTTGAGAAAATTTGAGCAAACAAAATAAATGGATAAAGATCACTTGATTTGATTGGTATACTATTAATTAAAGATCAGCACAACTTATCTAAATCACCAAATATATCTCTTTAATTGTGCTTTTGACTAAAAAGCCCTTCAAAACTTTTACTTCAGGAGATTTTGTATGTGACACTTTTATTTGAGTATATTTTGCTCCAGTGCCTGTACTTTTATTTAAAGCTGAATGATTCAATTCTGTTTCCCCAGCAGAAAGTGCATTATAAAAACAGAACTTTGTGAAAAAATCCAACCTCTGCAGTCTGCCCAGCCTGGATAATCGAGAGTCGGGAGATTTCCCGATGGACCGGTGGCTCTGAGGGCTGCTGTGGCCCTCGTACATGTGGCCCAGGGGCCCATAGTAAAGCTGCTTCGCTCTTTCTGACTCGCTCTCCCTTCGAGAACAGGCCCAAAGCCTCACTCTGATTGGTCCATCCAGCTGTCTGTTAAGCAAACTCTGGTCTATATCTGATTGGATACACTGCTACGAGTCCCTCCTTGTAGGCCTTTCATTGGTTGCTTCAGTTCTGCTTTCGTACATGTTGTTGTTTTGGGTGTGCTGTGCATACACCGTAGAACAGTGGACTATGGGAATGTGACGTCACTCATAGCGTTCGGCTCCAGCCAAATGAAGCCAATTGCGGCTAGCAGTTATAGCGGCTAAAGCGGAGCCAGACTCCATATTTGGAGATCCGAGTGTGTATTGTCGCAACCACACGGACCAATCAGGAGCAAGGTTTCTGCCCCGGTACGGTCTTTGGGGAGGAGACGGCGGCAACGTGCGGCACTAGCTGTCAATCAAACCTGTTGCTAACGCGAATGAAACCGGCCCCTGTATAAGGAAGCATGTGATTGGTCAGTTATTATTGCTAATAACTTGATTTATGAACAACCTAACGAGAAAAAACACTGGGACCATGTAGAGTGTGTCAAAACAGACATTTAGTTCCAGATGGTGAGTTTGACAGAAGCAGTTACAGAGTAAAGACACCAGTGTCTCAATAGAAAGTGAATGGCAGCTCGGCTTTATGGAGCCGGTACAGCCTTCATGGATAATTCCTATTTGGAATGCGGCAGCAGCGGGCTAAGACAGTCCACTGTTCTACGGGCTGTGGTCCTGTGCTACATGTGCAATAGACTGAGCAGAATGTGACCGACGAGAGGTTGTCAAATAACTGCCACGATATGGCCTTAAAACAGACTTTGGACATAAATGTACAGCAGACACAGAGTCCAGCAGAGTGGATCGTACTCGTACCACTTTGCAGCAAAACCTAAGTCTCTTTCTCATGTGTTAACAGGTTTTCTTAAACTGTAGCCTGATAGAAAATAACCTTCACTTTAAACCTGCTGCTGTGTTTTGTCCCAGGACAGACAGGGGGAGCAGAGGTTCATCTGGACTGAGCTGAAGCTAAAACAGCTCCTGGGCAGGACAAGCAGGCTATGTTCAGTCTGTGTCAGTGTGTCTCCTAAAGGTAAAACATAATGTCCCTAAAGGAGGCAGGCACAGGATTAGAAAGCCTATACTACACCTGATTTGAAGCAAGAGCCTAATCTCTTACATTAGGCTACAATAATAAAGTTGCAGAGGAACTGTACTATAGCCTGTGCTTCTGTGTGAGGTTGCAGTGTTTTATACCTAAAATTCTAGTAGTGTTTCCTACTGTGTATCAGACTGCACAGGCCTCTCCAAATGCAGTCCTGTGATGTGAGGTTAATACAGACTGGATTTGCTCACCTTTTGAACTTTTTTGTGGACATGGGTATGTAAATTGTGTATTCACTGGCATGAAATACCTTCTAAAATGCACCAGATTACATGAAATAACATCTATTTTATTGAAAACCCCCTTGATTGGACTTGTATGTGGTGAACTTAGATTCTTACTTGTACTGAAACCTGTACATTCATGTTGTTGTTCCAAAAACTGCTATTTGCTGCTGTGGTTCTCTTGAACAAATACACTTTATATATGAAACACTCTTAATGCACAGATGATCATGTTTACATTTTAATGTTTAAAACAGTACGAGCGCTGGTCTATCAAAACTTTTACCGTGTTGAAAGTCAATCCCAGTCTGGCCCTGTCTACATGCTGTCTTCATCGAATTCAATTATTATTATTTTCAAACAAAGACCCAAACAAGACTCTTTATGACTCTTTGGGACGAGACAAGAGCAGAGATAATACTCCTGCTTCACGTTCGTGTCTGAAAAAGCTGTTCTAAAGCTGTGAAAGTGACAAAAACCCTATGCACGTCATGATCCAAAGGGTTTGTGAGAGCGAGGAAGGAGTTAGAAAGGTTTAAATACCTACACCCTTATTTCACTGTTTGAAAACTAGGTGCTCCATCTTTAACACAATTGACCCCTCCTTCCACCACAGTTTCCAAATCAAACCTGAAGAATAGAACTGTTGACCTTCTGTCTGTGAGGTAGAAGCCATAACCTCACATTAAGTATGCCGCGTCGTATCCGTGCGTCTCCCCACCTTTCTCCGAGTTCACTCCAGGACACTCTTGATCCTCCTCCTCCCTCGTTTCTCCGGGGCCTGGGTCTAATCTCGTATACCTCCGTGATTGCACCAGTCACAAGTCGTTGGGATTTAGCGGCTCACATTCGGATGTACAAGTAAATGAATGCAAATGCCGTGAATCAGCTTCGGATCTCATTTTAATGGGCGAACGGTGCGGGCCTCCTCCGAGAGACTTTAGCTTCACACAGACTCGCACACACACACACACGCTCGCAGTCTAAACCACCAGCTTCCACTGCGATTCAACCCGGGGCAGGTGCGGCAGATTGTTTGCTGCTAAGGAGCCGAAATATAATTAAAAGTCAATGAAGAGCAAAATTGCTATTTCGCAGGTTGTTGGGATCTGAAGAGAGAGCTCTGTGAAACGGGGAGAGAACAGAGTGTGAGCGGGAGACGGCCCCCCGGAGTGACACTGGAATCAGAGTCTAAATGTGCTTTTAAATGAAATCCTCTCAAGTGCCATTTTGAGTAAAGCCAGTGTCGCACAATTATACGCCAAGATAATAGGGACTTTACGCTCCGAGATTATTGTAATGGTGGAAAGTAATTTGGGGGAGACGGGGGTTGGTTGTCACAAGGATTCATTGTCTGTGGCTTTTGAAAGGAGCGTTTCAGTTGCAGTAAAATGTTCAGAAACTGGAGCAAAATTCACCTGTTAAAATATTTGGTAACTCTTTATAATAACTAAACTTTCTATAGGCTTAATAAAACATGAAGAAAGACTTAATTCAGGACGAACAAATGAGCCTGTCACAATGATTACTATTGACTCATCATTCAATAAATTATAGATAGAATCATATTTGGCATCACTTTATAATAACTGCACTTAATAAAGTATGAGCAAAGACTTATGATTTACATTATTAAGGGGTTAGAGTTAGAAGTCAGGGTCGGGGTAATAAGTAAGTCTGAATCGTTCTTAAAGGAATGTGTGTGTGGATGAATGGATGGTTTTTAGACTTTAAATATGTTCTTGAGTACCTTCAATTTGCCATCTCTTTTTTGTGAAACAAACAAAATAAGTCCTGAAACAAACAAAAAAGGGTCTATTATTAAATAAGTCATGTTTTCCTCAGGAGTCTGGAAAGACACTTAGAGCATCCAGCCAGTAGATGGAGCCACGCGCTGAGCTATATCCTTTCTACAAGTGAATGTGCTAAAGGCAATTATCAAGCTAGCAGCTGTGGTTATCGTGTTTAGACGACAGAAATGCTCAGAATGAGTCTGGCGATGATTTGAGGACTTAAAACAGCAGAAGATTCTCTGATAAGTGGCGTAAATGATCTGAAAATACGTCCGAAAATCCAGGAAGTTCAGCAGGACGTGTGTTTGAACCTCGGACGTTGGAGGATTTTCTGATAAACATTCCTCAAAACAGTGTGAATGCAACTGAATGCTACTTCAGGTATGTTTTTGATGACGGAACATTGCTAGAACATGGTTTAAAGCTCAAAAAAGTCACTGTGGCAGAATGTGTCCTTTAATAAACTATTTGTTCATTATAAATGAAGTCTTTCTTCATGTTTTACTAAAAAACTAAGTATATAAAAATATTTTGAGGTGTCATTATCTATTGTTGGTACTTTTTTTTTTTTTTATTAGTAGGAACCCTTTTGGATTTTTCTGTACTACGATAAGATTTGAGCTGTAGCGATTGAAAAAAAATAACTTTCATGACTCATTACAGATACAAATAACTACGTTGGTGTTTGGTCTTGTAATTGATTTGTTTGCAGCTCGTGTTATTATGTTTTTAACAATGCAGTACATTTAGAAGATGCTTTTGGGTTAATGCTGCTTCAGGGTTGTTGTCAGTGGCATGAATTTAATTGGTAACTGTCTATACTTTTCTTCAGCGATATATCACACTATAAAATTTGTTATTGTGCCTATGAACAAATAGTTTATTTGAAATGAATCCGGCTTAACTTCTTATGATCCTTATCCCTTAATTAAGTAGTGACCAAGCCTGACTAACAAGCTATTTGTTCATTATGGATAACGTCTTTGTTCATGTTATCATAAAGCCAAACAATTGATATCAAGTATGTTTTCAGACATTTGTTCAAAGCTTAACAACCCATGTGACCATCAGGGTGGACAGAAAGTGGACTATTGTGTTACCTCAGATTTCAACAAAGTTTCTGTTGGAATTTGTAAAGTTTTTAAGCGATTCAGATGAACGTAAAACAACTGACAGCCAGCCCCTCCTCTACTTTGACTTTCCTTGATTCAGACAGTGCCGTGTCACTTTATTCGCCTCATTATACACCTCATGTTTCTAAAAAGCATGATTTGGCAGTGTTTGACTCATAAAAGGTTGAAAAACACTGAGCGCAAACAGTGCTTTTTCTTGGATGTATTTTGTAGCTATAGAACTGGTAAGAGTTTATAACAATATAAAAAGTAATGGCAGCTTATCTTATGCCTTCAACCTAGAGCTGTGCAGTTTATCAAATTTGAATCTAATTTTGATCCAAGCTTTTCGTCAATGGGCTTTTTAATCGGTCTGCATCCAATTTGTTCTTTGGCGGAAGAACTTTTGGCCAAGATAAAACTCGATTGTGTTTATATTCATGAAACTGTGAAATATTTATGTCTATCTATGGTTTTACGATTCTGCTTGGTTTTGATTTTAGTGGTTCTACTGTTTTTAGTGAGTGTGTTATTGTAAGTTTTGTTTGTTTGATTTGTGTCTGTGCAGCACTTTGGAAGCGGTTATGTTTAAAATGTGCTATTTATTGATTGATTGATTGGCTTTATTTTGATCTTATGGCACAGTATAAGACATTTGCTTTAAAACCGACAACCCACAAACGGGGTTACACACAGATTCATGAGATTGAAAGTCCACCAAGTGTTCAAATTTCTCAAGTTAATGCAAATAAAATGTTAGCTTGAAATGGAGTGGGAAGAAAAACTCAACTCCCGCCCAACTGAACATCACTTTGCATTGTTTGGTCGCAGTGATTTTGCAGTAAAGATACATTTAACAAAGTTACATGAGGCTCTCGCATTTGGTTGTTTGTACATTTTTATCAAAACTAACAGTACCATGATAACCGACGTCTAGCAACACAGCAAGGTTTAATTTGCTCCAATAATGCGATGATTTTATAATGACAACAGCCAATAGTGTCATATAGAGTGGATTTGGACATTTAAAGTAAAATGTATTTGTTGTAAATAAGAAAAAATATAATTGAATTGAACATTTTATTTGGTCAATAAAACCAAAAAAGTGATATATTTTTGGGCCTTTTACATCAAGTTTCTGCCTTTGATTCTAAGCTACTACTTTCTCTCCCTTTCTTTATTCTGCGTTTAACTGTCCTCCGCCCCGTCATCACTGTTATAGGCTGCAATTTTTGAAGTGCAATAATTTCCTCCGAGCAACAAAATGTCTTGCTTTGATTTGAATAAAAACTGCTAACACTGTAGTTTGGATTTGTACAAACATGTTCTGAAACAAGCGACAGAAACGTGACCAAAAGTGATGAAAATGTGTTCAAAAGCGACAAAAATGTGACAGAAAAGGACAAAAACGTGACTAAAACTTGACAACATTTTGTTCAAAGTGTGAATTTTAACTGCTAACCCCATCCTATTAAAACATACATCGCAAATCTAATCAGTCGCACTGGTTAGAAAAATCACAATTCCATATTTGTGCTGTAATGTTCAGCTTTGTTATAGGCAATAGATAAATACAAAGTGAACATGAATCGTGATAAAATCGAAATCATGATCCGGCCCCAAGAAAATCATGATAATAATAATTTGCCATGTTGCCCAGCTCTAGTAACTGACCCACAGAGGAATTGACTTCATTACATTGAGTTTAAACGTGTGTGAAACAGAGAAAAGTATCATCACTGCAGCAGCAAAACCATCGACCTCTCCAGCCTCTTCATCTCCTCTTCACCAACAGTAGGTCTTGACCATAGACGGTGAAAGCAGTGGACTGTTGGAGCCCGTGCTGCTGTGTTCCAAACAGGAAGTATCCATGGAGGCTTTACCGGCTCCATCGAGCTGCCATTCACTTTCTATTGGGACATTGGTGTCATTTACTCTGTAACTGTTTTGGTCAAACTCACCATCTGGAGCTAAAATATCTGTTTTGACACACTCTACATGATCCTGGTGTTTTTTTCTTGTTAGGTTGCTCATAAATCAAGTTATTAGCCATAATAACTGACCTGTGACTGTGCTTCCTTTTCCAGGGGTCGGTTTTGCTCGTGTTAGCAACAGGTTTGGTTGACAGCTAGTGCCGCACGTTGCCGCCGTCTCCTCCCCATAGACCGTATAGGGGCGTAAAACTGTTAACAACCTCGCTCCTGATTAGGCCATGTTGTTGCCAAGATACGCATTCGGATTTCCAAATATGGAGTTTGGCTCCACTTTAGCCACTATAACTGCTAGCCGCGATTGGCTTCATTTGGCTGGAGGCAGACGTTATGAGTGACGTCACACTCCGGATGTCCGGATATACGGTCTATGGCAGGGGTGTCCAAACTTTTTGAAATATTGATCAAGCGGAGGGCCACAAATCAATCATGAAACGTTAAAAAAAGCTGCATTTATCTGATGTTTTAAGCGCCGCCACATCGACATTCAGTTTCATTGCCTTAATATCAGGTCTGTACTGCACTAAAATGTTAGTTATTTAGGTTAGAATTGGAGAAAATCTGAAATGTGCTGTAAAAAGTACTTATCAGGACAGTGTGGGCCAGTTCACCAGGAAGACTAAGGGCCAAGAAAAATTGGTCTGAGGGCCGCATTTGGCCCCCGAGCTTTAGTTTGGACATGCCTGGTCTATGGCCTTGTCCCTAAACTTACTGTCCAGTTATACTCTCTATACTCTGAACCTGCCAAAGATAAGGCTCTGCAAACTAGACTTTTGTGTTTTATTGCATTAAAATATCAATATTGTGTAGCTCTGTATGTGTCAATAATCCATTTTAATCTGGAATACTGTACTTGGTGATGCTTTTGTTTAAAGGAGGAGCCAGGTCTGAGCACTGCAGGGAAACAGACAATAGCTTCTGGTGTTGAAACTGGGTTATCTGTAGGCGCTGTGAGCAGACGGGAACAGAGGAGGGGAACGGGAGAGGGAAGTACGAGTAAAGTCAGCATCATTTTAAAGTAGCTTAGAGAACCCACACCTCTGCAGGGAAACCAACCAAGACTCGCAAGATGAAATGCAAAAATGGAATGTTCTTTGTTCATCAAATGATACAAATGAAAAACAACAAATGGCTTCGGTTACTTCTTAAAGACAATGTAAAAAAAAAAAGGTCTAGTACATTATTCATGAGCAAAATTTAACCTTAAAGCTTTAAGAAAATTCAGATAATTTATTTATATTTTTGTTTAAATTGTCTAACCCTACAGAAGAACATAAAAAGTAATAAAAACTCAGTGTAGGGCTGCAACTAACGATCATTTTGCTACTCCATTTGTCTAATTATTCTTCTGATTAATTGATTAGTTGTTTGAAAGCAAAGGTCACCTGATTAACACATTTTTTCTAAATTTGACACAGATGAAGCTGAAGTGAAGCCTTTTTGGTGGAGTACATTTACAAAAGAAATTTTTTCATCAAATACACTGAATTTACACATTTCCCGCCCAATTTTTATGCAGTTTGAGTCATATAATTTGAGTCATATAACTTATTTTCTCAGCTCATGGAATATTTTGGAACTTATATATTGACCAGCTGATGATTATTCAATAAGTAAATATATTATTATGACAACAATTGATTCGTTTGTGATTAATTGATTAACTTGTTGCAGCCTTAATACAGTGATTGTAAGTGTGTTTTTGTTTTCTTGCATTTTTCCTGGACACTCTAAGTCAAGAATTTGTACTTCATTTCCTCATCACACTGGGTAAATGATGAATGATGTAAATGATGGAACAACAACAAAAAAGTAAAGATAAAGTGAGAGTTAGCTAAAGATTGTGGAGTGAATCATGATGTCTAACTAACATTTCTGTATAATTAGTTGTTTTTGTTTAAACTCCTGTCCAGTCGTGTTCTTTTGAGATCAGTTTAGGTCAGATACATGGAGATACTAAATTGCTTTTCCCACACACCCTTTTTAGTCGACTAATCGGTCAATA
Organism: Rhinogobius similis; assembly: GCA_019453435.1. Classification (NCBI taxonomy): domain Eukaryota; kingdom Metazoa; phylum Chordata; class Actinopteri; order Gobiiformes; family Gobiidae; genus Rhinogobius; species Rhinogobius similis. The sequence goes on along the minus strand of CM033621.1, from coordinate 36,095,037 downwards.
AGGCATGTCTTTAGCCGCTCACTGTACATTTTTGTAAATATTGTATTATATTTTGTGTTGATGTTGTGTTTTATTAACAATGTCTGTTTTTGCCATTTTGACATCATGGCCGGGGGACTACAGATGAAAAATAGCCTCTTTGGCTAATTCTGGCTGTTTTACTCATGTTTTATTCATGTGTTTTATGAAATTGCACTGTCCCCTTTTGGAAAAATAAACTAAACTAAATAAGGCTTGTCTTTAGTCGATCAAAATTTTCTTTAGTCGACTACAGCCCTAATCATGTCTGTCTCGTGCTGACTTGACCAGCCCCTCAAAGCGCCCCGCCGTAGTCCCTCACACACTCGGCGCTCCATAGCTGCCCTGGGGTAGATTCACAGACCACCTCCAATGGCTCACTCACACAACTTTTTGACATCGACAAGGTGAAATTGTCTTGCCCAAGGACAAAATGACAGTGTGCATTTGAACTGCCGACCTGTGGCCTGGTAGAGGAACGCTTCATAGAAAATAATGATGTTTTCTGCCTCTTGTCTGCCTTACATCGGTGGTTCCCAACCCAAAGTTTTCTTTCTCTCTCAGAGTACCCCTTAACTTGAGTTTCGGGCAAATAAATGTTTTACTAGTCGAATATAGTCAGTTATTACTTTTAAATGTATTGTTTTAATTATGTTTATGATCCAGTATACTCCAAAAAGATGCTAAATTTACAACTAATGACACTTTTTTGTTCAGATAAAAAGAATATTTCATCTTCATTTAAAACCTAAAACCATTCCAAGAACCCCCGAGTAATTCCTCACATACCCCTTGGTGTCCCCGTACCCCTAGTTGGGAAACAATGCCTTACATGACCTATAAAAATCACCTCACTGGTAATCTGAATTAAATCTGATTTTAGTGCATGTTTTCTCTCTTTAATATTTGCGTTTGCCACATTAGTTTGGCCTTTTTTGCATATTTTTCCTGCACAGGCGCGAACCTTCAGAAGTAAATCAGATTACTCACATCAGATGCATTTGTTTACATGACATTTCGATGATTTGACTCAACAAATCAGTTAATGATCAGATTTTTCGTTCTACTTGAGCTGCTGCTTCCATGTGTCTTTTTCAATTTCCTGTGAATTCAGCGTTGTTTATCAAAATCTACAGAAAAAGTGTCCCTTTTTGGATGAGCAGAAGTTGATATTAGTTGTAACATTGACGTAATATATTTAGAATAAGACTTTATTAACTCACAGAGGAACTGACTTCATAACACTGAGTTTAAAAGTGTGTGAAACAGAGAAACATATAATGAGTTTAGTAGATAAAAGATATGCTCCAAAGTTTGTCATTTATACTGTACTTTCTTTCTTTGGTCTCTCTTCATTTCTCACATATTCCAGTCTTATATTACACCTTCCCTCTGAGTGCAGCCGCTCCTCTCTGACATAACTCTGGCTTCAGATCTTTCCTCTTCCTCTTCCACGGCTTCAAACGTCGTCTCCACTTCTCTCCCACAATGCACTGCTGCAAACTGACTTCACCCTGACCTCCGCTAGACCCGGCGTCACACAAAAATAACATAAAACTTATCAACGTCACTCATTTTCGGGTAAAAATATACCGCGATATTGACTTTAAAAGGAATGCAATTTATTCAGAAGGGCAGGAGAGACACTTTGGGTTTCGTTAGTAAAGTTTTTTGTTTTTTTTTATGCTGTGATCTGTTACCAGCTTTTATTCCATATGGATGTATCCTCGTGTGGCTTTTTTCTTCTTTAGAGCTTAGATTCCTTGCAGACTTTAACTATAATAAAAACGAATAAAGCACAAATTCATTTCACAACACAAATAATACTTCAAACTAAACCGCATGATGCTCTTTCTGAATGGTGTTCATGGACAAATAGCACAAAAAGCTTGACTGGGCCAAAGTTGTGTTGTTTGACTATGAAAATGTCTCCAATATCTCCATTTAAATGCGCTCTACTGGATTTTTACTGTTTTGAAACGTGAAAAACAGAAATAATTCGTTTTCTCTATATCATCAAGTCTCTATATCATATTTTTTTTTATTTCTTCAAAAACTGCAACTTCACCAATGCAAAATTATAAAAAATAATCGCCACAGGTCCCCTCCCACAAAACAAAGTCAAAATTAGAACATTTTGCGAACCTGTCATATTCACCTTATTCCAGAAGTTGCCGTACGCGCCGCCGTCTTGTTTCCGTTGTAGTTTACATGGAGCAGACGAGCTCAACAGAAAATAAGTTCTTCATGGACTAAAAAGCCGTTTTCAGACTGACCAGGAAATCGGTGCATTGTTGACTTGTTGTTGCTCGTGTTCATTAAACATTTTACACAAATCAATCTACTTTATGTAACATTTTAGCGGTGAGACTTTTCCCTCGTTCGTCATTAGCTTTAACGGAGTTCTCTTCAAACGGAAGTGCGTTTACAACAAAAGTGCAAAAAACTGCAAAAGTGGGCGGGGCAGAATAAGGTCAATAGACTTTAATATAATACATCCATGGGTAAAGCGAACAAACAAACATTAGCATGCTAACGACACATTTCGTGCTTCTCATAGAATAAAACACTTTAAATAGATGAGAGTTGTGGTCTCATTTTCACGCAAATAAATACTTTTACAATATATCTGTAGTGGAGCAACACAGATTTGCAAAATGCAAAAAAATCGAGAACATGAACTAGTTTAGATGATTAAAATGACAAACCCCTAAATGTTGCTGATGCTGTAGAAAGAGTGTCATTTGTTCAGGCTCAATGACTATGGATGTCACATTATCAATGTAAACATTACAGCAATTATGAGAAGATATATCACAATTTTACAATTATTCACAATTATTGTCACCCTGACCAAAAATAAATCCTAAAATCCTTCATTAAAAAAAAAAAAGTCTACTCTCTAAGATCACCACTATTCAAGGATGTGACCAGCTTCATGAAATCAAACATTCTGAGTGATTAAGTAAAAATTTAGTTAATAAAGTAAAGTTACTTTTTCTTGTGATTGAATTGAAATTACTTATTTATAACTTATTTTTGCCTCTGAAATCCTCACAATTATTATTTTCTAGTTCTTGCAATTGAAACCTGAATAATTATGGTTATCGATTGTCTTAACACTCCTACGGTCCATTCATCACAAACACAAGCTCTTTCTTAGTTCGTTTATTTTTCTTTGGTCCATAGAAATACAACGTTGGTGCACTGAGATTCTTATCCACATTTACCTCCTCCTTTGGGTTTTTCCTTGGACAGAGCAAAGTAGATTTATATTTTAGCCCTACTTAAGTTCTAGAATAGTCATTTTATTGACCTGGTTTAGATCTCGTGGAACTCAGAATGCCAAATATCTTCTTAGGTGGTATGAAAAGTTTGTTTAAAGCAATTCATTAATTATTTTACTATTTTTATAATGTTTACGACTGCTTTGCTCACTGCATTCGTTTTCCACATTTGTTTATTTTGGATCCTGGGTTTGTGCCGCCAAAAAGGTTTAGTATTAAAGACCGCAAGAGCTCTAAGAATGAGTGGACATTGTTTACCAAATCTCCACTTGGATCATTTTAAGAAACTTGACCCAATTTTGACGTCGTATGAGGCTTGTGAGAGAAAGCAGGGATTAAAAGTTGATTAGCCTGCAGAAAATTAATTACACTGTTTATGCGAGGTGCTTAATTGCCACTTTGATTCATAAATTTTGCCTGCCTAAGTGGATTTCCTATAGCTGTGTTACTGGCAGAAAGCTTATGAATATTTTATGGCGTCCTGAATGAATTCTTATGACTTGTTTACCTCACACTGGAATATTAGAAAATAAGAGGATTCTGGGAAAATGTTCTGTGAAAGTCAAGAAAACTCGTTCAGGAGTTAACTCTTCACATTCTTTTTATGTTTGCAGGCTCTGACAGTGTTTGATTTGAAGAAAATGGATTCCAGTTATGAGAATGTTATTTATTCGAGGCAATTGTATATGTAATAATAATAATAATACATTTGTAAGTGCCTTTCGAAACACCCAAGGACACTGTACATGACAACAACATTAAAAACAACAGAATAAAACAGAACTGGATGGTGGCGTGAGAGTGACTGAGTTATGTGGTGCAGGATTGTCTGAATACGTTTTGAGTCTGAATTTGAAAAGTGGAAGGGTGTCTATGTTGTGGAGGTCTGGAGGGAGAGAGTTCCAGAGCTGAGGAGCAGAGCGGCTGAAGGCTCTGCCCCCCATTGAAATAAGACGGAAAGAGGGGACAGAGAGCTGGAGAGAGGAGGAGGACCGGAGGGAGCGAGAGGGAGTGGAGATGTGGAGGAGGTCAGAGATGTACGGTGGAGCAGGTTATGGATAGCTTTGAAAGTGGTAAGGAGAATTTTGAAGTTAATCTGTTGTTTTATGGGGAGGCAGTGAAGTTGGATGGGGGTGATGTGATGGTGAGAGGGCGTCCTGGTAATGGTGCGGGCTGCAGAGTTATGTGACTCATATTGGGCTCAAAACTTTAACTTTCTCTTAATGGTGAACTGCATTTCCGTGCAGAAGCTCAGGCTTTGTTTTTGTTTTTTTGTTCATAAACAAGTTCATAAATAAGTTGATTAAAATGTTATAAATAGTGATAAAAACGTAAAAAAAAACACACAAAAAAAACCTCATGAATGTATTTTTGTTTGACGCACTGAGCAGCTAATCACAGTGCAGTCTGAATTATATTAGCCAATAAGGTCAAGGTTGTGCCCTGGTACTGCGCACCCTGGCGGTCACCCTGGTGCTCTGCTCAGTCTGCGTCAGACACCGACCAGAGAACGTCAGCCTGTGTGTTGTGAACGCTAACGTGGTGATATCAGCATTCTTCCCTTGAATTGAACAATTCATGTTGGTGACAAAACATTTGTTAAACTCTTAAGATTGGTGTTGTTATTATCGGTGTTGCTGAGTGTCGACAGCTCACGGAAGCCTGGGAAACCCCGTAGCCTTGTTAGCCCATGTTGCCCTGCATTGGTGAGTCCCATACACAATGTATAGTGCTAGCATAGCGCGCTAATCGGCGCTAGCATCTGTGCTAATCTCCGCTAGCCATTTTACAAAGAAAAAGCCCTTTTTAGAGGCCAAAACGGTTAGCAATGGGTTTTTTTTTTTTACTATATCCTCAATGTATCCTAAAGGTGCAATGCACAATGTAATCTGGTTGTTAAAAAATTTTATTTTAGTGCTAGAAGTACATGTTTCTGTTTTTCTGTGGCGCTAACAGGTTCAGAGCACTGTAAAAATGTATATATGAATGTCAAGTGCAAATTATTGTCTTTTTGCTATAATTTTGATACAGATAATTTAACTAAAATCCAATATGTATTTAAAATGCACTTTAAAACAGTTTTGTATTATTTTAAAGGTGTATTGACTATGCACTGTAAAAATGGAACTGGTATTACTACTTAATTACCACATGTAAGCTGTTTTATTTGGTTTATTCATATGGTACTAATGTAATTGTGAACAATTTGAACTTTATTGTTGTACGACATGTTTTTAATTGAGAAAGTTACAAGAATGTTAACAGTAGCGATTGTAGTATAGTTATATAGTACATTGTTTTAAGCTACTTTATTCTGGCCTTTTCTTTAGGTCAGTTTTTTTATTGGGTCGAAGTTGACAGCTGTAGACGTGCATCCAAGAAAAGGTCTTCTTCCAATTGGATGGCGAGCCCAGCACAGAATCGAACAAACTGATAACTTGTAGCCCGACTGGTTACAAACACTTTGAACATTGAATGAACATTGAACAGACTATAACAGAAATTGAAAAGACTTAAAGGACTATACACGGGAATCTTTTTATTTTATATTTGGGGAAAATGGCTCTCTTTATGTTATTTGTTATTGAAAAGGAATACTTAAATCCACTCATAACATTCTTTAATACAAAAGCATTCTTTCTACTGGTTAAGATCAGTGGAGACTATTTATTTTTGATGGAACTAGATTATTTTACTTGTTTCAAACCGTTTCTGACTTGTTTCAGTACATTATTTCTTACTTCAATCCAAATTATCTGTCCGTGGGTTAAGATCATTTTACTTACCCTACTGACAAATTAATTTTCTTATTTTAAGCAAAATTATCATATGATCAGTTAGAAATACCTTAAATCAGTTAAATATTCTGCATCACATCAACAATTAACTCTCATTGAGTCAAAACTTCTCAAATCCAGATAAAAATGATAAATTCAAGCCATTTTAAGCTTGATAGATTACATTTTTTTCTGTGCATAAAATAATGTCAGAGAGCTTGAGCAAGGCGACCTTGTAAACAAAAGACTAATGAAAGAAGCGTGAATGAAGCAACATACAACTCAGGCACATTTTTCGATTAAGGAACAACAATATCTCTGCACACAACAATATTTTCAGAGTAATTAACTGTAAAAGCACTGATTAATTGTGAGGGACGGCTGTGAAAGGCTTGTACAAAACTGTGGCGCGGGTTGCCTTGGCAGATCTGCGCTGAGGGAGCCGTGAGTTTCTTTGTTTTTGTGCGATTGTTTCAGGAGCGAACGCCGAGCTCCTGTGGCACCTGTCATCCACATAATGAACCCTGCAGCTCCGTTTGAACAGCTGCAAGTCCTTCTGCTCCGAACACCTGCAGGAGCCCACCGCTGCTCTGGAGAAACTAATGACGCCACTATAGTTTTCACATTAGCAGATGCAGTGCCTCATCAGAATACACAGCTTTTTAAACATTTGATTGGGCTAAAGTGAGTGTTGCCGGAATGGTAACACTGCAGAAACTTGACTAAATTAGGTCTGTTTATTCTGGTTTTAGGCGACATTTTGAGGACTTTTCACCATTCAAAAGATAGAATATTTTGTTCTGAATTGTCAATTGGAGCTGTGCCTGATTTTTAGTGTTGTGAAACATGAAAAATGGAACTGGTTTGTTTTAAAGAGAGGGTTTTGCCATCCCGGGTAAAGCTAACAAACATTTCAAGCTAAAGCCGCGCTTAAAAGTAAAAAGCTCTATAAATAGATGCAGAGAAAGTGATGTGGTCTCATTTTCACCAGAATTTTACTTTATTACATGCAAAAAATTGGGTTTTTCATGTTTCAAAACGGTTAAAATCAGTAAAGCCTTAAATGCTGCTCATTTTTCATCACTCTGAAACACACAGATATATATGAATATACAATTACACAAAATCAGTTTCAAACTTAATTCTAAACCAAGACCAAACCTCAAGACCAAATTGGGACACAACAATAAAAATGAACGTACATATGTAAATGTAAATTAAAACTGTAATTATTTGCTTTGCATCAACTTTAGGGACAATCCTGTTTACGAGTTCCTCTTGCTCTTAGCCTCATAACACTCCGTTTAAATTAACCCTGGACTGAATGGACTGAATGTGAATGAATATATATATATTTTTTACCATTATTATTTATTATTTTATATAGGACCATCTTGCCAGAGCAAGTTATAATCTTAAACAACATTAATAAGTTAAAAAGTGATTGGATTAAGTAGTATTTAGCTTAATTTGTGTATAATGACTGCATAAAAATAAGATTTGCCAGTGGAAGAAGTACGTTTTGTTCTTATTTCAAGTGGAGTAGCATTTTTTTTCTAATTTAAAGTTAGAAATAGCTTGTTTTTTCTCTTATTTAAAGTAAAACAAGACATTTTATGCTTGTTCCATTGGCAATCTCATTTTAACACTGTCAAAAAATAGATGACGACTACTTATTTCAAGCTGTTATTAGCTCATTATCTTATTTACGGTAGTTATTTTTCCAGAGTAATTTGAATGTTGCTCACTGACAATGGCAATTGAACTGAATGTTGAATTCTGAATGTAAGGCTCTGTAGGTCTCATGTACAATTTTTAAGTCCATAACTCATAGCAAGATTTATTCTGTGCATTTCTTCCGTCAAATTGCAATTATTACAACTGTGCGCTTATGTTAGCATGCCCCGGACCGGTTAGCTTTTATTTTAGGGTCAAGATAATAATTAGCCCGTACATACATCTGTTGCAAAAATGGTTCCAAATATTAAGCAGCGCTGCTATTGTCGATGCCATTCTTCACTCACAATCTCAACATAAACCCTTCAAAGCTGTTTAGACTGGCGTTTTGAGTGAAAACATTGGGTTTAAAAGGTGAATCCCCATATGGAAAACTGGTCTATGAAAGGAGAAAAAAAAAGCATAATCCATAAAGAGCAGAATAAACAGTGCATTCCAATACGACGTCATTATTGCCTGGGACGGAGCCAAAGCCGGTATAATGTAAACAGCAACACAAATGAACACAGAGGCGTGACTGCCCAGTGCCCAGACAGCAATTACCAGCCACATGCGGGCTAAACACTCGTAAAACGCTGCGCAAATCTTTATATCTTCAATATTTTCCCTATAGAACAGTTAATATTATGGACTGTCAAGCAATTTCTCCATTAAACTCAGCCATCGAATAAGAAGTAATTAGTCCAGCTTGTATCGCAAAATATATGACTGAATTAAATTAGTCGTCTGCAAAGACAGGGAGACTTTAAAAAGTAGAAATGTGCACAAAAAATGCACCATTGATCGTATTTAAATATTATGTTACGCTTTTCCAGCTAAAAATGTTGTGATAAATAATAGATCATCTTAAAAAGTTGTTTAAAGGGTCAAAAAAGTGGTTTCTTTTGTGTACATTATGCATAAACTTAGTCTCCCTGTGTGATGTCATCAGTTTATTTACTTCCTGTAATATCTTTACATGTTTTTTCATCTTCTCTCCACAAACAGTGACCTGATTGGTGTAAAACTATAATTTATGTTTACAAGAGGTATTAATACACTGAATAAAGTCAAAATTAGAAAATAATTAAAACCTGTCATATGCACTAATCGCAGCTAATCGACTATTGAGATAATCGTCAACTAATTTGACAATCGAATAATTGTTATCTGAATTATACACAGACTTCAAACCATGTGCTCAGAGAAGAGGTTTTATCACTCAGACAAATCAGGAATTACATAAAAATTACAAATAAAACATGATTATTTATTGTTTTTGATCATAAAACAGGGTTGCCAGTTTTTCAGAGAGCAACAAACAACTAAGCTTTTGAAAAACAGCTCAAAACAACTGACCCAGGATCCAAAAAAATAAGCAACTAGTTCAACCTAAAAAGAAGCCCAAAGTCGCTATAAGGACACAGACTTGGCAGCTATGTCTACAACCTTTTTTGTCTGTAAATATACTGCATCAGGTTGTCCCAAAGCGGCACCATCTTTGTCTCATCTGGGTCAAATTGAATTGAAATTCACAGGCACTTAACATTCTAAACAACCACTCCATTAATTGAAAGAATTATCGCTCACCAATAATCGCTCACCAAAATAATCATTCGTTCCAGCCCTAGTTGCTTTGGACGGGGGGGAGCACCATATTCTGGGCGCCAGGTACAAACCCTCTCTCGATGGGCCCGTATGATTGTGTATATGATTTATTTATCCCAACAAATTTGGTGATTACTGTTAATTTTTCATTTACTATTGCTAGAATATACACTCTGGTTTCACATTGCACCTAACAATTGTTGCTAATTTAAAGACATCCTGTGGCTAGTAACTGCTCCTCGTCCTCCTGGAGGAACTCTTTAAAGCCACCTCCCTCTTGAGTGGTTCTGGCTCCACAGTCCAAGTGGATGTCAGTCCTAGTTCATCTGCAGCCTGTCCGTCCGTGGGAGTAGGATCTCTCCTTCACTGTGGTTCTCCCCGAGGTTTCTACTTTTTCCCATGGGGTTTTTTGTAGTTTTTCCTCGCCGCGAAGGAGGGTCAAAGGACAGGGGCATTCTGGGACAGTTATCAGAACTGCTTTACCTGTGGCCCATCGAGGCAACTGTTGTTGTGGGACAGTTATCTGAACTGCTTTTACCTGTGGCCCATCGAGGCAACTGTTGTGATTTTGGGCATTATAAAAATACATTGATTTGAAATTGAGTATAATGATACATACAGTACTGTTGCAATAATTACCAGACCAATTTCACAAACATGCCAAAACATATTAGTACAAGAAAATACAGTAACTGCAAATTATAAACACTAGTTTATTTTTTAATTACTTGGCTAAAATATGAGCAATGGTTTTCCGCTTTTTAAAGGTGATGGGGTCCTCAGATGTAATACATAATTCGTCTGTCAAGGACTTCATTGCATTTTATTAAACTGAAACGGAGTAAAGCAAAAATGCAACTGTCGGTCGATGTTATCTTAGTTGACCAAGATTTTAGTCAACTAATCATTTTATCTATACTAAATATACTAAATGATTTACATATGCAAACTGAGAAGATATGAAATAAGTTATCTGAAGATTTTGGAGTCTTAACACATAAATACACTGTCTCCTAGTACTTTTCTAGTATGGTTTACATAAATGGAAATATTTTACAGTTTTGATATATTTTTGCCACGCTTCCTTTTAGTCGACTAATCGGTCGATGGGTCTGGTCTTTAGTCGACCCAAACAGTTCTTTAGTCGACTACAGCCCTACTTAGAACAAAACCATCTCATGCTTTTGAGGGCCCCTCCCTGCCCTGGGCCCGGGGAAACCAGTACCCTTTACCCCCCCTGTTCGACGCCCCTGGCTTTGGATCAACATAAATTAACTTTATACATTATATGGAAGAAAGTGACATAATACAGTATATTGTAATAGGTTCCGTATTTCTTTGTACGTCTTTGTCTAGATTGTGTTCAGGCAACAAATAAATTGCATGGGGTGTTATATTTTAATTTTCCTCCATCTCGGCTGGATTTGAATGGCCGTTTTAATGAGGCTGCTGCAGAGACGTTTTGTACAGTTAATAATAGAGCCTTGTTCAGACCGGAGCTCCGTCCTAATTGGCGCGGCCTTTGCTCATTTATTGTATTTATCGACCACTGGATTTGTAGCCTGTTTTTATTCACTCAGACATTTTGGTGCAAAGTCGATCCAAATTGAGCCCAAATCACACAACAAAAATCAGACGCATGAGGACCCAGATTGTTACACACAGAGACAAGTGTGTTTACAATGAATTAACCCCAAACATGGTGTATTAAAGAGAATCTTAAACTAGCTTTTTACCATGTTATAACCGTGTTTCCTTATCATTAGCTTACTCTAAGTCAGGGGTGTCCAAACTTTTTCCATCGAGGGCCACATATTGAAATGTAGACCAAGCGGAGGGCCACAAATCAATCGGGAAACGTTAAAAAAAAGCTGCATTTATCTGATGTTTTAAGCTCCACCACATCTACATTCAGTCTCAGTGCCTTATTATCAGGTCTGTGTGGCACTAAAATGTTAGTTATTTAGGTTAGAATTGTATAAAATCTGAGATGTGCTGTAAATAGTACTTATCAGGACAATGTGGGCCAGTTCACCAGGAAGCCTAAGGGCCAAGAAAAATTGGTCTGAGGGCCGCATTTGGCCCCCGGGCCTGAGTTTGGACATGCCTGCTCTAAGTTGTATATTGATTGATAATTGATTCGTGCATGATCTCCGCACACATCCCTCTGTTTAGTTGTGATCACAGGTGTTATGGTTAACAGATTAACAGTCACCAATGCTTAATCAAGTGAAAACATGTTTCCCGGTTAAATGGCATGTTTCATTTGCCTTGGTTTATATCAAATACACAATTGCTCCACCAGATGGCGTCAGAATGCCCTCATTCCATTGTGACGTTACTGAGGAGCAAAAAAAAGTTTGCTGAAACTCCAAAAGTGTGGATTTATCAAAAACTGAGAAAACCTGAGACACTGCAGTATTTACAGACTAATTTAATCACACATGGTTTATTTAACGTCACGTGAATTAAGACCGGTTTATTCAGCTTTTTGCCTCAAATGGAAGAATGAACGGAAACAAACTTGTTCAATTTAAGATAAGCGGCTAACATTCATGACTTTACACCATGACTGTCTTTATTTAAGTGTTTTATTCATAATCGGAACTGAACACTGAGCTAAAACAGTGCATATGGGAGCTTTTATTTAAGTCGCGTTGTTATAAGTCGTGTTAAATTAGAAGTCCTACTCTTTGAAATGTTGGACTACTGAAATGTTAAATGCTTGAGTAATGTATTTTTATGGTTTGTAGAGTAATGGACAAAGTAACTCTCCAAAGGACTCCAATGTGTGTCTGTTTGCAACCAAGCTACTATATTTTAAAGAGACTCCTATCCTTTATATATACCTGGAAAAGAAAGTAAAAATATATATGCAAATACGACGTCATTATTGCACACTCACATGTGTCTGAAAAATATTACGATAATATTGTTATTGCATATCGCACTCATTTCCACTATCATGTAGCCCTAAAAAATTAAGAAGAAAATGGTTAATTACATTTGTCACATGAGTATTTTGGAAAAGTTTTGTGCAGCTTTGCTTAAGTGCAAGGAATTGAACCTGCTCTTGTCTCAAACAAAGAGTGTTGTTAAGCACATCTTCGCTGCACACTCTTACTGTGACAAAAACGCTAAATATACTTAAAATTAACTCAAAGTTGAAAGCAGTATCTATCATCTGAAACACATCCAAAACCCAGCGGAGCGGCAGAGTTCCTTCTGACTGCTCTTCTGCCACTGCCTGCATTTTATCCTATTTACTTCACAGTCCCCATTTATTCTCTAAGCAAATATGTATCGCTCTTGTCAAGATCCTGATTAAAAACGACACTTTGCGGCGGCTCGGAGGAACACATAAAAACGCCGTGTCCCCGTCCGACCCCGAGAGGCACAGGCAGAGATCACCTGTAAACGGCAGCTCGGCCACACGTCACGTTTCTTAATTAGGATTAGGATTTGGAGAGTTGGAGTTGAAGATTAAATTACCTGGATGTAATCGGTGATGGATTGTCTAATAGACCCTTTCAAATGTGACGTTATAAATTCCAGAATGGAGGCAACTGGAGGGAAAATGAAGTTGACTGTACATTTGTTCAATGATTCGCTCACATTAGATCTAAGTTCTATTGGTTTTAAGTGTTTGTGTTGGAAAAAAGCAACACATTTGAATTTCCAGGATAGAAAGGTCAGTTTGTTTGCTTTTCTATAACATACATAACATAAAATACACATTTCTAGCCTTAAAATTGTATTTTAGCTTCAAAATAATTGAATTTATGGTTTAGGATCTAATATATTGCTAGATAAAATGAAAAATGATTGTGGGCTCAACATTTCTGAGAGTATTTTCCAGTAAAATCCATAAATCTGGATTGTTCCTTCACCAAAATGCAAAGCGTAAACCATAATTTCCTAAAAAATAATGTAAAATACAATAATAAATGTGTTAAAGCAGCTCTGATGTCACTCACATGTGTCTAATTCTTTTCATTTTCCAAAATCATCTAAATTTGTTAGATTTTATGATATTCTGTGGTTTATTACAGTTTCTCCAGTGAAATCACATTATTCTACACTTCACTTTTGCCTCCATTCTGAATTTAGAATGTTTTTGTTTACAAACTTTTAAAGGGTCTATAAAGGAGAAAAGGAAATGGAAAAGAAAGAGTTTTTTTGGTGGTATATAGGTCTTTTTGGGGCGGCAGTAGCACAGTAGGTAGAGTGGGCGCCTTCTGATCCGAAGGTCGGCGGTTCGAATCCCACTCTAGACATGGAGTAGTTGAGTGGTCAGATCCCCTGACCCGCAGGTTGGTGGTGCGATTTCAGCTCCTTCAGATGAATAATGCCGTTGTGTCCTTGGGCAGGACACTTAACCCACCTCGCCCCCAGTGTCTGCGTACACTGGTGTATGAATGTGTGAGTGGATGGGTGACTGGTTCCTTGATGTAAAGCGCTTTGAGTGCCTTAAAAAAGGTAGAAAAGCGCTATATAAATGTGACCATTTTATTTACCATTTTTTAGTTTTTTTTAATAGTTTATGACATTTAAGAAAACATATTATACATGTTTTTGGTGTATAATTGGACTTTTCACATGTAAATTATTCACATTTAAACCACAATGTTGATATAAAATGTTGTAATAATAAAAACAGGTTCACTGATTTGTGTTTAAAAACTGCCGAGCTGCTAAACCCACCATTTTTGGCAAAAACAATCAAAGAACGGAGTAAATACAGCCGGGTTGTGGGAGCTTATCGGCGGTCGGTGGAAACAGGAATTTTCAGAGCAACGGCACCTCGAATGGAAGACAATAAAGATTACTCAAACACGCACGAATCTCTCTAAACATAACTACGACTGAGTTAATGGTGAGGGAAACCATTATCAAAGTCAGTTTTGAATAATAGTCTCATAAGTTTTTGCCTCCTTGATGGCGCTGGATCAGGTCTAAACATCCATCTGACCCGTGATGACAAATGGAGCGCTTCTGATGTACTTTGGTTGTGAAATGCAGTTTGTAAAAGGTGAAGGTAAAGGTAGCAATTAAAAAACAATCTGTGGTAATATTTTGAATTCTGATTTATTGAATGCAATCATATAATCAGATTTATAGGTCTTTGAATGGCTTTCCTTTGGAGTTTCCTTCAGGATTTATAAAGTGATATCTGTTAAACATATTAAAGCTGTTAAATACACTTATATTAAATGTTACAGCCCGTTCTCTGCATCAGGGCCCTCAGTAATTGTTGGTTGTTGGTTGGTTGTGGAGGAGGTTTGTCACATTTTGAGTTCAGGACTCCCACAGAGACGCTCGGCTGCAGAGGAGGCTGAGTGACCTTAATCACTGCTAACGAGTCCACGGTCCAGAGAGAGCAATTATAGCAGCGGCGGCCGGTCAGAAGGGGGCGCAAGCGTGCAGCAAGCCCTGACTTTACCCAGATAAAATATTTTGTTTTTGGCTATATGTTTCACATTTTGTATATTCTCCATAATATATGTTTTAATAATTAGTCTTATTGCCCATCCCAGTACACTGTTAGTGTTGTTAGCATGTGTAGGTTAATTCCTTGATTTTCAACCAGTGTGCCGGGAACACTAGTGCGCCTTGAGGTTTTGCCAGGTGTGCCTTGAGAAAATGCCCAGTTTGAGTTAACAGATTCACAAATGTGAATTTAACGAACTAATAGACCTTTTTGGAGTGTCCTGAGCAACATTTTCACCAAAAAAGAACGCAAAACCATCACTATTACCAAATTTAGACAGTACCACAGACATTATTTGCCTCATTATATTTAATATTTTTAACTAAATGGTCTGATTTGGTAATATTTTAGTGTTAGGTGGCGCGCCGTGGTAGCTTTTAAACCCAAAACGTGTGCCACAACTCAAAGGTTGAAAAACACTGGGTTAATTGATAACTCTAAATTGCGTAGTGAATGACTGTGAGAGTGAATGGTTGTCTGTCCATGTCCGTGTCTCTGTGTTGGCTGTGATGAGTTGGCAACTGTCCAGGGTGTACCCCGCCTAAGGCCCAACGTCACTGGGATGGGCTCCAGTCACCCGCGACCTTGTAACGGGAACAAGCAGGAGAAAATGAATGAATGAGTCTTATTGCATTGTTTTGTTAATTTTTTTGCCTTTGCGTATGGGAGAGTCGCTTCTGCTCATCAGTTTACGTTACAGTCCCTCGTTCACAGCCTGTGCACTTGAGTCAGTGATTGGGGTTCATGTACTTCTGTCATATTTCTTCTCTTGTCTTTCAGGAGATTGAGGTTTGAAACTTGCTCCTAGCTTAAAGTAAATTTAGTGTTTTCCGTAGATGGTAGCGTATATTGTCAAAGCAGCACATTGTGACAAAAATAAGACCACTGCACTCTCTCTGTATCTAATAATAAAGTATTTATGTCTCGTCAACACGGAAATGAGAGCTGAAAGCAGCGCTCTGATTGGCTGTACTTGCGGTTTCACATGTCACCTGAAAAAGTTGTACGAAAGCTGAGCCCGCGCCTGAAAATTATGTGAATATCAACGACGAACCAAAGGATTTGTGAGAGCCGAGAACTAGTTCTGCGTGAAAACTCCGTTATTCTTTTGGTAAATTTCTTCTTGCAAACTTTGAAGCACAATAACCTCCATCTGATCCAAAGCAATATTTTCAAATTAAGAACTTAACTTCATTTAACAATCTCTCAAAAGTGCAACAATGCCCTTTTATGAATCCTAGAATAGCAAGCAAAGCGAATCCATCCACACATTATCCTCGTATCCGTGGTTCATTTCAGAGATACAACTGATTCAGAATCTTGTCTTCCATTTCCGCGACACATTAAGAACACTATATCAGCAGGAGATTGTGTTAAGAATTCATTCACACTGGCGCTGGCGCTCTAATCCCATCCAACACGGCTGTATTTCTGCAAAAATCTGAGAAGCTGTTGGCTATTTCCTCTGTGTCTGCACGAGTAAACAAAGTGATGCAAGTGAGAGAACCGGCCCCGAGACTCAGCGGGAGGTCGAGTGTGAAGACGACTAACGCGATTTGGACTTGTGTGTGCGGCGCTGGGAGGAACTCGACAACCAAACTTCGAAAATGAAAAAATGAGGCCTCTCGCAGTGTGCAGTCTGCAGTCTGCCTGTCCTCCCCGTGTGATTGAGTGTGTCGAGTTTCCGCCCAAAGACGTGCATTTGTTAGGAAATTGGAAACTCAAAATTGCTCGCGGTGGATTAATGTTGAAGGGAAGTGGTTGTCTTTCTGTGTACGTTTCGGCTCGCCCTGTGATAAGATGGAAATTTTGCCGGAGACAAGGAGTCGTCAGTTGTTGTTCTGCGCTCATGCTAATCAATTAAATCAATGGTATGCAAAGGCCTCGGTGGAACTCAGCGGTGCAGTACTGTCTTCAATCGCAAATATTGAAATCCTGTGATCTCTGAAGTTAAGCACAATCTTTGTTGACTTTATATTCTTCTTTAGTTATACTTTATCTGTTTATTCTTTAGAAATTAGAGCTGTTATCGACTAAAGAAATCCTTGGGCGACTAAAGACCTTCTCTATCGACCGATTAATCGACTAAAAAGGGGTGTGGCAAAACTATGAAGTGTCTGTATCTGAGCTAAACTGCGCAAAAAAAAAAAAAAAAACTGCGCAAGAGTTTATGCAAAAAAATAACAATTTATAAACAAAAGTACTAGGAAACAGTGTATTTATATGTTAGAGATGTGTAAATTAGATTAAAATCATAATTTACTCCAAAATCTTCTGCTAACTCACTCCGTATCTTCACTGTTTTTGTCATATAAATCATTTTAAATGAAATAAAATAATTAGTCGACTAATAAAATTATTGGTTGACTAAAACAGTGGTTCTCACTATATTAAAAACAGTAACTTTTTGTGAAATAAGACCCAATAAGACTATAAACTATTCAAATAACCAGCATTAAACCTGATTTAACATGCTTGGACACTATTATTATTACTATATTCATTTTCGTTTTGCTTTGGGGTCCCGAATTGGTAGCATGGCTATTATGGGGGTCCCGGCCAGAAAAGTTTGAGAACCACTGGACTAAAACATCATCGACCAATTAACTGACAGCAGGGGGCGACGACAGGGGCTTCAAACACCACAAAAATACATTTGCAACCACCACACGGACTTACAAAGACGTTTAATAACATAAAAATGTGACTTAGTTCTACTTTAAAACAAATGCATTCTTTCGTCCTTTTTATTACACCTTTTAAAAATTATTTTTAGTTGTTTGGGACAGGACTGTGTTGCGTGGGAAGGAAGGCCACAAATTGTCAGAGCCGCGTTCGACTTTTTTAATGGACAATTTCTTTCCAGCCATGTTATTGTAATTCTGCAAAACACACTGTTTATGTGGGCAGGTCATATTTAGTCAACCTGCACCTCAGCTTCTCATAGTAAACAGTACATTCTTTATTTCCGGTGCGTAATGACCCCCAAAATCATCTTTTATTCATTCTGTTTACTTGAATGTTTGTGAAAGGTCAGACAAAGCATGACGAACGGGATACACTGTTTCTGTCTTTCATTAATGCAGGTAAATATAATAAAATCCACATCTAAATCATCCGTTTAAAACCAATATGGAGTTTTTAATAGCATTTCACGACACATTTTACGGGTGAAAGTCTAATATTCAGACTGTGAAATGAAGGGCTGTGGTTCTGTGGTCCTGAGAGACACTTTTTAAAACCCTGGAGTCAACGCTTTTGTGACGAGAACTTAATTATTTATTTTCCTCTGCTTTAAACTGTGTCGTTCAAATGCTGTACGTATATCTCAGTGTTTTAGGCAGATTTTAAAACGCCGTTGAACTTTTTGACAGCATCAGAAAACTTCTTTAGAGCTTAATCTTTATGGTAATGCAAAAAGAACTGCTTTGGATAGTATTTTTGGCTATATTTCCTTATAATGTTAACCTGAATTCTGTGTGGAGTTCTTTATTAATCAGTCATTTTATTAGTCGATGTATTATTTTATTAGTTTAAAAGGTTTTATATGGGACAGCAGCAGAAAGGAGAAGACGTAGAGTTTTTCTTTTGTTGTTTGTTGTTTTATTTTTTTTACGGAAAATAAACAAAACGATACAATCACATGACAAAACAAAAACTCAGACAGAGCATGTACCAACAAATGTCCCAACACAAAATAACAAGACAGAACCCCGTCCCACAGACAACAGAGAATAAAAAATAAACAAACATTAAGACAGAATCAAAAATAATGATGATAACAAAAAGCCACACCAGTCTTCCCAGCATATGGCCTGGCTGTATTACTAAATCATACTTTAAACAATTATATATATTCTAACTTAATTAATTAATTAATTCATTCATTCATTCATTCATTCATTCATTCATTCATTCATTGTATGTCATGTCATTTTAAACATATTTCCTTCATAATTTTATTTTTTTAAATCTTACATAAAGTGCCTTTTTCTTTTCTTTATATCCTTCTTCTCTGGAATATATATATATTTTTTTTTCTTTTTAACTTTAAATGTATCCATTTTTATATAATATTTAGGTTTTGGTTTTTATTACCTTACTGTTTTGAATAATTATATGCATTGTTGTTGTTTTTTTATTTGTTTTTCCCCAGTGATCATTATCATTATTATTACTACCATTTTTATTTGTAATTAGTTTGAATACAGGTTAATTTGTTTGGAATCATAAATCCTCTCCTGTTACATCCGAGATTGTGGATTACAAGAATAGTTGATTTAAGTCACAAAAGTAAGCCTATACAGCATTATTCTAGCATTAACATTAAGAAAACTTCCCATCTTTTTATGTTTTTTGCATCACTATCTGTTTCAACCAAACAACCTTCCAAAGTGAAATATCTATAAATATATTTTTGAAGTAAACATGAGTGAGCTGAAGTATTTTGAGTGAGTAAATAGTTGTTTTTGCATGAGCTCCAGTGCAGTTGAGGTCTTGGAGTGCAGTTTGGGTATGTTTTATTATTGAACCAGTCAAGCTTGTGTTTTCATGTTTTGACTGAACATGACATGAACAGTCAGTGTTGTGACTAATCTGATCGTGACTTTTTAAACTAACATTTGTCGTATCTTGATTGTAATCTTGATCTCGACTGTACAGACTCTAAAACGTCAAAAAGACATTTTATCAGAATCAGAATCTGAAAAGGTTTATTGCCGTTGTCAGTGAACAAAATTCACAAAAATAGGAACTTTCTTTGGCATTTCAACCTCAATTTGGCTGATAATGTATTTTAAAGTTGCGATGTACAATAGGAATTTTTGTTTGACTAGTCATAATCGGAAAAAATATTGCTGACTAGTCACCAAGAGTCACACTGTTCAAAGACGTGCAGCCTGTAACCTTCACTCCCTGAGCTCTTACGTCTGTGATTAACAGACAGATAACACAATCAGAGAAATGCATTTTACGTTACGTTTCTAAGTATAAAAGAAAGGGGAAAAAAGCCATGTGAACATTTTCAGAAACAGTTCTAACCTCAGACTGAGGTAACCTCCTTCCTGAGGTAAACTCCTACGAGGAGTTAGATTTAGTTTTGAATGATGTAGCGCTCTGAGGAAATGTCTTCTGCTTTGAGACTCTACAAATAAGTGGCTGTGATAAGACAAACTTAAATCATTTGGTACTGGCCTGGTCCCAGATGCTCCTACATTTAAAAACAGAGCTGTAGGGCGGCTCGACAAGCTAGAGTAAGTGCACCTGACGTAAAGACTATAAAGAGGCATAAAATTAGTGAAGCCGATTAGTCCCATGAGTGATGGATGTGCCGCTGTCTCTGCTCTGACTGCGGTGCTCACACTCTGGTCCCGGAGCATTACAGATAATTTAGTGTCCAATGATACTCCATCATTATGAATGAAGAGCTGATCCCGACACCACGCTCTGTAATTGTTTCATGTTAATTAGTTTGTTGCAAATCTTAATCATAATTGAAATTTCATTAATCGCCCTGTCTTTTCATTTCGCAGGACTACTTTGTCTCCAGGTTGGGCAAAATCTATGGAAGACATTGTATTTGTGTTTCTACTGCTAAAAGCCTGAAGATGCATAATGTATTCAGGCAATGCTGGTGTAGATTAGGGCTGTGATCCTTTAGTCGTTTAGTCGATTACTCGGTCAATGGTGTCTTAGTCCAGTGTTTCCCAACCAGGGGTACGTGAACCCCAAGAGGTACGTGAGGAATTACCAGGGGGCACTTGGAAGGGTTTCAGGTTTTAAATGAAGATGAAATGTACTTTTATCTGACTAAAAAAGTGTCCTTAGTAGTAAATTTAGCATATTTTTGGAGTATCTTTGACCATAAATATAATTAAAACTAAAAATATAATAATAATAATTTACTATATTCAACCATTAAACACATTTATTTGCCCAAAACTCAAATTAAGAGGTACTCAGAGTGTAAAACAAAGCTTAGGGGCTTCTCACTGTCAACCAACATTTTTATTAGTCAAATAATTTTATTTCCATTTAACTAATTTATGTGGCAAAAACGAGAAGATGTGGAATGAGTCAGTTGAAGATTTTTGAGAAAATCATGAGTTTAATCTAATTTGTATATCTCTAACAAATAAATACAATAATTACCTTGTACTTTTTGTATAAATGTCAGTTGTTGTTTTTTTTTTTGTCAAATGTGCAGTTATGGTCTTCTGAGTGCAGTTTGGGTCAGATACATGGAGAGACTTCATTGTTTTTAGACCAATCGGTCGATGGGGCAGGTCTAGTGTAGATCGTCCGACCGGTTGTTCTTAAGTGATTCCTTTGCATTTGCTGTGCTATTGTTACTGCTCTGGTGTAAATTGGGGTGAGGCCATGTTCATGATCTGACTGAAGTGAAAACCCGTGCTCTTCTTACTAATTATACTTTGGTTGTGGAGATGTGAACGCACTGTTAGAGCTGGGCCACATCATATCGTTATATCGTCATTTTCCTTTGTGGGAATATGAAATCTATTTTCCGTGTCTAATTCTGCGTACACTGCAGCAGAGTTCAGAGTTGCGAAGTGAATCTGATATTCCAGCAAAGTGTTAACGCTAACGACTAGAGACGCATTAAAAATCTATGCTGAGACAAGAAGTCGAAGCAAAATTATAACAATTGAACACATATTAAACATCCGTAAAGGTTCTACGCTCTATAATTGCAGACAGACAGCACACGACGGTATAATTTTGACCCAAATAGATGTATTTACAACATATCTGTGCTGAGGCTGAACTGATTTTACTTTCTTACATGAAAAAATGGGTAAAGCACCTTTAAACGAGTCAAATGTTGGTGCCATTGTTAAGTATTTAGTCTAGAGTCATTTATATCTTCAATTATCCCGTTATCGCAAATTTTCTCCTTTATATCGTGATAAAAATGTTTGGCCATATCACGCTCCCCATAAAACCAGATGTAGGGTACATTTTATTGTCCTTGTATGTAAGTTTGATCTCTGCATTCTCCACAATACGTGCGCACCTAACAAGAGCATATGAGGGAAATTAGACTATTCACCTTATTCTTATTATTTCTTCTACACTCACATACTGCTTCCTACATGATGCACTGCCCTCTCCTGGTGACTGATGGTAATGTTCCCTCACTTAATCGTAGAAAGGGTTTCAGAGGTTGTCATCCGGACGCTGTTTAAAGATCGAGACGTTTCGACTTTTATCCCAAAGTCATTGTCAATCAGAGAGCTGGTATGGGAACATGGTCTTATATGCTACTCTAAGTACTGGGAGTCCTGCCCCCAGGGAGGAGTCACTGAAACCTGTCTTGTAAGAAAATTGTTTGTTTGTCACCTGGGACTTGATTAATTGGTCTATCTTGTTGATTAATGGTTGGCCTCACCTAGTTTCACCTGTGACTAAGGTCTATTGTTATTGATAGTTGGCTGTAGCTCCCTCCTCACTGCTGATTACCTCATTAGCATTTGACTGGTCTATTGATCTAGACCAGTGGTTCTTAAACTTTTTGTCTGGGGACCCCACAAAAAAATCTTGTGAGGTCTGGCGACCCCACATTACTCCCACGCCGATTTTGGGCAGACTTATAGTTATTGACACTCCCTCAAAAGGTTTTTGTCATTCCGTCAAACTAAATCAACTAAAAAACAGCTCGCAATGTAAGAACTACAAGAATTTAATTCACAAGAAGTGGAACAAAGTGAACAAATAAACACTGAATAATTATGACATTAAATAATACACTAAATAATGTTGTATTTATGTCTATAAAATACAGGGGTCACTGGGTCAAATGCCCTACAAAAAGTACTGTGGGATTTTATTTTCTTTACCTCACTGTACAGCAGTAAAACTAACTTTCACTTGCACTTCACTGATGGCCTTATATCTGACAGATTCCAATGTCAACTATACACTTACAATGTATATAAACTAAAACACTTAAAATTGTACATGAAATAATATGCTTAGAAATGTACATAAAACTGAGAGGTGCAGGTCAGGCTGCGCAGGTTATAGAGAAAGTTAGTATTAGACACATCTCGGTCCTTGTCTGGGACAAGTTAGTTAGCACAAGTTAGTTAGGGACGAGTTAGTTAGGATGAGTTAGCGGTCGAAGCGCTTCTCGTCAAGGCAGTGAGCCAGAGCGCTCTGTGATTTTGTGAAGAGAGAGAGAGTAAAGGCGTGGACCGACAGGAGCCATGAGGCCCAGCCTCAGGTGGGACTTTTCTCCATCATCTGAGTGAAACTGCACGCATAAAGGCGCTGTGAGGAGCGGAAGACCTGAAGCGCTGAAGCGGGTTTGAATGACGAACGAGCCCCGCTCTGACCGCCTGAGCCCCGCTCTGACCGCCACGAGCCCGCTCTGACGCCGCGAGCCCCGCTCACGGACCGCACGAGCCCGCTCACGGATCGCCTGACGAGCCCAGTTCACGGAGCTCACGAACCGCACGAGCCCGCTCACGGACCGCGCGAGCCCCGCTCACGGACGCGCGAGCCCGCTCACGGACAAGCGCGAGCCCGCTCACCGGACCGCGCGAGCCCGCTCACGGATCGCGCGCGAGCCCGCTCACGGACGCGGCGAGCCCGCTCACGGACCGCGCGAGTCCAGTTCACGGAGCTCCACGAACCGCACGAGCCCGCTCACGGACCTCAGATAGGCAGAATAAGCGCCTGACAGGGCTTCATGTGTTTAGTGTTCTACTTGCACCAACGGGCGCCTCCTGGCGGCCCACATGATCTCTCTCCCTCGCTCCTTTCTTCAGCTTTTTGGGAGGGCATCCGCGGCTCTCTCCTCCTGCTCTTCTCCTCTGTTGCGCTCTCTCTCTCTCTCTCTCTTCTCCTGCTCTCTCTCCTTTGTTGCGCTCTCTTTTTCTCTCTCCTCCGCTCCGCGCTCTTTCAGTCAGGTGTCTTGACCCCTTTATTCGAGGATGAGGAGGAAAAGAACACAGCACTGGCTGCTCACGCGCTATTTCGCCGTGGAGCGCATGTTACGGACGTGCGTGCCTCTGCCCCCGGGCCGAGCCCGACTCAGCCCGACAGCAGAGCGGACGGGTCGGTTTCGGGCCGGCTCGGGCTCGGGACAAGAATTTAAGCTCTAAGCGGCACACACAGCGCCTAGGAATGCGAAAACAGCAGCTCTGAATTTGTATATATATTTTTTTTTTCATAGTTTCACCTCACAAAATAGCGCGTTAATTCCCGACTGGAAAAAATTTGGCGACCCCACAAAAGTTTTCCGCGACCCCACTTGGGGTCGCGACCCCTAGTTTAAGAACCACTGATCTAAATCAAGGTGTCAGGATGCTGTCATAAATTTTGGCTAAATTAAATTTTAAGCCCCCATTCCTGTTTAAAGAAGGATTTTCCCTCACTTAAGTTGAGTTCATTGGACCGAACTCAAATCTGAACATGAACTTGATTGATGCCGTCATGAAGATGCAGATTTCTCACAAAGTGCACCAAGTCTTCCAAACAATAAGTGTGAAGTACCACCACTAATCACTCACATGGTCACAGAAGAAAAGCTGGGATTGAACCGTTCACCTGCTGGTTAGTAGGCGACTGCTCTACCACCCGAGCCACTGTCACACCCCAGAAGATCTTCAATTCTCGTTTTCCGAAGGAGGCAGTGAAAGATGGGTTAAGAAGAGCAAACATCTCTCAGATAAAAGCTTAGATTCACCCCAGTTTTCTCATTTTACTGTCTTTTTTTTTTTTTTGTCTGCGTGCACTCAAACTATCCCAGCCCTCTGTCCCACCCCTCAGCGCTCTTTCAGTTTGCCACTGTCTGCTTCAGCGCCCGTGAACTTTGACCTCGCTGCCATCTTATCTCCTGCTAAAAGCCCAGATGAAAGCGCCCACAAAGGACAGACAGGAGCGGCTGTGATGGAGCGCCGCAATGGAAACTCTGCAGTGGTTTTTCTGGCTCACTATCCCCAAAAATAGGAAAATTGGCATCCCCTGGGTCAGTGATGTCACCTCGGGCCAAAAAAGCTTCACAATGTTGGACCAGAACACTGTGAGAAAGGACTTGAGAGGATTTTTGGACAGTAAAGTGGACCTTGGAATTGGACCTTCATCGTTTTTTATTGGATTTTCAAATGAGTCAATGCAAATGTGGACCAACTTAACTGTTAACAAATACGTTTATACAAATATTCCTGGGTGGATTTTCCTCAAAATGAAAAAAATAAAACTAAATATATTAATACAAAGAAATCCTCACAGTTTTTAATATTGCAAAAAACTATGGAGCCCTTGATCGGATGTCAGAAATGTACATTACTGATCAGAAATGCCAAACGTCTATTGAGATAGAAGCAAAAGCAATGTAAAAAGTGAACAAAAAGCAGTGGAACAACCCAATAAGCTGCTTATTGTTTATTTAATCCCCGTTAGTGTCGGTGGCGAACTGCGTCAGCTACTCCTCCAGGGGTCAATTTAAATTTCCAAAATATCAATTCATAATTAAGTAAATATCCGTATCCTACAATTTATACACAAATACTTGCTGCTTTCAGGTTAAATACAGTTTCAAGAAATGCAATATACTGTGTTCCTCTAACATCTTCATGTAAATTAAATAGAAATTATGCCTGGACCGACCTGAAAGACAAAGATTTACGCTCTGTTGTGAATACATGTATTATTTGTATCATATGTATACTTTTATAGTTACATCCTGTTTGATCATCGAGCTCTCATCCCTCGAGCCAAACTCAAACAGAGCCGAGCAATCACTTTCTTTATTTAGTGACACGTTAAGTAAATGGAGGAGCTCATTGGTTGTTCATCATTTAGAACAAAAACAACAGAAATCAATGTTTCCATGTGATATTTTTATCTTTGTGAGCAGCATGTGTGTTTTTTGGGATGGACAGTGCTGTCCGTGATTGACTAAACCGCTGACCGGATTTACAACTTTAAGTATCGGAGAAGTGTGTATTGAGCTCAGGATTGTGACGTCACACATAACAGAATTTTCAGTTTGCCCAATGTTTAATCAATGGAGATTTTAAGATGCTAAATACTAAACTTAGCGTTAATTCAAAAGTATTTTAACACTGTATATCTATAAATTTATTTACCAGAAATTACTCAGCAGTTTATCAGGTTCATCCATGGATTTTTTGTTCACGTTTTTACATTTTTGCTCATGTTTTTCTAGGTAGGTTTAGCACACCAACTGCAAACATAGCGGATTTCCATGGGTGTTTTTTGACACTATATCCCAAGCTCTATTCTGACATTTATCACAATAGATTTTATGCAAAGATATTCTTTTATTTGAAAAATTCCCCTCAACATTCAGACTGAGCAGCAGAATTATAGGCAGTGACTGCGAGTTTAGCCATTATGTTTGCTAATGGCTGTTGGAGAGAAAGGACACTTCAACTGCAGTACAACAACGCATTTCCACGACACTTGGACTCAGAAACCTCTTATTTAAAATCAGAAAGATTCAACTGTGCGCAAACACAAAGTCTGTTTATCTGGTTTTCTACAACTGTTTACTTGATTTTTGTTTTAGATGTCAGGTGCAAACTAAATATTTTGCAGAGTTTTAGACTTTTATATTTGTTATCAGACTGTATCAGCTCTTTTACATTTTGAACTTTCACAGGAGAAAATGTCCTTGCTCTCGTGTGTTTTTGCCACTCGCAGCTAAAATTCAGAATGTTGTGATGGCACCTGCATAACCTCTGCAGAGTCTATAAGGTTTAGTATTTAGCATTTTAAAATGTCCATTGGTTTAACATTGGGATGATGAACCAACCCTGACCTCCATTATTTGCAATTTTGTGAAATTCTGAATTCTTGCTCAGTCATTAATGATTTTAACAATTAAAAACATCCATGCTTCACTTAATTAATTCAATATTGCGTTAGGCTGTTTAAAGGTGCTGCACCTGAATTTTACTGTTTTTAAATGTGAAAAACAGATCTAGATTGTGTATCAGATTTCTTGCATGTAATAAAGTAATCTCTGTGTTGCCCCAGCACAGATATATTGTAAAAGCATCTATTCAGGTGAAAATGAGACCACAGCACTTTCTCTGCATCTATTTATAGAGCATTTTATCCTACAAGAGAAGCAGGAAGTGTGCTGTTTGCATGCTAATGTTTGTTAGCTTTACCTATGAAGGTAAGTGACCGTCTGGGCTCAGAAACTTTTGAAAAGTGCTAATAAACTCATGGAGGTGAATATTTAGGATGCTGGGATTGCATTAGGTAAGTGAGTGATACGTGTGACTGATGCAAAGAGTTAAACATGAACTAGTCCTGCTTTTCACTTGTCAAAACAGTAAAAACCAGGTACAGCGCCTTTAATTGATTGACTTCAATAATATTCTGTAACCCTTTTTGATTCCACATCTTTTCAAAATCCAATAATTAAATGAAGCCATCCCAGTTAAATGTGAGAATTGAACACCGGTCTCCATTGAGAGCGGCCGGCCTTGCCCGTGCTCGCCCTGGAAGTCGCTCTAATTCCTCTGACACTGTTATTTATGCGCGCTCGACCAGAATTAACATTTCTGACATGCCTGGCAGGTTTGATTTCAGCCCGCCGTCCGCAGCTGACCTTGGGCTGGCAGCGCTCGCCTGCCCCCCTCCTCCCGCGGCTCTTTTGGACCGGACCGCAGGGATTGGATCAATGCACATGCCTCTGCTCCCTACGCTCGGCCTGGTCTGCTAACACGGGGAAGGGTACAACACAAGCTGAATAAGCATCAGCTCGGCCGCGCACGGATAAAAGCCCATGTGCCCCAAGCTCTGATAAAGAAACAGTTCCTTGAGCAAATTGTGGGAAAAAATATTCTAATAAACATGTAGTGGCTCAGGGATGGTCAGGTTTTTATGATTTCCATTTTTTACTTAATTCGGCGGGGTAATACTTATTATGAATGATAGTTTTACACCTATCATGTACTAGTTTGTGAAGGAAAGTTGAAAAATATGTTGAAAATGACAGGAATTCCAAAATTAAAGTTGGAAAATATGTTGAAAATGACAGGAATTCCAAAACATTCTATGGTTTTACGCACAAGAAACACATTTTTTTGACCCTTTAAACATTAAATCAAACAAAATTAAGCTTTTCTTGTATGTAGTTATGTGTCAATTAATGATTTCTGTGACATTTGAGGAGTTCTGGACCACTGTACATCATGGTTGCTAGGTAACAGTTGCAGAATTTCCTCGTGTTTACAACACAGGTAAAGTTTTAAACCTAATGTCCAAACTGAATTTCGTTTAAAAATGTTTAGCAAAATCGTAAATATAATGATCCAACTTTGTTTCAGTAAATTTGTAATTCAAGCTGTCAATGGCACTTTAAGACTCCACATTCTGACCAGTATATGCCATTGTTTTCCAATGACCACACAATGACTTTGTATGAATGTGTTTCTCTGCAGTGTTGAGAAGTAAAAACGTGCTGAAAATGTCTGTATTTTCAGTATTCAAAAGAAAAGGTTTCAAAGGAAGTCATCTGGAAATCTGAAGGAATTAGTGTGAGAAGCTAGACTTTATACAGTCTCTTCAGATTGAAAATAGTTCAGGTATCATAGTGGGGCGGTCGCTTAGTGGAGACGGTTGTGTCCTTGGATAAGACAGTTTGCCTTTGCCTCGTCTGCCTGTGAATGTGTGATGGGACCAGTTTAGCAGCCTTGCCTCTGTCAGCGTGACCCAGGGCAGCTGTGGCTACAACAGTAACTGACCACAGCACGGGATGAATGAAGAATGAAATGTAAAGCACTGCATTTGAAAGGTGCTTTATGAATCCAATGCAGTAATATCACATGTTCTTTTTACAAGTTGAGTAACACAGCGTTCTTATTGTGAGTGGGCTTGCCTCTCCACAGATCTGACCTGTAACTTGGCCTTGTGGTATCACCTGCTTGTTTCCATGAGGATAGGTTTAATGATATACTACGGAGCATTTTAGGCAAAGAAATAGGTTTTGTTCTGTAGAATGTGATGATGTCATAACCTCAGATGGAGACACTTCTCTCTGTTGATAACACTGGACTTGAAATATCTCAAAAGTAAATTCACAAATATTGAACCTGATGAACAAGTGAACCTCTCAGTGACTCGATCTATTACTTTTGCTTTCACCTTATTCCTGAAGTTGCCGTACGCGCTGCCATCTTGTTTCCGTTGTATTAGTTTACATGGAGCAGACGAGCTCAACAGAAAATAAGTTCTACATGGACTAAAAAGACGTTTTCAGACTGACCAGGAAATCGGTGCGTTGTTGACTTGTTGTTGCTCGTGTTCATTAAACATTTTACACAAATCAACCTACTTTATGTAACATTTTAGCAGCAAGACTTTTCCCTCGTTCATCATTAGCTTTAACGGAGTTCTCATCAAACGGCAAAAGTGGGCGGAGCAGAATAAGGTCAATTGTATTGTATTACAATAAAAGTCGTCACTGTAACAATACTCATTTCAGCTGCCCACCATCTGCATTAAATATTATTGGCTAATGTAATGTTGTGATGTCACATGAACACACACATCTCCATGGTAACAGACCCTCCACCACAAAAGTTAACATTAATACAATTTTCAGTGACTGTGAATAGAAAAAAATATTACAATTTCAAACTTAATTTGTGGAATCTTTGGCACATGGTGCTGGCACACGCGTCTCTGGCCCGTCTGCCCAGAGCCAGCTCAATCATGGGAATTAGCCACGTTAGCGCTAAGCTAATGGGATAAAACCAGCTTTTGTTGCAGCGGCCAGCGCAGACGTGTCCAAAGCTTGGGCCGAGACAGAGCACTCGACCATTGTTTAATCACTGCATAGTTCTGTATCAGCGATTTATGCAGGACCCACACGAGCTGCACGCTGTCAGTGACAGTGAGCCTCAGAATATTTCTGCTCTAAAGATTTTTTGGTGCAGAGTCCTTGTCCATGGAGAAGTTGTTGTTATGAATGGAATGTTCCACAGTATTAGGGCTGAACCATATTGGAAATTATTATGATATGCCTGTTAAGTACTACGATTACAATATTATTGCAACATTTAAAGTCTATATGCTCTCATGTTTGTCTAATTATGACTTAGTTTGGTGGGAGGGCACCTGTGGTAAATATTTGTGATACTTTTACATTAGTCAAGATACAGTTTGTTATGAAAATTAGAAAAATAAAACTTTAAATTTCCAGGAAGTAGTGCTGAGTTCTAAAATGGAATCCCACTGTGATGTCATCAAAAAGCGACATGTCATTGAAAATACAACCATTTAAACACAGCTGGAACATTTTTCTGACAGTTTAAACCTTCATTCAAGAAAATAAAGGTGTTATCAGGTATTATTTCTTTCCCTTCCTAACTATTGATGGATTTTGACCCTTGTTTACAGTCTGGTTGCCAGGTAAAAAATTTAGAATTATCCGTCATATTTGCTGCCCATGTCCAACCAGGAAGCAACATTATAAACTTTACAAAAACTGTCAAACTGGGGGCCAATTGGCAAAATGTTTAGTAAAATCTTAAATATAATCATGTTCACTAGGTTTAAGAGAAACGTGTTTAACCTGTCATTTAAACTTTAATATTATTTTTGACACAATAAAGTCAGTAATAGTATTGAAACGAATACGTACATGCCTTCATTTATTAGTTAAACTGCATCAAAATATAACAAAACAAAACAAAATCCAAGGCGTATTAGGACTGAAGAAGGAAAATAAAAAGAAAATAATTAAGTCAACCTTTTTTAACGTTTTCATTTAAAACATCAGTCGATTTTAAATGTTAGACAGAGGACCTTGGAGTTATTGCAATTTAGCACATTTAGTTTGTTGCGATTATTGGTTTATTGCTTTTAAATTGGACCACTTACTATGCAAAGTGAATAATTAAAACTTCACTGATAAATGGTCATGAGTTGTGAGTTCTAACAGCTGATTTTGAGTCGCTTTTGTTCCAGTCCCGTGGCTCCTGAACAGATTTTGGTGAGGGGCGATCTCTGTGGGAGGTCCTCGTCAGGCAGATGGAGTCTGTGGAGGAGCCGCAGAGTGACACTGTGCAATTAAGATTCTGTGGATGTATTTCATGTTCAAACGAGGGATTTTGACTACATTTCACAATCAGGAATCACATTATAATCCCCTGCCTGGTGCGAGGTTTAGTGGAACAGTCGCTTCTCTGTTTCATTGTTGCTTCACTGTTGTTCTTTCCACGGACCATTTCTGATACAGACCGCAGGCTTTTACATGCAAATACCGTTTTTTTTTTACACTTCCCTTGTATTTTTTACAATTTCTGCTTATATTTTCACAGGGAATGAAACATATTTTAACAATTTTGACTGTATTATCACAAGTTTTAACCATATTTTAAGTAAAACCCTTCATTTAATGGTCTACTTATTATTTTAATAAGGAAAAACCGAATATTAACAAGTGTTTAACCATATTTCTAGTAGTAGTAAAAATAGTAAAAACCTTCATTTAAGGTGAGATCCATCCATTTTGAATGTTGAATAGGAAAAAATGTTAAATTTGAAGATGTCAATTTGAAACTTCTTCTGTAAATGTAAAGAAAATAATTACATTGCAAGTTTTTCATCATGTCATGTTTTCATGGCCAAAAATACACATATTTGGGATATATAGACTGAAAAATGGACAAAACCAGGTTACAATTTCTTGGTTAATTTTTTTGGTTTCAAGTTTTGAGTGAAATTATAAAGGTCTACAGACAATTTAAGACTTAAGACTAAGTCTTAAGTTGGTTTCACTGTCTGTTGGTTCAAGATGAAAAGGCAAAGGATCTTTTTGTGTCTTTTTGTTAGCAGAGTTCAGAACAAAGTTGTTGTTTTTAGTGCTGCACAAAGTATCAATATTGCAATATTGTCTGACGCAATAATTATATCGCAACAAACAAAATATATCACAGTAACACCAGAGTCTCCCATCTGATAGAAATATTCAGTTTTTAAATGAAAACGTTGAAAAGGGAGAATCATGAATCAATTCCAGCTGTTTCAAACTAAATTAGCCTCTGTTTAGTATGTGATGGTTTTTATTTTATTGCATTAAAAATAGGCTTGCAACAATGAGTAGAATAATCGTGAAGTCGACTATAAACAATTGCAGTTGTATTTTGATGACGGTCGTCCTTCTCTGGACTAAACAGACTCTAAAACACAAACTTACTTTCATAACAAAGACAGTGACATTATTCAAGAAAATTAGCAATAAAGAATTGACCATTTCTGATTTTCCTCAATTATACACTTTATTCATAAATATTCTCTCTCTAGAAGCTTCATTCACAATATTTCAACATTTATTTGGTTAAAAATGTTTATTCTACAGTAAGTCTCAATCTACAATAGAAATATTCGCTGACTAGTTGACCACTAAAATAATCGTCAGTCAAAAAGTGTATTTAAATATTGCAATAATATCGATATTGCAGATCTTAATAGCAATACCACACATCACAGTCTTTTCCAATATTGTGCAGCCCTTGTTGCTTTTATTATTCCATCAATTTTATGTACAGTAATTTGAAAGATGTGGCTGTTGTCAATGTGTTTTGGATTTGACCTTGACGTGTGTCGTTTCTTTGCAGGTTTCCAGGTTTCCCCGCTCGGATGTGGCTCCGTATTTGGCCCGGGACAGCGGCTGGGACGCCTGGGGCCCGTGGAGCGACTGTTCACGCACCTGTGGAGGCGGGGCGTCGTACTCTCTGCGCCGCTGCCTCGACTCCGGGTGAGCGAATCCAACGCACCCCAGAAACATGACACATTTTGACAGCTCCTCTGAAATATACATACAACCTGCGGCCAGAGTCCTTCGTTAGACTCAAACTGTCACTCACTGTGGGTTTTAATGAGGAAACCTGACAGAAAGATGCCACTTTTTCCCCCCACTTTGGTCAAAATACTTTCCAGAGATGTGGGAATGTAATTATAGCTGGAGGTGCTGAAAAGTTTTAGCAATCTTGCTTAAAAGTACTATTTTATATCAACTTCTGTGGTCGCCTTCTTTAGTATTTCCTGTGGTATAGACCCCTTAAAATGCTGTGGGAATGTTCAAAATTCCAGGCGACTTTAGGCAAAATGAAGTGGCTAATAATACACTTTCAATGCTTAACAGACACAGGATCTAAATAGTAATGATTTTAGGTCTTTTATATTACAAAACATGCAACAGTATTGAATTTCCAGGGTTTAAATGTCAATAAGTTTGGTTTTCTTTTACAAATGATGGAGAATATAAACATTTCTAGCCTCAAAATTGTATTTGAGCTTCTCAAATTGTATAATTTGTGATAAAGTAGGAAATGTTAGTTGATGTGTATTAATTCGGCCTTTCACGATAACACATCTTGAAGTGAGATATGCTGTGAAAATATCAAAATAAACAATAATAGTAAAACTGGATAAAGCTGGTAAAGATGGATAATCCCAAAATAAAGTTATTCTAAAATATTGTTAGAAACATGAGCTACAGTAAATAAATAGCAGTAGAATAAGCACTCTTTTTTTTGTTCGTGCCAATAATGAGTCATAAAAGGTACTTATTTCACTCTATGATTTATAACGTATCAAAAAACAAGTTCCTCAAAGTGCATTCAACAACAATAACACGATAAACATTGAGCCTTAAATACATAGTTCTTTCTGTCAATATAGTAATCATTATCATTGTATAAATCTCCATCTAAATGAATGAGGCCATGACTAGTTTATTGCCTGCGTTTGTTTATATTCCCAAAAGTGACCCTGAACAGGAAAAAGCTTGAAATGGTTAAATGCAAATGAGCTTTTCGTCTAATGAACAATTTCGGATGGACAATTTACTTGATAGCCCTTTTAATACAGAGCCACATCAAAGGGAATTGAATTTAGATACACAATTCATTACAAAGAGCATGCGATAATACTCTTGTCCCTTTAGGAAAATCATTAGCTTTCCTCACTCATTTCCTGGTTTATTTATGCTAATTATTCCCCGCTGTGATGAGCCGGTGAATTAGCGTTTTCTCTGCTAACCTGCGCTAACCTGCACCCATGTTTGAAGTCTGATGAGGAGTTCACCAAACGCAGAGTCCAAGCTTTGATCATTGAGGGACATTATTAACAAAACATCTGGGAGAGATTGATCGCCGTGATTGGCTCAAAGTTCAGACGTCTAATAGCTCCGCCTCTGTTTAAGAACATTCAAATTCACTCCACAACTATATATATCGTATCAAGAGCAGTGGCGGAACTAGGAATTTGGGGGCCCGCGGCAAAATTAAGTACTGGCCCCTCCTCATAAAGTGTGCTTTTCTGTAGCGTTTCTGTCGTGTCTCTTGAATTATTATTGAAGGGAAGCTTTTGTTTGTGTTTTTTTTACGTGTGGTGACAGGTTCATAAATTTGGGGGTGGTAAGGGAACTAATTTCTGTGACACCTTACATTTTATTAACAACTTTAAACGAGGATTTAGGGGTCCTCACCTAGTAGTATATTTAAGAAATCAGACCAAATTTCCCGTATGTTTGTGCATTTTAACACATGCTCCAACTGATTTAAATACACAATATTCATTTGTAATTTTATAAAGTTAGATTTTATTTGCTATTCAGCTTTATTTTGGGGGGCTTTGGCCAAATTAATACGTCTGGGATTTGACAATCCCAGACATTTTCTTTTCTTGTTTAAAAGTACACTTTACTATGATATTGAAAGTATAGCAGTTGTTTCAGAACCTTATTGGGGCCCCTTCATGTTGGGGGCCCAAGGCAGTTGTGGCCTGTTGCCTAATGGTAAATCCACCACTGATGAAGACGGTTGTCAAGTTCAAATAAAATAACTTAAATCATAGCAACACTCATCTATATCATTCATTCCTCGGTTAATTAGGGATCAGGATCATTGGAACCTTTTGTGGTTGATAATCGATTAATCGGTTGCGTCAACACAGTGCTTTTTTGTTGTAGTTTATTACTGTACGAGTTATTATAGACGTCCGTGCATTACGACAGTGAACGCAGAGCAGCGCAACAGCAACAGGTCTTTGAACTGTCCACAACACGACTGAATGAAAGCTCCTAAACGCTGTTGTAGTGATAATGAATAAAGGACTATTTTTTAAGAGTCACGTTGTAAAGTAGCTAATGTTATCTGCTTTGCATCATCAAAAAGGTGCCGGTTTTCTCCACCAAGGTCAAATCCAACTTAAATAAACCATGTAAGATTAATATAAGTTCATAAATACTGCAGTGTCTCAGGTTTGCTCTGTCTTCGTGGGATAAATCCGCTGTATTGGAGTTTTAGTAAACATGTTTGACATAAAAGTGTGCGCTCCAGTGCCCTCTTGTGACTGAAACTGAATACTTCAACATCGTAAACCAGGCAAAAAATGAGACATGCCAGTTAACCAGTCAAGAGGTCTTCACTCGGTTAAACATTTAGTAACGGTAATAGACTAATCAGTTAATCATGAACACCCCTCCTGTTAATAAAGTTAATGTGACTTGTTTGACTAAAAATGTCAATTGTAAGTCATTTTTCCCTACTTACAGTTGCCTTTATTATTTTTTTGTAAACCCTTGTTAACCTTCATTGGTTCACACTATTTGCAAAATGTTCAATTTTTTGTCATACTGTATATACTTGCTTGTGTATTTGTATGTCATGTACATCACATACGTCTCACTGTGACCCACAGTGGATTATGATTTTATACACAAACTAAAACCCTGAGGTTTAGTCAGTTGTGTAAACTGAATAAGACTAAGCCTGACTGTCTGAAAGTTATTCTACGCTTGTTAAAGACATATTTGGCTTTTTTCGCATACAAATATATCATTTCCCATTGTGTTGGGGTTATCCGGAAACATTTTTGAAACTTGCAGGAATGACCCAGAATCAGATTGTTTTAAACGACACATAGAACAGTCACAAGACACTGAGCAAGAGCATACAGACATTTTACACAGTCCTACACATGTAGTCCAGCCCCATCTTTTCAAATGAAGTCCAATTATAATTTTTTTCAATTTGTGAATGTCCTTATAATTTAGACCCAGTCCTTGATAATCACAGGTAAGCACAGAGCCAAGGGTGGGAATAGGGAGCCGGCTCTTTTCTAATGCACAATTTTGGACAATTCCCTGTTAACTCAGTTCTTCCAACACACACAGATCTGACTCCATGCTCTGATCCCAGCAGAAGTCCACAAGTCGGGCCCATCCCAGACCTGGGCCTGCTCCACTGTTGCTTTTGGACGTGGCATGTTGTCCACTGTTGTGCCACTGCATATTATAGAGCCAGTCCCCGTCATCAAATTCAACTACAAGAATTCTTAAATCTGTCTTTTAAAGTAGCCTCAGTGAGAGAAACATTTGTTATTTCACACGGCAGA
The DNA here is from genome assembly GCA_019453435.1 of Rhinogobius similis. Classification (NCBI taxonomy): domain Eukaryota; kingdom Metazoa; phylum Chordata; class Actinopteri; order Gobiiformes; family Gobiidae; genus Rhinogobius; species Rhinogobius similis. Next base: position 36,058,729 of record CM033621.1, on the reverse strand, counting down.
TTTAGTTGCTGTGATGTGACGGCATTCATCATCAGTTTGTAATAAAACATTGACCACAACTGTATTAAATGTCTGGTGTTTGTCTCCAGTTTAGGCCCAAGCAATTGATAATGTCAGATAAACCCAAGCAGAAATGTTATTGGAACAGTTTTGTCAGGTTTTCTGAAATCAAAAAGCAGCCACGCCTTTGAAAAACAGCCCAAAACAAGTGACCTAAGCCTCACAGAAATAAGACCAGAAAGCAATTAGCTCAACCTTGTCACAGCTGAACGAGCGCTAATATTTATTTTTACTAAATAAATAATGAATTATAGCAGAACTCAGTAACTTCAGCAACAGAGCTCCCCCTGCAGGTCTCTTGTGAACGTACACTCGCAGTAAAATGACGGCAAAACTTTTTTTCCCCCCTTCCTTTTATAGAAATAAGGAAGTTTAATCACATATAAAAACATTTAATGTCGCTAAATATAAAAAAGAAAGACAAGGTTTCCCAGGAGAGTTGTCTTCGGGTCGACGTCAGGAAAGTTGCAGCTGGTTTTCCGCTCAGAGACAGCAGGGGGTGACGACGGGGGCTTCAAACGCCACAAAAATACATTTACAACCACCACACGGACTTACAAAGACGTTTAATAAGATAAAAATGTTACTTAGTTTTACTTTAAAACATTAACAGCCAGTTTTTCAGTAAATAATAGGCATGTTAATTTGAAAGAGAGCTGAAAAAAGTACTTTATGATGTGAAAATGTTGCTCTGTAGCAAGCACAAAAACGCAACTCAAGACTCTCAAAATTTGCAAGCACATTTCCAAAAATAGAACCCCAAAGTTGCAGCAAAGAGGCGGACTTGTTAACTAAAAGAAAACCACGCGGAACAGCTTTGAGGCCGTTGTTTGGTTCAACATCAGAGAGAAAGGACTAAGTGGCAGAAAAACACAATGTCCTCACTCGCGGTTAAAAACTGTCCCTTTAAGTTTAATTTAGTCCCTCTTTTCATCTGCTATTGTATTTTGCATTGAGTGTTTGAACATTCTGAGAGCCACCGCTTTGTTTTTAAACGACTGCCCACGCCGGAGTACTATCGGTGCATTTGTGCGTCGTTAACTAATGGCACAAATGCATTAAGTGTCTCATTAATATAACTCTGCTGTTTTCTGTCTGCGCTCCTCATGCCTTTTAGCGCTGATTACAGAGGCCCATGTTTTACACGGGGACAAAAAGAGTCTCCCTCCACTTATCTCTAACGTTATTGCGAAGCCCCGGGACAAATTAGCACTTAGCACACATAGGAAGACTGTCTATTATCGCTGCTAACAAGCTGGAACCGCATTAGCAGCATGTCCAAGCGTTCACACGGAGAGAAGTGAATCAGAGCCGTGCTTCAGGTTGTCTTGTTTGACATTTAGTTTGTGCCAGCTGGAGACATGTGCAGACAGATGCTGGCTGCAGGTGGACTGTGTGAGCTTTTGATTAATATTTCAGTTTTCCCACACTCCCCTCGGTCATGGAAGGACAGAATGTTATAGAACTATAGGTTTTGTAATGGATATGAGGTAGCTTGAGGTAACGTGGGGTGACAAATGAGCGGCAAAGTGGTGGAAGAAGTACTCGGTGTTGTTACTTAAAGGTCCCATAACATGCAAAATCGACATTTCAGAGGTTTTAACCTTCCTCCAGTGCTATTTGGGCCTCGTATGTGTGCCCAAAGTGGTTTTTTGATTGATTCCCGCATGTTTTCGCTAGAGAACTGTCTTTTTTGTCCCCCTCGTCTGAGCAGCAGACGGGGGGCTCATCCCATGGATGACGCGGCTTCCCATGGATGACGCGGTGTTTAAGCCACGCCTCCAGGAAGCGTGCAACCGCAGAATAAACACAGCTAATGCTAATGCTACACAGTAATTACACGATGGATACGACAGATCGAAGAGTTAGCTTGTTATTTACCAAACGGCAACGTCCGTCGTCGAGGTACTGGAGCACGTCAAACTCCAGGTCAGATCCAGGACGTAGGACTCAGCACGACGCACCGTCAGGACGGATAAAAGGTTTATTCCCGTGTTTGTGTATCGCTGTTTACCGGAGCACACGGCGCATGCGCACTACCTCCGCTCTAGGCTTCGGCACGAGTTGGGCGGGGGAGGCGCGCGAGTTGGGTGGGGGAGGCAGCCTGCTCTCTGTTCGGGGGGGTCAGATCTCAGAGTGAGCCGTTTGCTTTTGCAAGGAGGGGGGCCAGTCCAAGAAATGGGTGTTTTTTGGAAACTGTTATGTTATGGATATTGTACAATGCAAAATTTTATCAACAAAGCCCTTAGAAAAGACTGTGTAAAGGGCAAAATAGCAGAATATGGGATCTTTAAAGGACAAATATTAGGCTAAATTGACTTTTTTTGAGCTTTTAACCATGTTCTAGCATTGTTCCGTCATCAAGAACTTAACTAGAGTTGCGTTTAGCTCCATTCACACAAAGTTTGATGAATCCTGGTTAGAAAGTCTTCTCCCCTCTGACGCTTTTACTAAAATATTTGTGAAAGACTCCCGTATTTAAAACTTTACTTCTTTGAACGTGTCTGCCAGAGTCCTCCATAGGTTCAGACAGGTGCTTGAAGTCCTTGAAAACGCTTGAATTTTACTTTGTTGTTGTTTTTAAGGCTGAGAAAGTTGTGAATTTTTGGAAAAAGTATTTCAGAATCAGAATCAGAATCAGAAATTGTTTATTGCCATTGTCAGTGAAATTCACAAACGTAGGAACTTGCTTCGGCGTAGGTGCAACATAAAGCAAAGGATAAAATATAAAAAGGCATGCATAAAATTAAGAATAAAATAGACTAAGATAGACTATATACAGAATGTACAGTTGGCAGATAGTGCAATGTGCAAATGAGTAGTGCAAATAGATTGTTCTTAAATAGTATTATTGTTGAAGTGACAGGTGTTACAAAGTGTTCATGAGTCCAACGGCAGAGGGAAAGAAACTGTTCTTGTGGCGGGAGGTTCTGGTCTGGATGGACCGTAGCCTCCTGCCCGAGGGGAGTGGCTCAAATAGTCCGTGTCCAGGGTGAGAAGGGTCAGCTGTGATCCGACCTGCTCGTCCCCGAGTCCTGGAGACGTACAGGTCCTGGACAGATGGAAGGCTGCAGCCGATCACCTTCTCAGCAGAGCGCACAATGCGCTGTAGTCTCTGTTTGTCCCTGGCTGTGGCTCCAGCGTACCACACGGTGATGGAGGAGGTGAGGATGGACTCGATGATGGCCGTGTAGAACTGCACCATCATCTGCGCCGGCAGCTTGGCTTTCCTCAGCTGCCGCAGGAAGTACATCCTCTGCTGGGCCTTCTTGATGATGGAGCTGATGGTCGGCTCCCACTTGAAGCTGATGGTCGGCTCCCACTTGAAGCTGATGGTCGGCTCCCACTTTTATTTTTTTTATTTTGATTTTTTTTTTATTTGAAACATTTGCACATTCTGACACTAAAGAGCACTAATAGTCTTCAAATTGTTGTTTGGACTCTCAATCTGCTTCATGCCGGTGTTAAGACGTAGTATACGACCCTTCTAAATAATATCTGTGTACAGCACGAGCTCACTTGAGCGGAGCCATCGCTTTTCCTCACAAAACCGATCGTTGACGCTGAGGAGTTGGTAGATAGATGGTAGAATTTAGATCTAATGTGAGCAAATCATTGACAAATGTACAGTCAACTTCATTTTGCCTCCAGTCGCCTCCATTCTGGAATTTTGATGACGTCACATTTTAAAAGATCTATACACAAGATGATGAAGTGTTTACATGACATCTGAATACAGACTAGAATATAAATTTGCACCTGGCGGTTTTGGGAGAATTGATCCACAGCAGCTCAGTCGACGCCCGGGTTTACATGCACTTTGGACATTTGATTTTAATTGAACTACTCAATTTATCCGGTTTTCCTGACTTTCAAGTAAGCGCGGTGTCTCACAGCTTTCGCTCTTCCCTCTTTTCACTTTCCTCTGTGGATATGAGGCAGAGTGTTGTAAAATAAACATCATTTTGTAGCGTTGTAGATGGGTAATCATGTTTCCTCCTGTGGCCCTGATCCGCAGAGCATGTGTTTTCACCGTGTGTGCTCCGTAACTAACCCAAGCCGCACAAACAAACGGCACCAGCAGCGATATTCCAGCATCTCTGTGAAGACAAGCAGCAAGCCCTCCTCTGCAAAAGTTACTTACACCTTTAGGTATAAGATTTTCAACCAGTGCGCCGGGGAACAGCAGACTGTCTTGAGGGATTATTAAATTTGCCTTGAAAAATGTCAGATTAATAAATTCATGTGAATAATTTGTCATTGGAGTGTCCTGAGTAACTAAAAAAGAAAGCAAAACAATCTCCAAGGCAAACATTGAAGAACTAGACGCAGTGGCTCTGGCATGGACAGTATTTGCTACTTTTAATAGTATTTTTTTCCTTTAAATGTTGTAATTTGATAGTATTTTAGTAGTTGGTGTGCTGTGGAATGTTTTTCAACCCAGTAAAGTGTGCCATGACTCAAAAAAGGTTGAAAAACACTGCTTTAGGTCATGTGGTGTGTTGAACTTTGGATGTGTTGCCTGTTAAAATCGTTAAAAATAACAGATAAGGATGGCTTTGGGATGATATGGCCTTGATTTTTAACCAGTGTGTCGGGGAACACTGGGGCACACCCGGTGTGCATTGAAAAAATGTCCAATGTTCATTTACACATAGATTTTATTGAATCATTGATCATTTTGGAATGTCTTGAACATAAAAAGAGCAATATTGACAATAGGGATGCATAATATCGATATTATTGCAAAATTTAAATACAGTTTTTGACAAAGGCTGATGATTATTTTAGTAGTCGACTAGTCAATGATTATTTCTATTGTAGATTAAAACTTGGAATAAACTAACATTTTTAACCAAATAAATGTTGAAATATTGTGAATGAAGATTTCTAGATAGAGAATATTTGTGAATAAAGTGTATAATTGAAGAGTATAATTGAAGAAAACCTGAAATATCTGTTATAAATATATATATATATATATATATATATATATATATATATATATATATATATATATATATATATATATATATATATATATATATATATATATATATATATATATATTATACATTTTTAAAGTTGTGTTTTAGAGAACGATGACCGTCATCAAAATACGACTGCAATTATTGTATTATTGTACTAATTGTTGCAGCCCTAATTTTGATGCAATAATGTCTGTTATATTATAATAAAAAACAAGGCTAATTTATTTAGAAAAGGCTAGATTTTATTCATGATTCTTTCTTTTCAGTGTTTTCATTTTAAAAACAGAACAAATCTGTCAGATGGAAGACTTTGGTGTTATTATAATTATAAACAATGTATAGTTAAGATTGAAAAGAGGCTGATTATTCATTATTCTCTTTCTTCCTTGTCTCTCTCTCACACAATCTTTTTTTTTTTCTTTTACTCTCTAAAGATAATGTCTTAAAGGTCAAGGTGGTTTGTCCAGGGCTCTGCAGAGAAGAGAGCAGAGCACGTCAATACTTTTACTAAAACATATTTCTCAGAAAAGGCCAAACGTCACACGGTAGAATATATACACTGCCACCTAAAGTAAAATCTCCCCAAACAGTCTTGTATTTGGTCGCTGACATCAATGACTAGGTCTGAGGTCCTCCAGGGAGAAGAATATGACATTTTAAGAAATCGATCTGATAAAATTGTGAAATGGCAGATACGGCAGATTCTATGACTTCTAAACACCGGATGAGGCACAATCTGGTTTAATCACACACAGGCAGTTACTGGAAAACTCTGCTTCAGTTTTATGTTTAAATTGACTTTTTGATGTTGTTCCTTCATCAAAACAGAGAAGTAAAATGTGTACAATGTAGGAAAAAGGGATATTTTCACAGCGTATAATGTGGAACAGCAGGAGGTTTTTGCAAGAATAACATAACTACAACATAGTATTTTTACAATTTCAGCTTTTCTTTTCATGGGCTAGGCTAACCGTTTCCCACAGCTAATGCTAACTTTTATAAAAACAAATAAAATCTAAAGAAACAGCGAATTAAAATGTAAACACAAAGACTACCTGATGTTTTTTATTTATTTATAGATGACTTCAGTTTGTCTTTTCATAGGCTACGCTAACCGTTTCCCACAGCTAATGCTGACTTTTATAAAAACGTTAAAAAATAAAAAAAAAACAAAAATTGAAATGTAAACCTAAAGACTACCTGATTGTTTTTATTTATAGATTACTTCAGTTTTTCTTTTCATAGGCTAAGCTAACCATTTCTCACAGCTAATGCTAACATTTATTAAAATTAATGTAAAATAATAATCAAAATAAAATATAAAACAACCAATTAAAATGTAATGTAAAATGTAAACATAAAGTAAAATATAAATTTCTTTAGTTTTTCTCTTTAATTTGTTATATTTTGATCTTTATTATGCTTGAAAATTAGCATTAGCGTTAGCATTGAACCACAAACACCTCCAAGTGCAAATTCTCCTGTCCAAAGGGGGCTTTTCAAGAAGTTTAATCCGGAAAGGATGTTAAAAGTTCTACACAAAAGTAAATGCATGTTACACAAGACAGACGGAAGGCACATTTCAACATTTGAGCAGCTCAGGCCTGACTTCAATCACAGTTTCAGAGTCCTGCTGAACATGTTGTAGTTTTAGGTCAGAGATGAGAGATTCCATGTTGTGAACTCCTTAAAAGAGAAACTTGACGGTCCAAAAGATGTTTTAAACTTTGGAATCACACAGTGTTTTTAGCTGCTGTAAGACCAGTAAATCACCGTGACACATAGTTATTTAAAGATTTTAATTAAAAAAGGTCAGAACCGAAGCTGCTTGTATGAGTGAAGGATGAACCGTATTCACTCAAAGTCTATCTGACAGGTTAGACGACACATTTCACTAAAATGTGGTGGACATTTTGCCTGTTTGTCCCCAGTTTGACAGTTTTCCTAACATTTATAATGTCACTTCCTGGTTGAACATGAGCAGCAAATATGACACAGATAGAGGTTATTTTACAACTGTTACCTAGCAACTGTTTTGAAAACAAGGGCCAAAAGCCATATAAATAATATAAATAAAACACAATAGTTATGATTTGACAAATAATAATACCTGATAACACCTTTATTTTGTTGAATGACTGTTTAAACTGTCACAAAAATGTGTAAATACAAACAATTTACTGACAACTGACGATGTCATGTCACTTTTTGATGACATCACAGAGGGATTCTGCACTACTTCCTGTAATTTTTCAAAATGCAACTTCACGGATGTAAAACTACGATCATTATTTACCACAGGTGCCCTCGCACCAAACTAAGCCATAATTAAAAATATTACAAGAACCTGTCATACTGTATAGATTTTATTAAATGCTTTTGTCCAGATGACACAAGTACATTTCCTTTTATGATGGAACTAGATGACTTAAGGAACGTCTTTTTTTCAATTTTTTTTTAAATGTCGGTCACAATTTCAGTCCAGTCCTTGATTGATGGCGCAGCTTGTGTTTCTTTGTCATGGCTTTCTTTCCCGCCGCCAAGAGTGTACGGCACAGATTGGAAGACGAGTGGGATGGAGATGCCAAAGACGGTCTCAAGTGCTTTGTTCATCTCAATCCAATATTTCCGAGCAAGAGGACAGTCCCAAAACACATGGTTGCAGTGAGCCTCCTGGCAACCATGAATCCTCCAGCAGTGAGAATTTTCCTTGTGAACAATGAGCCGTTTGACATGGTGGCACATTATAATAAATAAAAACTCCCACCAAACATGTGATTTCGTGTTCCTCCATTGTGAAGTACATATATTTTCCCATTCCTCATCTGTCAAAACAAAATTACCTTCTCTCTCTCACTTATTTTAATATATTTAGCAGAATAGCTGTTCAGAATATTGATGCATTTATGTGATTTAGACATTATTCCCCTTGAAAGTTGTAATCTTATGTTGAGAGGGCTTATGACAGCTCAACACATTTCACTAAAATGTAATTATATTTAAAGATTTTACTAAACATTGTGCCTACTTATTCCCAGTTTGATAGTTTTTGTTAAGTTTATATTGTTGAAGCAGCAAATATGATGAATTCCACCACTGTTACCTAGCAACCACACTGTAAACAAGGGCCAAAATCTAAATAAGTTACACAATAGTTAGGAATTGGCAATAATAATACCTGATAACACTTTATTTTGTTGAATGATGGTCTGAAAATGTGTCCGTTGCTGTAAATTGTCCCTGTATTTTCCATGGTGCGTCGCCTATTGATGACATCACAGAGGGATTGTGTTTCTTAAACTCAGCACTATTTCCTGTGCATTTTTTTTAACTTAAATTTTTCAAAATTTCCTCAACTTGACTGATGTAAAACTATAAGGAATATTTACCACATGGTTCTATCTGCCAAACTAAGTCATAAATAGTAATACATGAGATCCTGCCATATAAACTTTGAGTTAGAGGGTTATAATGCTCATCGTTTGTTTAATTTCTTGGTTGTAAACACTGCTTCTCTTTAAGTACCTGCAAACGTCCTGTTCCTCTAAGCCAAAGGATGCCGTCACAGGATTTCTTGTCCTGTTTGCATAAATTGTTAACTGGCTTCATTGTGGAGGCCGACATTTGTGATGCAAAATTAATAATGTTGTAAAAAATGAATGCTATGTACAATCGTTCATTTTTTCTTCTTCTTGTAGAGTTGGTGAACTATGTAAATTTTCTGGTGGAGGGCCCGCCTTATCGTGTGATTATCTGGAATGTTATGTGTGGCATTAAACATACCTATCTATCTCCATGGAGACAAGCAAGATAATGCCACAAGACCAAGTCACAGGTCAGATCTGAGAGCTGCGCCCACTCTCAGAAAAATGCATGTTTGTTTGCTTTAAAAACACATGCTTTGCAAAATTGTCATACTGATTAACATTCCAAGCAAAGCAATAACATCTCCATGTAAAAAGCAGGTGGATGACCTCCCTCGAGATAAGGTTACATAGTGCACCTTTAAAGGCCCTGTACCTGATTTGTTCTGTTTTGAAATGTGAAAAAGTTCACGTTAAACTCTTTACATCAGTCCCATGTATCGCTCACTTTTCTAATGCAGTCCCAGCATCCTAAATATTCACCTGAAGTTTATAAGCACCTTTCATGAGTTTCTGAGCCCAGAGCATCACAGACCTTCACGGTCAAAGCTACATTAGCATGCTAACGGCGTACTTCCTGCTTCGCGTAGGATAAAACGCTCTATAAATAGATGCAGAGTTAAAGTTGTGGTCTCATTTTCTCTCACATAGATGCTTTTCCAATATATCTGTGCTGAGCCAACACACATTTCACTTTATTACGTGCAAAAAATCAAGCACATGAACCGTTTTTCCCGTTTAACAACAATAAAAAACAGGTACAGCCCCTTTAACGTACATGACTGAGATCCTCTATCTTTTTTATTATTTCTAATCTACTTCTAACTTTTTGAATTGCCTCATCCATCTCTGCTTGAACATACCGCTTTAACTTTGCAAACGTTCTTTTCTTTTGCAGAAACTGTGATGGCAAAAACATTCGCTACAAAACCTGCAGCAACACGGTACGTCTGGTCTTTTTAAATTGTCTGATTAACTACTCACCCGCCTCAGCGCTCAACCAACACTGCGTCTCTGCAACCCAGTAACCTTGAAATGTTGTTTGCATATTCAACACAAGTTATTTAAGTGGAAATGTAACACGCGCTCATAAACGGTTTTATTAAACTTGAATCGCAGAAATATGTGTGAAAGTCCGTCTCAAATTGGTCATAAAGCGGTACAAATAACCTCAGCTGGAGTCAGTCTGCTGTTCGTGTTTGGACAGAGCTCCATCATGGCCTCTTTACAGAAAACCACACTGGGAAACACAAGTGATTTAATGGTTATGGGTTTGCGCAGGACATTTGATCGCTGAATAAAAAAAGCCTGCTGTTTTAAAAGCGTGGACAAAAATCCCAGAGAGCAGCAATTTAAGTAATTATATTGATTTTTTAATAGCGGATTGAGATGGTAAGGTGAGCATTGCACATTTAAAACAGTTTCTGAACAATCAAGGTGCATTGTGTGAACTACGGCCTGTAAAGCTCAGCAGGAATCCTATAGTTGCCCTTGAAAACCAAGCTCTCGGCCCGCGCTCGGCTTACATTGACATGGCTTTAATTTTTATTGTTATGCTAAGTAATTACAGGAGAATAGTCTATAGAGGAAAGGTGAATAACACAGTGGGAAAGCGTATGCAATGTATGCTTTTCTTCCACCACGTAGAAGTATCTATAGAAATAAATTTGATGGTATTTACACTTTTATTCAACTTTTCTAAATCGTATATTTTGCTTTTACTCACACAGTGTATTGTATTGTAAAAGCAAAACTTTTCAGTCACATTTCACTAAAACATAGTGAAGATGATTATATTTTAGATTTTACTAAGCATTTTCCTGTCCCCAGTTTGACAGTTTTTGTAAAATTTATAATGTAATGTTTCTTCCTGGTTGGACATGACCAGCAACTTTGACATAGATAGAGGTAATTCCAAAGCTGTTACCTAGCAACCATTTTGAAAACAAGGGCCAAAATCCATATACATTACAATAGTTATGATTTGACAAATTGTAACACCCTTATCACAGAGGGATTCCATTTTAGAACCCAGCTATACTTCCTGTAATTTTCAAATTAAAATGTTTTAAATTAATGATACATATTTAACACAGGTGACCACCCACCAAACTTAAGTCCGTATTAGAGAAACATGAGAACCTGTCATGTAGACTTTAAGCTAATGAGACATTTTACGTCACACAAACTTAAAAAAGAAAATGTGAGTCACTAAATGCCGCTTTGGGATGAAAGCTGATGGTTGTGTGAGGGTTGTCCACACTGTTTAACTTCTTCATTTGAAAAAGCTCTTCTAAAACTGTGCTATAGTTTCCAAAAATATGTATGCATGTGAATATTAGTGATGTTGGTTTATGAGGACTAAGAATTAGACATATTCATACTTACTTTCTCCTTTTATGCTTTGAAAATCAGTAACCCCAGCTTTAAAACCAAATTATTACATTCAAAGAACATTTTAAATATATTTCGGGAGTAAAAGTAACATTTTTGACTATATCATGATCAAAAATGTTATTTTAAACCAAAATGTAAACCAAGAGTGCGGTTGCAGTTTGGTTTCTGGACAGAAAAACACAGCATAAAGAGTTTTTTGTACTTATGCATTAACCTTAAAAACCCATGGAGACTGAAATATCTTTTTAATGCTCAAGTGGGCTGCAGCACATGTCGAAACATTTACACATTTGCACTATAATAAAATACGAGATTAAAACAGGGCTACAGATAGTGTTCAGATGATTTTCGCTCTTTGTTTTTTAAAAATAGAGCGAAAACCCCTCAGTGAAATTATAAAATATAGTCTCATGATGATTGATGTGTATTTGCAAGTGTGAACAAACCCCAAATGCACATTCACTCAGTCTAAGTATCCTTTGTAAAAAAAAAAAAAAACAAGCAAACAAATGAACACTCAACACTGCCCTAAAATAATAGAGCATTTCGCAGTGACTGTCTGTCTCTTCCTGGAGCTTGTCTTGTCGTCTTTTGTCAAAGCAGATGCTGTCCCGTAGCTCTGTGTTAACATGTGTTTAAGTGAATAATCCAGACCCACTCCACACTCTTCATAATGTTATATCAACAGTGTCATGTGATCCACCGGCCTCTGGACCACACACACTCCAGCTCTGTGGACCAAAAGAGAGACACTTTTCCTGGTTTGGTCCTGATTTGAGGCCAGTTTAGTCCTGATATAGACGTGGTTTTGTCCTCTTGTGATTTTGTCGTGATTTTTGTCTATTGTCCATGTTTAGCTCTGATTTTAATCACAATGTAGTCCCACTTTTGAACGCAAGTGTGAATGTCGGCATGAGGTTTACAGATTTCACTTTTTAGGACAAAACTGGGATTAAACCGGATCTCAACAAGGACCACACCAGGACTAAAGCAAGACTAAACCAGAGCTAAACTGGAGCTAAACCAGGAAAAAAACAAAGCTAAACGAGATCTTAATTAGGACTAAACCAGAGCTAAACTAGAACCAAACCAGAGATAAACCAGGACTAAACCAGAGCTTAACCAGACTAAATCAGGACTAAACCAGAGCTATACCAGAGCTTAACAAGGACTAAACCAGAGCAAACCTGAGCTAAACTTTGAATGACTAAACCTGGTCTGATTCAGGAGAAAAAATGTCTTATACCAGGACTAAACCACATACATTGTTTACACCATCTTTATGACCAGGCCTATACTAGTTCTTAACCTGGTCAAACTAGGACTTACATGAGAAACCAAAGTTTAAACCACAACAAACTTCTGTGTCTGTGCAAGATTGACCTAAATATTTCATAAATCCGTACACAGCCCTGCTCCAGTCACTCCTCCTCCTCCCACGGCAGGTTTAATCAGACAAAGACAGAGCTGCTTCTCCCTGTGGTCCACTTCGCTCATGAGAAGTGCTCCTGCCATAATATTTACACTCCACGCGGCTGTCTGAGGGAGCTGTTCAGTCAGAGCTTTAAGAGTCTACAGATAAGATTGTGGTGGGATAATCTGATACAAGTCAGACTAAGTTAGCTTCAGTCTATTTAGTGTTGTCATCATTTCAAACTCAATTCCGATGCAAAGGAATAAGCTTCAATAACAAAAGAAAACTACAAATTACACAATAGACTGTAATTTTTAAACACCAGTTGTCAGATAGGAATTGATTTTAAAATATTGTCCAGATGACTACCAGTGCAACTTTTTCTATAATGGCTCCTGGACAAATGAGGGATTACACAACAAAACAACAACAAAATTAAAGTAGTTTCTTTAATATCATGTGGTGTAGTTCTGACAAAACGTCTAAATGTGTTCAGGAAAGGTCAAATTTTGTCCTGTTTGTCATTTTTTTTGTATTTATATTTGTTCAAATGAGTTTTAGTTATAACTATCTGATTTTCAATACATTTTATAAGTATATTACTACTATATTTGACAATTCAGTAGTTTATTTTGGCAAAGAATCTATAGAAACATTGGAGCCAACTGAAAAATTATTAAGTTTGTTTGTTCATTCTGTCAATCCCACCTATTTCCAGTTCAGAACAGCAGAAATCGTACATGCATTTTAGAATTGTCCCAGCTATTTGTAGACTTAATGTATAACTTGTAGAGCACAGTTTGTTCACAAAGTTATTCAACTTGATTTACAGAACAGAGAAATATGCATAATAACCACAATATAAACAAATAAAAACATAAATCATCATTATAAAGTGTACTTAGCGCAGATAAAATTATTTCAGTCATATCTTCAGGAACACAGTTTATTAGTTTAGAGTGGAATTAATGCTCTCCTACTTGCACATTACTTTATATTCTCAAAAATAAGTTAACCAGTCAAAAGAAATGCAGCTTGAGTTATCAATGTGCAGGAACGCTCAAACTCTGTAGGAATAAATGTCTTGTGTATTTTAACAGCAAACGTCTGTCAACAGTGCAAGGATGATGATTATTAGGGATGTCTATCGTTAATGATGATACTGCTACTCTTATCGATACTGTTTATCGATCCAGTATTTTAATGGTTCAGTACTTTTACACCAAAAAATAAAAATAAAAACATAAAAAATGACAAATTTGTTTAATGTACAATCCTCTCCTCTCGTTTACGCTGCACAAAAAGGCTTTATTAACTATAACTACCTACTGCCATCTAATTGAAACTTATTTTTAAAAGATTTACAGTTTAGGACATTGCAGTAGCAGTTTTATTCCATACAGGGTAAATACATTTCAATGATGTGTCTCTTGGTGTTTGTTACTGACAGAACACAGACTAACGGCGTGATAATGTAACTTGCAGATTACACATACAGTCTGTTCACATGCTCTAAACACTCCTCGTGGCTCTTCTTGTGTCCTTTCCGCTGCTCGTCTCAGGACTGCCCTCTGGAGGCGGGGGATTTCCGCGCTCAGCAGTGTTCGGCCCATAACGACGTGAAGCTGCAGGGCGTATCACACGAGTGGATGCCTGCGCCGTACGACCCCTCGGCCCCCTGCGCTCTCCGCTGTCAGGCCAAAGGAGGGGCCCTCACCGTGGAGCTGGCCCCCAAAGTGCTGGACGGGACCCGCTGCAGGGACGACGCTCTGGACATGTGCATCAGTGGAGTCTGTCAGGTCAGTGGACTCTTCTTATCCATCCATTAACTTCCAATCAGGCTCTGGGTTTAGATTCTTGGCCCAATCCTGAATTGGTTTCAGTCATGGTCAATGTCAAATTTATTTGTGTAGCACATTTACAACATCCAGCGGTCCGGCTTCACAGGAGTGACACGGTACATACAAAACAAGAATACAGTAGTACAATAAATAAAAAAGAACATTTAGTGCAGCTCAGCTTTTAGCTCTTGAAGGCCAGTGCAAAGAAGGGGTCTCCAATAACGATGTAAAAATGTTTAGAGGCTGTGCTGTTCTGATGTTTAGTGGCTGATTGTTCCACAGCTTGGGAGCACCCACAGTTGTGTACGAGCTGCAGACGGTTCACTGATGTCTGGTCCAGGCCATCAATTACAATAATCGAGGCGTGATGTGATGATAGTGTGGACAACACACTCAACTCATTAAAAGGAGGGCTTTGACCTTGTGAAGAACATGCATTTGACAGAAACTAGTCTTTACAACAGAACTTATCTGCTTGTCTAGTTTAAAGGAACTGTCCAGGATCACATCAAGATCTTTAACTGCAGCTTAACACAGGACTTTAGTGAGATAAGCCAGTAGAGCTAGGGGCATTGAGGTGGTCAGAAATGACAGCTTCAGTACCCTTTTCATTAAGATTTAAGAAGCTAAGTGCAAGCCAATTTTTCACATCCTGAATACAGGACAGTAAAACTTCAGAGCAGCCCAATTTTAATGGAAAATAAATCTGCACATTGTATGTAAAAGTGGAAAGGTACATTGTGTTTCCTAAAAATATTTCCGAGAGGCAAGGTATACAAGGAAAACAAAACAGGACCAAGGACCGAACCTTGTGGAACTCCACAGGCAGAGAAGCAGTACTAGAGGAGTGAGGTTGAGATGAACAGAGAAGGTCCTGTTCTCCAAGTAAGACTTTGGCTTAAGTTTAATTAAATCATTAGCAGTATACAATATTCCTACTTAAAAATAGCCTAATTATGTGTTGTATAACATTGTAAAATAATGTTTCCTCCAGAGCATTACACTCATTATAAAGTTTGTAAAACACCTAGGAGATAAATGTATTCAGAAATGTTCAGATTTTCAGTCCAGAAGAAATTGTCTGAACATATATTTTTCTTATTACATTAATTTGAACATATTTTTTAATATAATAGCAGCAAATACTTCCATCTTCACCTCCACCCGTGTTCAGGCCCCGCAAGATATTTCAAGCAACGAATCTATTCTACTCATATCTTTATTTCTTGGGCGTGACGTGCTAAAGTATATCCATTCATCAAACAGTCCAACCGCTGTCCTATAGTTAAATATGGAAAGGTCACACTTGGCTTTACAACACAGTAAAAAGAGAGGAAAATTTGCAGCCATAGTTATGTATATCTACTGTAGTAACTTAACATAAATACACTTTTGTTAGTTAGTTACGGTTAGTTTAAGTTAAGTAAGTGATATTTAAGCTTTGTCACAGCCTAGAAGTAGGAAAATTAGCCATTTGTTGCAGCTTTAAAACTTATACGGGCAAAAAAGATTCACCAATTCACCCACTAAATACGCGTACAATTGGATAAACCCATGGAGAATCTCAACATTACAATTATCCAACTTGAACCTCAGCTAATTCAATTTTACCTCCAGCGTCTGGGCTCGTGCTTTTCAAATTTTTGCCTCAGAATCCGCTGCATTTCGAGTGTAAAGCGACAGGACTTTGCAACCAAAACAGCAATTGCGTCAGAGAGATTATAGGCATGCTGTGTTAAACAATCTGACTGCCAATTTTCTGGTCAGTCAGTGAGACACAAAGCCTTCGAACGGCCGACCGCGGGGTTTCTGCAACAGGAAATAAGCACGGAGTGAAAAATACCAGAGAAATGACAAGTCCACGTCCAAAGCACTCACTGTATAATGACTACATGCTGCCGCGAATGCATCAAACCAGATGCAGCTCTCAGGGGAATTACTAATCTGACAAGTAGAAATTAAATTCAGACTTTCAGAAGAAATTTACATGGGCACTGAGAGGATTACACCTTTTCTCATTCACCAAACGTCAACTTCAAACATCAAATCATAAAACTGTCCTGTTCAGAGGTATAAAGTAGGTTTTTTTTGCTTGTAGGTTTTTTCAGAAGTATATCTTCTAAATGTATTGTTTTATAACTCAAATAAAAAAGAAAAAAAATAGTTTTATTATGAAATGTGATGAGGGAATTGTGGGAAAATATATTGCATTCATTACCTGTGACATATTGACATCAGACAATTTGTTAATATACTTTTCATCTAACAAATAACAATATTAGCAACAATGGAAAACAAAAAATTGACATATATTCAGTAAATAAAATAAAACAAACACAAGGCACTTGACGAAATAGCAGAAGACAAAGACGTGTAAAAGGAACTGGTTAATTCCAGCGTACGTCCTCATCATTGATAGAGTTCAAGTGCGACTTGTTGGTGACATGTTTTTTCTTCAGGAAATAATAGTTGTAAACACTCTGCAGCATTCTAAGTGTTTACTTTGCCACAACTTTACAGAGTTTTAACCGGCAAAGACATTCATCAAAGTAATCACAAGAGTTCAAAATCACATAAAACGTAATAAATATTTAGTGCAGCACAGTGACCAAACACACGTATGGTTTCTGGGCACGTTTTAATCCTGAAAACATTACTTGGACTTCATTATGTTTGACCAGTTTGTCATTTATGAGCATGTTTTACGTAACTCGCTGCAGCAAAAAATGAGATGTTCTTTTGTATAATGTAATTTGTTCTGATATTTGAACAGTTTATACAGATTTGCAGGACAACAGACCCGTTAGTCTCCCCATTTCTACTCCCCTGGCAAATTATTTACTGTAGAATGCGGACTATTGAGCGCTCCCGAGTATAAGCCGCACCAGCCATATTTTCAAAGAAAAACAACTTTGTACATATATAAGCCGCACCTGACTATAAGCGAGACATTTACGTTGCTGGGCCGTGCCGGTTTCGGGAAGAGCACTCGCACGAGACAGAGGCGCGCACGTGCGTAACATGTGGTCCACGGCGAAAGTGCGCGGCTGCTACACGGAGTCGAGCAGAGCGGAAAAGAGAGCGCAACAGAGGAGAAAGAGCAACGGAGGAGAGAGAGAAGAAAGTAGCGAGGGAGAGAGATCATGTGGCCCAGCGTCAAGTGGAGGAACAGGCTCGTCTGGTACAGGAGACATCCCGTTGGTGCAGGTAGAACACGAAACATGTAGTTACTCACTTATTCTGCCCATAGACATAAAAATAGTGGACAGACGATTGTCGCTCCGCCCCATTCATGATAATGCGGCTCATTCATTCATTCATTCATTCATTCATTTTCTACCGCTTATTCCCGTTAGGGGTCGCGGGTGACTGGAGCCTATCCCAGTGACTTTGGGCCTTAGGCGGGGTACACCCTGGACAGTGGCCAACTCGTCGCAGCAAACACAGAGAGACAGACAAGGACAGACAACCATTCACTCTCACATTCATTCACTAGGGACAATTTAGAGTTGTCAATTAACCTACACAGTCATGTCTTTGGACGGTGGGAGGAAGCCGGAGAACCTGGAGAGAACCCACGGTAACACGAGGAGGACATGCAGACTCCACCCAGAGAGATCGTGTGATGTTAAGGTGGTTCGGAATTCAATACCACGATGTTGGGGTGGTCTGGGATTCGAACCCACGATCTCCTTATTGGGAGGCAGACGCTCTAGCCGCTCTGCCACCGTGCACCCCAGTGCGACTCAGTCATGGAGAATTCAAAATGGCCGCGGGTTAGCCCCCACCACTCCCCCCTCGGTGGGGAGGCGGGGAGAGGGCGACTTTGGGGCGGCCTTTTGCTGACGTACTGCCGTCGTTGTCTCTATGGTTACCGCCCACTCGTAGGTGTATGGCTGCGCCCTGACATTTCCGGCGCGTAAAGCCCGCCTTCTTCATTAGATATGCGTGAACTTTAAAAAATCACAGCGGCTAAACCAGCCTGGTTCAAAAAAATTCACCCCCCTCAGCGTTGTCACAGAGCCGTAAGCTAACGTTTGAGACCAAAGCCGTATTTTGAGCCAGGCTCTAAAGTAGGGTTTGAGACGTCTAACTCCCCATTGACTTGCATTGAATAATTCTACTTCCGCAGCGGCCCCTAGCGGTCAGCAGCAGATTGCAAACATGGCAGCCTACAGTCGGCGGCTCAATTTGAGCGCGGTAGCCTCGCCCACTGATTCTGCCTATAAACCTCTGCACGGAACTTAGTTTATGTAACTCCGGTTCTACACGTGCGCAGGCTCGGTTCGGTTTAGACACACGTGCGCGACCCGGTCTAATCATGCAGCAAATGAGGTTCGGACAGTACCCACGTGGGTCGGGTTCGGGTCGAATTGTGCCTGGGTCGGTTCGGACAGTACGTGCGCGGACTCGGGCAGGTCCGATCTAAACTCTACCCTAGAGGCTGTTCACAGAAAAATACATAAATTGGCCGCATCGCTATATAGGCCACAGGGTTGGAATCATGAGAAAAAAGTAGCGGCTTATAACCCGCATTTTACGGTACTTGTTTTTGATTACATGTTTATATTCTATTGGTGTTCATAAACTGTCAGTTGCAACATTGAAATTTCGCCCATTGTGAGACAAATAAAGTCTCTCTTTTATCTTTTTATCTTGGCATGAATTGACAGAAGCTGCAGCAGTAACAGGGAGTAAAACATCAGGTAATAACTAAACAATAACACGTATTTCTAAGTAAAGCAGCTGCTGTTGTAGAAGTAGTTTTCGTCTTTATATATTGACATATGACAATCCGTAAATCTTACACAAATGATCAGAATGTGTAGAAATGGATCCGAGGGGCCCCCAAGAACAAACACAGCGTCTGTCTGTGTCTGGATATAGCTCCTGTCACAGATCTTAATAAAATAAGCCTCAATGCATTTCTGTGGTGGCTCTATTTAACCAAACATATGCTTTCAGCTTCCTACAATTCAATATTCACTCTGGGATATTTATATGAACTCATAACAGATCAAATGTTCTGAAATATTAGTGGCTGATATATTACGTTTCCTGAGAAGTGATGTAGGTCCATTTGATTAAACAATATGGATTTTTCTCTTCAATAAGTACACTATATGTTTTATTCGTCAAGATAAAGAAATCTGAGTAGCTTAGATTTGTTTTGTTATTGAGAGTCCAATAGATACCACTTTAAGATGATTTTATTGTCCCAGTAAACATTTTTCTTTCTGATTTTATATTAAGTTTGGTTCTTGAACAAAAAGAACAAACAAAAAACATACACAACAAAAGTAACAGTACACAGACAAAACTCTAGACGAGATTAAATAAAAGGATCAAGCAACTGACAATCCCGAACACAGCAGTTTTGAGGCCAATTAGATTCTTTAGTCATTTTGTTTTTTCTTCTACATCTAACAATACGAGACTGTAATTACTGTCAGAACATGTCAAGGTAAAGTACATAATGTCTTACCTGTTACATAAACTATTATATCTGACCTAGAGCTGCATGATTTGGGAAAAATATCTAGTTCAGCTTTTGAAACATTGCGATTGTGACTAGATTTATGTTTTAATAATAGGATTCAGTTCAAAGTTCACATTTTAAACACAATCAGGAGAATTGACAAAAAGGCTGAAATATGAAACAACAAACTAATAAAGGAATGATGTGTTTCGGTTGTTTCACAGTGTGTCGGATTTTTTATGTTTTTAGTTGCACTTTTGTTGTTTTTAGTAGGGTTTTTGACACTTTTAGTCATGATTTTGTCAGTTTTAGTAACATTTTTGTGGCTTCCGTCACGTTTTGGACACTTCTAATCATATTTTTGTCATTTTCAATAGTGTTTTGTTACTTTTAGTCATGTTTTTGATGTCTTTGATAACGTTTGTGTCACTTTTAGTCATGGATTTGTCATTTTCATGCATGTTTTTGATGCTTAGTCGCATTTTTCCCACTTGTTAACAAGCTCTAACAGATCAAAACGACAGGGTTGGTAGTTTTCATGCAGAATTTCAAAAAGTGCAGTTTTTGCAATTTGTGCAGCCCGAATCTGTCCCATGTATGAGTTTGTGATGAAATGAACGGTCCACATGTTTCCTCTGTTTGCCGTTTGTTCATATCGTCCAATAGAAGACGTTCCATTTGAATCACAAACCATTTCTCGGAGCCGGTGTTCAGTTTGGGGAGTTTGTGTGGTGGATTTCCAGGCCATAAAATTATGTTACCGGCTTCATCCCAAACTGTAGCTCGGGCCGTATGTCACATGTGAGTCTCAGAACCTCGTGTGTGATCTGGTGGAATGTCTTTTGAATGAGACTCGCTATAAGTTCATCTATGGACAAAAATAAACTGAATTTAGGCTCAAATAATGCCAAGTGTGAATGTATCCTTAGATCTTTTCTTTTCTGAAAGCAATTTGAAATTGTGGTCTGAAAAGCAAATAATTGGTAAGAAAACCAAAAAAAAAAGTGGAGTGAAGAGTTCATTTGCAAAAAGTGCCAATTAAAAAAGTAATCGAAGGCTTGCAGTCAAGTCTTTGAATGGTAAAGTTTTCAAAAGCAATGTATTTTACTGTTACCAAAATTGTATTCCACCCCTCATTGAAAAAATATATATATTTTTTTTTTCATTTTCTACCGCTTATTCCCGTTAGGGGTCGCGGGTGACTGGAGCCTATCCCAGTGACTTTGGGCCTTTGGCGGGGTACACCCTGGACAGTGGCCAACTCGTCGCAGGGCTGACACAGAGACAGAGACATGGACAGACAACTATTCACTCTCACATTCATACACTAGGGACAATTTTTAGAGTCTCAATTAACCTACACAGTCATGTCTTTGGACGGTGGGAGGAACCCGGAGAGAACCCACGGTAACACGAGGAGGACATGCAGACTCCTGAAAAAAAAAAAAAAAATCTAATACCTTTTTTTTTTTGTCACCATCATCTACATATGTAATTAATTAAAATAATGTGTATTGAAAAAATCCAATACACATTATTTTAATTAATTACATATGTAGATGATGGTGACAAAAATGTACATACTTTTTGACAATTTTTCAAAATAAATACCTGTTTTTGCCATTTAACTCTTCAAGTGTTCCTTTGTCGTGCTCAGAATACACTGTTGAACATTTCATTACATTTTTTTTGCCTTTACATTTGATGCATCCTTCAATATGTCTGATTGTTAAAAAAAACAAAAAACATAAATAAAGAAATACATACAAAAAATAAATAAATCAATAATAAATCAGACTTTACTTTGATCCAGTATCTTGGTCAGACCTCAGGAGTAGCTCACTGGAGGTAAAACCTGTTTTGTTTTTGGTCGAAGGAGGAAATGGACACACAGAGAAAATGCAAACTTCACACAGAAAGACCCCACACACATGAAACAAAATGTTCTGAGCGCAATTCATCCCAAATAAACTAAATAAATAAAACCAAAAACAAAGACAAGTATGAGCAAAGTACACCTCTATCTTTCTCACAGTCAAACTGCAGTTGCTTTAATTGGCCCACGCTTTGAACGGCGCCCCGCTGTGCTCCTGGCAGGACGCGGCCTCCACTCAAGACGTCCCAAAAAGACTTATTTCCTGATTTACCGCCCTCACTTTGGCTCTCAACCTTCATTCTGCAAAATCCAATATTGAAGAGAGCAGCTGTTTTGGGGTTGGCACGTACCCAAGAAGTAAAGGGATAAAAAACTCACCAGTGGAGCCCATTTCCTTCAGGCTAAAACGTGTCACCCCCCGCTAACACACAAGACCAAACTTTTAGTACGCTACATTGAACTTAATCTGACAAAATCCAGAGGTGTTCAGTGCGTACTTTCATTTACTTAACTAACTTTACACTTTTCAGAGTATGGGCCTTTAAAAGTTTGTAAACAAAAACATTCTAAAGTCAAAATGGACGCAAAAGTGAATGTGATTTCACTGAAGGGACTGGGATTAACCTCAGAATATCACAAAATATGTCAAATTGAGATGATCAGAGCTGCTTTAAACACATTTATTATTGTATTTTACATTATATTTTAGAAAATTATAATAAACTATTTGCATTTTTGATGAAGGAACAATCCAGATTTATGGGTTTACTGGAAAAATACTCACAGAAATTTTGAGCCCACAATAATTTTTCATTTTATTTAGATATATATTACCATAAATTTGATTTTTTTTAAGCTAAAATACAATTTTAAGTTTAGAAAATTGTATTTTGTCCATCATTTGTTATTGTAAAGCAAACTAGCCGACCTTTCTACCCTGGAAGTTCAAATGTGTTGCCTTTTTCCAACACAAACACTTAAAACCAGTAGAATTTCGATCAATGTGAGCAAATCATTTCAAAATTTACAATCAACTTAATTTTGCCTCTTGTCGCCTCCATTCTGGAATTTTGATGACATCCCATTTTAAAGGGTCTATAGATGCCATGTTTTTTACTTTTATATTCTACAGTGTAACCGTTTCTTGAGTTCAGGTTTTGGTTACTGAGCACAAGTAACAAAACCTTTCTGTTTCAAATTCTGCTAAAATCTTTACATTTTATACCAGTTTAGCCCTTTCTCTAGGATTATTATTTTACTTCCTGGTTGTAAATGATGACATCACACTGGGAAATTACCAAGAAACCCTCCTGTACACTGGGCCAAAACTCATCTAATGTCACCTTTTTTTTATTTGACAAAGACAAATACATGGCAACGCCTTTATTTTGTTGAATCAATGTTTAAAGGGTCAAAAAAATAAGTTTATTTTGTGTAAATTATGCATAACTTTTGTCTCTTTTGTGTGATGTCATCAGTTTTACTTCCTGTAATTCTTCTTGGAACAGATTTTCTCCACAAACAATTACCTGGTTGGTGTAAAACTATACTTTATATTTACAAGAGGTATTAATACATCAAATAAAGTCAAAATTGAAAAACCTGTCATATGCACTTTAACTTCTTAATCTCCAGGTGCTCTTTCCTTCTGGCAGGGCCTTTGCACCTGTCTGACTCTGGATCCATCATCACGCTCCCATTTCCACAGTCGCAAACCCCTCAGTGCCACTGAAGTCTGCGGATATCTGATTTAGAATTTGATGTTTGTGTAATTGGAAGGACAGAACATTAAATAATGCACACAATGTGGTATTTTCAAAGGACGGACGGACCATAAAATGAGAACAAACTAAAGCAAAAGGAGCACAAATGTTCAAATCATTCAGTATTCAGGCGCTGTACCTGGTTTTTAGCAGAATGAGTTCATTTGTTGCAGTTGTCCAAAGGTATTCCTCACTTTGTCATGTATTCCACGAAATCGAATACTTATTCACCACAATGAGTTTTTAAGTGCTTTCAGAGCCAGAGTGAGTTTTGCCGTCAAGGTGAAGCTAACAATACAAAGCTACATAAAATTATTATTCAGGGTTAGATAATTGTTTGCATATTTACAGTATATATTGTTTTGGCCCAATACTCTATAGCCATGAATAAAAAAATCATATTGTACACACATAAAAAAAGAAAAGAAAAAGAAAAATAACAGTGTTTCAAAGGTTGTCATCTGGAAAGTCCATTTGATTTTCTGTGCAGATGCTGACGTTTGAAACCTTGTCCACACTTGAAACCAATGAACGAATGAGGAATTACACCGACTTGAAAATAAACAGAATAAATAATATCCATACTGTTTCTCTGTATAATTTAAGACTAAAAAAGGGTTGTGTCGAAGGAGGTTGTTGCAGATTAAATGATGATGTATTTATAAATGTAAATCACATGCTGCGAAAGATGCTTTTTTGTTTGTTTTTTGAACCTTTATTTAACCAGGAAAGTCCCATTGAGCTTACTAATATCTTTTTCAATGGAGTCCTGGCCAAGTCGGCAGCACAGAGCCGTCATTACACATTAACATACATTTAGACAATTTACACATAAAACATATGCACATACACATAAAAAATGGCCCTAAAAACAGTTCCAGATCTAATTTCCAAACCTTTCAGCACAGATTTAAACTGATCAATTGAAATCAGTTCTTTTAATTTCCAGACCCTCTGTAGATTATTCCACATTAAGGAGCTGAATATTGAAATGCCACTTTACAGCGTCTGTGCGAACACTTGGTACAGAAAGTAGCACTGAAGAGAATATTGTCCATCTGTCTTTTGTTGAATATATGCACAGAGATATGGATTCCTTTGTAGATAAACACAGACCAGTGGCTCAGTGTCCAGTGCTGACCGGCCAACACGTGTGTGAAGGTCACGCTGGTGAGTCCGAGGCTTACAGTTTGCGCAGAGAGGCAGATGGTAAACAGAGTCCAGCCATTTTAAAACTTGGGTTGGTGCATTCATGTAAATTAGGTCACTGTGATCCAGGATGGGCCAGTCGTTGCTGCAACAAGCTTCTTTCTTGCATTAAAGGACCTGTACCTGATTTTTTTTTTAACTCTAGTTAAGATACATTTTCTTTACATTACACTCTGTTTTATAGAAGCAAAATCATCGAAAGACACCCGGTTTGTAATGTATAATCTGTGCATATTATAAATGCAATTTGTTAGGATAAACTAGTGCAGAAGTTTTTACCTGGGTCACCTCTTTTCAGCCAAACAGACACTATGAATCATGGGAAAATAACTGCCTGACTCTATCGCAGACATGTGATTCTCTGTCATGGTGCAGTTTCAAAAGTGCTAAAAGCTAATTGTGAGGAGAGATAGAGGAACTATATGGAAACAACTGCATAAGACTATTGCAGACAGTGGTTTCTGAGTCATGGAGCAATATTGAGTGAAAGGCTCCCATGTGGGCGGGGCTACACATTAGAGCTGCTTTTATAATATCTGTACTCGAGCAAAACAACTTTTACTCAGCTATAAGTCGAAAAAATGGTACATAATAATAAAGGTCAAATATGAAATGAAATAAAATGAGTAAAGTAAGCATAAGCAAGTGTTGTAATTACTAATGATAGCAAGTAACAACTCCTGCTATAATTACAGTCCACATAGTGATTGAAGAAATTGAAAGTATGAGAACACACAAAGCAAACACAGAACTTTATTCACTTTCAGAAAAAGGCTTTGAGAATTCTCCTTGGAGCAGTCCATGCAAATATGTTCTTCAAATCCAAAACGCAAAAGTTGGGTGATTTAGTAACATTCAAAACACTACAAACGATTTCTAATGCCAGACACAAACAAACATTCAAATCATGCTCAGCGGTGGAGAAGAAAGCTATAATTTAAGGAAACAGTTTAACATTAAGAAACTATTGTCCTGATTATAACAGGCGAATGACACATGTTACAGTATTGCACATGATTATCACAGGCGAATGACACATGTTACAGTATTGCACATGATTATAGCGGGTGAATGACACATGTTACAGTATTGCACATGATTATAGCGGGTGAATGGCTGAATGGCTCCATGGCAAAATGCATCTATCCTACCTTAAATCCAGAAAAAAAAAGAATATTCAAGTAATTTTGAGTAAATTTTACTCAATGAGATTTAATTTCTTATGTGATACAGAATATTTCACCGGTTTCAAGGTATTTCTGCCTTGAAATAAGAAAATAAATGTGCCTGTTGGGCCATTAAAATGATCTTAACACACTGATAGATAATTTGTCTTGAGGTAAGAAAGTAATGTATTGAAACAAGTCAGAAACAGGTTAAACAAGTAAAATAATCTAGTTACATCGAATAACTCATATAACTAATGTTAGCTAGTGAAAACATCTGAAATTAAGATTAATATCCTGAAAACGACATTTTAACTTATCTAGAAATTCATTTTTTGCAGTAGCTTATGAGTTTACGCTTCTTTCTTCTTCGGTTTTGAGCACAAACCCTCTTCTGCAGCACAATGTAACAAAACTTGCATGTTGCACAAACACATAAACAAAACAAATAAAACAAGTTGTGTTTTTAATGTCAGTAGTAGCCGTAGTAGTGGTAACAGTTGTTGTGATTCTAGTCGGAGTAAAAGTATCGGTGGTAGCTGCAGTCGACCCTCAGCCCAGCGAGGGGCCCACGCTCAGGAACAACAGCCCTGAAGTTTGGAGCTGATAGAATGAGGCCAGTTCTTCCTGTAGCTCTGTGTACAGATAAATAATGTATCGAGTACATACAGCCGCAGCGGTACACACGGGAACGACACGGCAAAACGGTGTAGGGGTAATGAAGGAGTGCGTGGAGAATTAGTTTGGGGTTGGTAGGTCTTATAGGTTTTGCCCTGAGCAGTGCCGAATATAAACTTGATTTGGTCCCGTTCTAATCCAGGTTTAGTCCTGGTCTGGTCGAGGTTTAGCTGCATGTTTAGTCCCAGTTTGCTGTCGATGCAATTTAGAAGTGTAAACTCAGCACTCTGCAAAAGTAGGAAGTATTTAAAGGACAAATAGTAGTGTTTTAGAACTACAAATAAAATGTTTTTACAAAGAACGATATAACTTAGCTTTGGCTCCATCTACTGGCTGCAGAGGGAATTACACACATTTGATACTAATTCTAATGCTAGTGTTGTTGAGCTGTGACACAGTTGTAACGATCGTGTTTAGATGGCAGAAATGCTATGTGCGAGCCTGGCGATGATTTATGGATTTAAAAACAGAAAAGAAGATTCTCTGAGCCGCGTCACATTGAACAAATTCAGAACGGAGTGATTTTGACGGTTGGACGGGGAGAGGGTTTTCAAACCAGGATTACCACCGTGAATGAAGCTAAATGCATCTCCAGCTATGTTTTTGATGATGGACCAATGTTAGAACGTGGTTAAAAGCTCAGAAGGTCAATTTTGCATAAGATTTGTCCGTTAATTTCAGCTCTGATCAATTTTTCCTAAAACGCTTGCGTAAAATGAGCCTCATTTCAAACTGAAGCTGTTTCTGAACCCTTTGGAGCACAAACTATTGGCTGAACTCTTTGTAAAGCTGAGACTCTGTAGTTTTTGGCCTCTGGAGTCTGATTTACTATAATTACAAGTGAAAACAAGCTCTGCAAAATTGAAAGTCTACCTAAATTCTCTTTGTTAAATATGAAGAAGTAAAGCTGGTGTTTGTAGATTCTGCTGATTGACACTTTGGGGCATTTGTTGGTTTTGACAATTCTTCTTTCAAAGCTGAAGCTAATTTAACTAAAAATGTGTTTTAGGGACTTGTAATAAAGTAAAAGAAATCCAGGTGGAATCCATATTAAAGTCCTATTACATTTTTAGAGTTTTAGTGTTATTTTTTTATTTGTGCTTTTGGAGCAAAAACTGACTAATTCATCCCAGAATGTTTGATTTGACTGTAATTAAGTGGGTCACAGCTTTCTTTTACATGTATAACATGTCCTGTAGCTTGATAGTTTCCATTTATCAGATGGTGGATAAAAATAAATACATTAACAAAAAGTTACATCTGTTTAACTTGTTCCTCGCTCTCACAAACACTTTGGCACATTGTAAATATCCATGTAATCATTAAAGACGGTTTTAGAAGAACTCTTTTCAGACGCTGAAGTGAAACTGGGGTGGCTAATCAGAGCGCTGCTTTCGGCTTGACGAGAAATTAAATACTTTATCATTAGATGCAAACAGTGCACAGCGGCCTGATTTAGTCAGAGTCCTGCTTTGACGGTAAACTCTTTGGGGGAAACACAAAATTCACTGATTCACGTTAAATAAGAAACAAAAATTCAGGTGCCCATTTATGAGAGAAACTACTTGAACACTTGGTTCAAAAGATATAATACTTACAATTTTCAGTCACATGTTTTGTCATTTTTTTGGTTTGTTTTGTTTTGTTTTGTAATGTTTTTCTGCTATAGAGAGAAGAGTAATACAACTGGCATCACATGAATAAAAGTATAACATGTAAAAGCACAAAAATCAGATTTGTAGAAAATAAAGCAAGTAAAATATAAGTAAAAGTTACACAAAGGGATTGGGTGCACAATTAATGAAGATCAAAATAAATACAAATACAGAAATAATGCAAAAGATGGCATTATAGTTTTGCTTCTCCCAAAACCCACAGCTTTTAAAATCTACCGAGGAAGCTGATTATGCACGCTTTCTGTTTTCCTTCGTTTGTTTGTGTTCATGTTCTTGCAAATATTACCATAGAAAATGTCCTCAAACAGCAGGGAAAGATGTGCCAGGTCAACAGTGCACCAAATAATGATAGAAAACATGTCATATTTAATACATGTGACCTCAGCATGAAGTGTATTTGGTGGTAACGTATGAAAAGGTGTTTGTTTTGCCGTGTGTTTGGGGTATATGAGTTACAGAACGGGGCATGAAACTAAATAATGCATCAGTAAAAGGTCAAGAAATCATGTATTCAAAAACTCTACACCACCTCCCAAAAACAAACACTAGTATTTTTGACTCTGAGGGTGCGTTCACACAGTATTGATGCAGAACCTGGATTAAACCTTGACTAAACTAAACTGGAATAAAGTGGGCTCAAACCAGGACAAGTCTGAACCCACTCAATAATGGTGTATTTGAAGTATTCGTTTGAAAAAAACAGAAAAGTGGCATTTAAAAAAACAAAGGGTTACAGTCTGTTTTTTCAAAAGCCAATGCAAAAAAGTGCAATAACGTTAATATTTCATCCCTTATTGAGCAAATCCCCTCAGGTATAATGTTAATACTAATGTGTGTAGAGGGTGGTGTTAAAAAGATGAAAAAAACCTTTGTGACAAAATTTCTAAATGGATATGTTTTTGCAAATGAACTCTTTATTTGGATTTTATATAGAAATAAACTTCTTCAATTATACCAAGATTACTCCACTCATAAATTTCAGGTCAGCAAAAAATCAGGGCTAGAACAGACTAGAACCAGAGAGAACCAGGACTAAAGCTGTAGACAAAAAACAGGAGTAAACTAGAACTAAATAGAAACTAAAGGCGCATTCACACTTGTACATTTACCGTATCAAAACTGAAACTAAACCTGGACAAGATCAGGACAACACTAGGACTACAACAGAACCAAACCAAGTCCACATCAGGATTCAAATCTGCTCATTTTCAGACGACAAGTGAACACAACCTAAACCAGAACAAAACCAAGTTTAATCCTAACCCGAAGTACTGATGTCATGGAAAAATTCTGTTGTGGATTTCTAAAAATGGTTGTCCATAAAAATGCAAAGAGAGTGAGTCTGGATCCATAAGTTTGCTTTATTCACTGGTACCAAGGTGAACAAAGGACGCCGCTGTCCCTCACAGAGCTTCTCTCCCTAGACGACGTACCTCACAGTCCAACAGTAGAACATTATATAGATTCAGGTGTGGGCCATGGATGTATTAAAAGAACTGGATAAGGTACGCCCCCTCTGTCTGTGGTCCCAGATTGATTTGTGGCCGTGCGAGGTACTGCAGCCTCTTGGAACCAGCCTTTTTCTAAAATTTCACATTATAATTGCAGACAGTACTGAATTATTATCGGTATTTAAATAAAATAGAAGGAAATGTTCTTTTCTACCGTTTCTAAAATCACCGAAATTACCGTTTTTATATTAAGTGACGTCACCGCAAACATGTGCGAGTCACGTGAACGAGCACGTCGGACGATATAAACAAAAGCACGTGGAAAAGGCTCGACTAGCGATACCTGTAAGTTGTATTTTATTTCATTTCAGACGCTTTCAGGTGTGCTCTAACATGAAGAACACAATTACAATCACACAAGCTAACGTTAACACAAAAACTTGCAAGCTGCGTGGTCGTTCACGTCGCTCAAAGCATCATGGGGGAAAGCAAAGATGTCAGCCTTCGTATCAGGAAGTAAATGCGGAAGTAAGAAATTTTTTTGGGGTCATGCGCCAATGAGCACACTCCATAGGGATAAACAGGACGGCCATTTTGGATACATCTTCCAGGTTTTATTATAGTTCTATGGTGTGGGCAGGCTCACAACAGTCCTGAAGCCAATCAGATTGGGTAATCAGGTGCTTTGTATGAGGTCAGGAGCTACATTGTGATGCAATCAGGGTCCTGAGAGAATGGTCACCACAGGGGGGGGTCCCGAGTGGTGTGTTTACAATAGCAGATGTGTGTTCTGAACGAGAGGACCCCCCTGTTGGCTGGTCTGGAAGGGAGTGGGGACACAAAGGATATTTATGACTTTTATCACCTTCGGTTGCAGAACAGGATCTTCTTGAGTCTCAAGACTCTGAAACAAATGGTCTCATGTTTATGCAGGACACCGAAGGACAGCAATACAATACATGAAAAGACATCTTCAACTCCTTGATTAATCAGGAGGGCTCCCGGATGTCTGCTCATATACACCACATGGGACAGATTTAAGTTCACTTTTATCAGCTTTTAACAAGTCTGCAATATCCAAGATTGCTATAACACTGAATACGGACTAAACCAGAACAAAACCAAGTTTAAACCAGGACTGAAGTACTGAATATGGACTAAACTAGAAGAAAATCAAGATTAAATCAGGATTAAACTAGCACCAGACCAATACTAAACCAGAACCAAACCAAGACTAAACCAGGTCTAAACCAGAACCAAACCAAGGCTAAACCAGGTCTAAACCAGAACCAAACCAAGGCTAAACCAGGTCTAAACCAGAACCAAACCAAGGCTAAACCAGGACTAAACCACAACCAAACCCAGACTAAACCAGGACTAAACCACAACCAAACCCAGACTAAACCAGGACTAAACCACATCCAAACCAAGACTAAACCAGGACTAAACCACGACCAAACCAAGGCTAAACCAGGACTAAACCACGACCAAACCAAGACTAAACCATGACTAAACGAGGATTAAGGTAATTACGGAATCAAGACTACATGTTTAGTTTAGTCATACTTTTGTCCTGATTGATTACTTATTTAGTACTGGTTTAGTCTTGGTTTTGGCCTAGTTTAGTCTATGTTTAGTCCTGGTTTAGTCCTAGTTTGGTGCTGATTTAGTTCCGGTTTAATCTTGGTTTACTCTGTTTAGTCCTGATTCAGGAATTACTTTAATCCTTGTTTAGTCCTTTTGTCTTGGTTTGGTACTAATTTAGTCCTGGTTTAATCTGGGTATGCTCCTAGTTTAGTCCTGATTCATAATTTGTTCTAAACCAAGATTAAATCAGGACAAAAATAAGATTAACATCAGGACTAAACCAGACCTAAGCCTAGTATATATATATATGTATTCCAACACTGAGCAAATGCCTGTTCCACGCTGAGCCCACCCTCTCTGTTGTGCAGGAGGTCGGCTGTGACCATCAGTTGGGGAGCAGAATGAAAGAGGACAACTGTGGAGTCTGTGGAGGAGATGGAACCACGTGCCGCTTGGTCCGAGGGCAGGCGTCACCGCATCTCACCCCAGATCAACGTGAGTACACCGTCACAATGAACGCTAGTGTATTCATCACCATTTTCTTCATTTTATACATCCATTTGGTCATTTGTGCTAATTTTGTGGTATTTCAATATTTTATTTATGTTGTGTATCGGTTTAAAAGACAAATATCATGCATTGTTTGTTATCGGCCTTCAAAAGAACAATATAACTTTATAACTGCCTTGGGAAATGCTATATTGACTTAGCTGTGGCTCCATCTGCTGGCTGCAGATGCAATTACACGTGTGTACACACAATGGTTTGATAGGCTGTTGGTATGCTCAGCTCTCATGCAGTTACAGTCATCGTGTTTAGAGGCAGAAACGGTCAGAATGAATCTTGAGATGTTTTAAGGACTGAAAATAGCCTAAGATTCTCGGATAAATGACGTCTGTAATTGGTAAAAACGTCACACATCGAGGGAGTTCAGCAGGGAGTGTTTTTGACGGTCGGAGAGGATATTCTCACCAGTATCCTTCAAACTAGCCTGAATTAAGCTAAATGCAACTCTAGGTATGTTTTTGATGACGGAACATTATTAGAACATGATTTAAAGCTCTAAAACATCACTGTAGCAGAATATATGTCCTTTAAGTAAAATTTCTCAACATAGCAAAGAAGAAAAATTATGCTAAAGAAGTGGCTGTCTGTTGATCCACAGAAAATGTTGAACAAATGTGTATTATGTTTGAGAAAATACATGTTGTATTTTTATTTTGTTTTGTTTTTTAATGGGAAAAGTTAATGTGTGAGTTTAAAGTGGCTATGATATTGAAAAAGCAACTCTGAGGGTGAAAATGAGACCATCTATTCATAAAGCATTTTATTCTACGAGAAGCAGGAAGAGCACTGTTAACATGGTAATGTTTGTTAACTTTATCCGGGACAATACACTTTGCTCCGGACTCTGAAAGTTGTGAAAAGCTGATCATAAATCATAAATCCGTTAGGAAATTGAGGAATAACTTTGGACTGCTGCAAACTATTTTAACTAGTTCTGTTTTTCACATTTTAAGACGGTAAAAAGCACATGTGTCTACAAATTCACATAAATTCGTGGTCCCAGTAGTTTTAGAATATTGATATCTGCACATTTCTATGTTTGACAATATCGATTATCGGCCTTAAAGTCTATATGACAAGTTCAATCACATATTTCACTTAAACGTGGTCCCCAGTTTGACAGTTTTTGCAAAATTTATAATGTTACTTCCTGGTTGGACATGAGCAGCAAATATGACAACAAGGGCCAAAATCCATATAAATTACACAATAGTTATGATTTAACTTTTAATTTGCTTAATTACAATTGAAACTGTCAGAAAAATGTGTAAATTGTCCCTGGATTTTCAATGGTATGTTGCTCTTTGATGACATCACAGAGGGATTCTGTTTCAGAACTCAGCACTACTTCCTGTCATTTTAAACGTTTATTTATCAAAATGTCTTCACAAACTGCAGCCAAACAGATGCTAAATATTTACCACAGGTGCCCTCCCACCAAACTAAGAAGTGGTAAAACATGAGAATGAGAACATATAGACATTAACTACAAAACTAATGTCGCATATCAGTATCGGTTGAGAAAATCCAACTCAAACCATCCCTATTCCATGGTCCTCCAAAAGCAAAAGGAAAGGACTTTTTTTCTTTGATGATTGCAAAAGAAATCTGTCAGAAAGATGAGAATAAAAGCTGGCGAATTGTTGTCGATGATGCTTTTTGAAATTGTGCGGTCGGTCGCACTGAAAGTCGTGCAATTGAACACGATTCGGCCTGTCCACCGTGTCGTGCTGCTTTAAACTCTGTGCGAGTGCTGTGATGTTACACGAATACAACCGTTTATTTCCTCAATTCGCCCGACCCCAGCGCCATCACGAGCGTCCTCTCCTCCTCCAGTGTTTATTCATCTGAACTGGATTATTGAAATGCCATCTGGACAAAGCCACCTACTGCCAGCTCGTGGAGATACAGAGAGATAGCATTTTCTTGCCAAAAACTGAAATCGAGTTCTGCACCAAAAAGATTCAACTCGTTCAACTGTTTCAAGGCCAGAATGTATTCAGTTCAGTTCAAACTCAACAACATTGGGCTGAGAGAGAATATGTCTGA
The DNA here is from genome assembly GCA_019453435.1 of Rhinogobius similis. Taxonomy (NCBI): domain Eukaryota; kingdom Metazoa; phylum Chordata; class Actinopteri; order Gobiiformes; family Gobiidae; genus Rhinogobius; species Rhinogobius similis. The sequence continues at coordinate 36,024,881 of CM033621.1, read as the reverse complement.
AAATGTGTTATTCCACTTTTTAGACAGCAGAACGTTTAAATGTACCTGTTAGTTTAATTTTTTACTTTTTTAAAACTTTTTTTTAACTTGGATAATAAAAGTTTGTGAACAAAAACATTTAAAATTTGGAATGGAGGCAAAAGTGAAGTGCAACATGATGTGATTTCACTGGAGAAACTGGGATTTAACCTCAGAATATCACAAAATATGAAAAATGTAGATGATTTTGGAAAATGAAAAGCCTCAGACACATGTGAGTGACATCAGAGCTGCTTTAAAGACATTTATTATTGTATTTTACATCGTGTTTTAGGAAATTATTGCAATTTTAAGGCTAGAAAATTGTATTTTGTCCATTGTTTGTTATAGAAAAGCAAACTAACTGACCTTTCTACCCTGGAAAATTACAGGAATTCAAAAAGTAATTGATGACGACGCACTAGAGAGACTCACTCCATCCAAAAGTTATAGCATAATTTAGAACAGAAACTACTTTTTTGATCCCAATTCAACAAAGGTGCTAACATATATTTTTTATTTGCCAAAAAATTGTGCTTTATAGACATTACAATCCATTAAAACATATTAAAATCACAATACAAAAATAAAAACATTTTTATTACATTACATTAAAATCAGTAAAAAAATAAAATTTTAAAAAAGCCAGATATAAAATGTTTTCAGTCATAAGCACAGCCAGACTGAACTGTCTTTAGCCTAGAGTTCAAAACTGCACTAGGGGTTTGTCTGACATGTTAATCGCCATAAAAAAGGAAGACAATATTTGTTGTTTTTAAATGTGCTCTAGAAGTAAAGTTTGACTTGACTGTAATAGTTCATTTCATAACATATTCATGACAAGAAATGATTAAAACTATCAGTAATTTTAGTGACATTAGTGTTAAACGCAATTAATTTGGCCATGATAGTCATGACACCAACTTTTGTGAATCTATTCACTTTTTTAATTGCTCTGTGTGATACGTGTTGAGCCTTTAAACGACGCCGCTGTTTCATCTGGAGCACTAGATATTGCATATACTTGACCAAAGGCAAAACTTGAAATTGCCCGAAGGAAATTGATAAATACTATTTCTTCAACCATTACAGCCACAGATACATTCTTCTTTTTATTACTTTTTAAATAGACATTCCACATTTATAAATACTAAGGGCAACAAAACAGTGAGCAGTGGATCATTAAAAAATCATTACTGCTGCAGAATGTATTAACAAATTTTTTTTTTTCTGCTGCATTCCTGGTCATCCCCTGTCATCTTATGTTTATCCATTGGTTTAAGACAAATTAGGAAAGAATTTGTTTTTACTTAAAGTCGATATGACAGGTTCTAATGATTTTCTAATTTTGACTTAGTTTTGTTGGGAGAGCACCGGTGATAAATATTTCCATAGTTTTACATCTGTGAAGTTGCAGTTTGAAGACATTTTGAAGAAAGTTAAAATTACAGGAAGTAGTGCTGGGTTGTAAAATTGAATCCCTCTGTGATGTCATCAAAAAGCGACATGCTGTTGAAAATACAAGAGACAATTTACACACAACTGACACATTTTTCTGACAGTTTAAACCGTCATTCAACAAAACAAAGGTGTTATCAGGCGTTATTATTTGTCAATTCCTAACTATTGTGTAATTTCTATGGATTTTGGCCCTTGTTTACAGTCTGGTTGCTAGGTAACAGTTGTAGAATTACCTCTAACTCTGTCACATTTGCTGCCCATGTCCAATCAGGAAGTACAATTATAAACCTTATGAAAACTGTCAAACTGGAGACAAACAGGAAAAATGTTAAGCAAAATCTTAAATATAATCATGTTCACTACGTTTTAGTGAAATGTGTCGTCGAACCTGTCAGATAGACTTTAAATGCATGAAAAGATGTTTAAAATCAGCTGACGGACACGCCTTGGACCCGCAAGCGAGAAATATTGTTTATGCCTTGTAACAATTCCTATCTTATCAAATAAATCTTCTGTTGGAAAAAAAAAAAAGATATGAAACGTATGAAAACAGAAGCCCATATTCAAACTGTCTGTGTCTGTTCACGCTTGCACTTTCAAATCTGGGACTAAAACCAGAATTAAACCTTGACCAAACCTAACCCAGGACTAGAGCAGAACCCAACCAAGTCTACATCAAGCATTTCTTTCTATCGCCAAAGAAAACGTGTCTGCAGAGTCTCCCCTTTCCCTCATGTTTTGTATTCCACTTTCTTGGCGCTGCAGAGTGAATCTAATCACATGTTTGCCTTAGATCTGATGTAGAGATGGAGATAAAACGAAACCTTGTCTTATGCCATGACCAAAGCTGAACTACATCAAATCTCTGTGATGTGTTCGGCTGTTGATGGAGTCCAACAAGACGCTGTCGGAATAGATTCTTCTTATTAACGTTGTCCAATTTAAAAAGAGTTTATTTTGTGACTTTTACATGAAATAATTGATAATTTCATCTCCATAAAATTCAATTATACATTATTATTATTATATAGTATTAGTAGTATTAGTATCTTATTTTGTGGTGTTTTATTAATTGTATTTTATTTATTTATTTGTTGTATTTGATTGTATTTATTTAGATTTTCGCTGTGCAAAAATGTTAACACAGCAGTTTTGTTTTTCCTCCATTCTTCATGAACTAAACTGAAAGATATAAAACGTTTTCTACCAACACAAAAGACCAATTTCTCTCCAATACTGTTCACAAATCAGTTTAAATCTGTGTTAGCGAGCACTCCTTTGAGATCCACCCCGCCTCACAGTGTGGCATATCAAGATGCTAATTAGACAGCATTGATATTGCTCAGACGTGCCTTGGGCTGGACACAATAAAAGGACGCTCTGAAATGCTCATTTTCACACAGCACAACGCCACAGATGTTCTGAGTTTTGAGCGAACGTGCAGTTGGTGTCCTGACTGTCCACAAGAGTTGTTGCCTGTGCATTTAATGTTCATTTCTCCACCATAATCCGTCTCCTAAGGCGCTTCAGAGAATTTGGCAGACACTGTGTAACCGCACCAGGCCAGGACCTCCACAACAGCGCGTTTATCTCCAGATCGAGACCAGAGTCCAGCCCAGGGACAGCTGCGGCAACAATCGATTTGCATAACCAACGAGTTTCTGCACAAACTGTCAGGATTCGTCGCAGAGAAGCTCATCTGCATTTTCATCGTCCTCATCGGGGTCTGGACCTAGCAGCGGTTCATAGTCATAACAGACTTGAGCGGGAAAATGCTCATATTCGACGGCGTCTGGGAATTTTGGAGAGCTGATTTCTTCCTGGATGAATCCTGGTTTTCACGTTTCAGGGCAGAGGGGGGAAAAGTTAGCTAAACAAAAGTGTTGCGTGTATATTTTTGTTCAGTGTATGTCACCTCCTGAATTTCCCATTAAAGGTCCCATATTGTGCTATTTTGCCCTTTACACAGTCTATTCTAAGGGCTTTGTTGATAAAATTTTGCGTTGTGCAATATCCATAACATAACAGTTTCCAAAAAACACCCATTTCTTGGACTGGCCCCCCTCCTTGTAAAAGCAAACGGCTCACTCTGAGATCTGACCCCCCCGAACAGAGAGCAGGCTGCCTCCCCCGCCCAACTCGCGCGCCTCCCCCACCCAACCCGTGCCGAAGCCTAGAGCGGAGATGGTGCATGCGCTGTGTGCTCCGGTAAACAGCGATACACAAACACTGAATAAACATTTTATCGTCCTGACGGTGCTGAGTCCTACGTCCTGGATCTGACCTGGAGTTTGACGTGCTCCAGTACCTCAACGACGGACGTTGCCGTTTGATAAATAACAAGCTAACTCTTCGATCTGTCGTATCCATCGTGTAATTACTGTGTAGCATTAGCATTAGCTGTTTTTATTATTGCGGCTGCGCGCTTCCCGGAGGCGTGGCTTAAACACCGCGTCATCCTAGTGAAGCGCGTCATCCTTGTGAGGAGCCCCCGTCTGCTGCTCAGCCGAGGGGGACGGAAAAGACAGTTCTCTAGTGAAAGCATGCGGGAATCAATCAAAAAACCACTTTGGGCACAACATACGAGGCCCAAATAGCACTGTAGGAAGGTTAAAACCTCTGAAAAGTCGATTTAGCATGTTATGGGACCTTTAAATGTGGACCTAAACAATTACATTATTAATTCATTTCCAGTCAGATTTCTTTATTTTATGTATTAATTATGTACAGTATAGTATTAAACATATCAATATTTTAATTATTCAGTTGCAGGTGGTTCTATTGCCTCTCCACAGAACTTACCTTTAACTTTGCTTGTCTCCATGGAGATAGAGAAGTTTAGTGCCATGCCGATGAACATTCCAGGCAAAAAAATGAACATCTCCACGGCGACAAGCAGGTGACGGACGCCCCAGCAGTTACATAGAATGACAAATGATTCAATAAACTTCCAAACTAACTCTCATCATTGTCCAAAACGTCTGATTAGGTTTAAACAAATTGATATTAAAATCCTTTGTTTATCGCTGAATTGGGCCGAAATTGGCTCCTCTTAAGCGTCGCAATAATTAGGACTTTGATGAGAGTTTACTTCTAATGGATTTTCACATTAAGCTGGATGTGAATGAAGGCAGCACCACTTTATCAAAGGTCAAACACACTCGTTAAAATCCTTTTGATCCACAAAGTTGTTTTCAGGTTTTAGTTTTGAAAATGTTTGGTGCATGCAGAACAGAAACTCTCTCTCGCTGTGTGAATTTTAATGTGAGGCTTGTTAGCAGTGGCCCTGTAAAATCGGGCTCTGTTTCCTCTTTTCCTAATGACTCCACAGAAGTCTACTACCGTCGCCAAGTCCTTCGTTTCTTACGGAGTCAGTTAACAAGGTCAACGCCTCACATGGTCAATGTTATAGATCCAATAAAGGTGCAACTGCAACAGAAACGGACAGGAACTGGTATTAATAAAAGATGAACAAGATGGTAGATTTTTAAGGTGACTCTATGCACCTAAATCCTTTTCATTTGAGACATGGCTCCCAAAAGTTTGGACTAAGTGTCAAAACTTTGTAACAGTATACTGTAGTGGGTTATTAAGTTGGTACTTTATTGTTTCCTGAAAAGTTTTCTCGGCTTGATACCAATGGGGCAACGAAGCAGGAGTGGGGGAAACTTTTCCAAATCTTGGGTTTTTACCAGAGTAAACTAGAGTAGAGGAGAAATACTATACAACTGAGGCTGTAACAAGTAATTAATCGCATGTAATCGATTATAGATTATTGATCTATATTGATTATAATTAAAGTGATTTTCTAATTTTGACTTTATTTACTGTATTAATACTTGTTGTAAATAGAAATTATAGTTTTACACCAATCAGATCGCTGTTTGTGGAGAAAAGTTGAAAAAAAAACCTGTTGAAAAATACAGGAAGTAAACAGACTGATGACATCACACTGGGGAGACAAAGGTTATCCATCATTTACACAAGATGCACTACTTTTTTGACCCTTTAAACATTAATTCAACAAAATAAAGGTGTTAACATGTATTTTTATTTGTCAAATAAAAAAATTGACATTAGATGAGTTTTGGCCCAGTGTACAGTGTTGTTGCTATGGTAATTTCCTAGCATGATGTTATCATTTACAACCAGGAAGTAAAATTAAAAAGATAAAAATTGTGAAAACGGTGTAAAATTTTTAAAGAATTTTAGCTAATTTTGAAATATGTTTATCTGAACTACATTTTGGTTAAATGAGTAGCCCGACCTGTCAAGGGCACTTTAAGGATTAAATATTACACAGAATCCTAACATGTCTACTTTAAAGTGCCTCTGACAGGTTGAAACACACATTTAACTAAAATGCAGTTAAGATAAATATATTCAGATTTCTACTAAAATCTTTACAAATTTAACCCTAGTTTAGCTGTTTTTTAGGTTTAAAATTTTACTCCTGTCTGTAAAGTATGACATCACACTAGGAAATTACCATAGCAACCACACTGTACTGTGGCCAAAACTCAGATTTTGTTCATTTGACAAAGAGAAACACACGTGAACACCTTTATTTTGTTGAATCAAAGTGTAAGGGTCAAAAAAGTAGTTTGTTTTGTGTAAATTATGCATAACCTTTGTCTCCCCGGCGTGACGTCATCAATTTATTTACTTCCTGTAATTGTCGACAGATTTTTCAACTTTTCTCCACAAATAGCGACTTGATTGGTGTAAAACTATAATTTGTATTTACACAAGGTATTAATACATGGAATAAAGTCAAAATTAGAAAATCATAAAAACCCGTCATACGCACTTTAATGTTCAGTTTGTTTAAATATTCGTTTTACCAAGCTGTTCATGAGCTCCATTTTTTGTTTTCATCGTCTTCAAGCATTAACAGAAATAGACTATCACTTTGTTTTATTAATTTCCTCTTTGGCGCTGTGCACTTTCTCTGCAGTACGCCAATTGTAAATACTCTCATGCCTTCCGTTTTCTCCGGCATTTCTCACCTTGACACAATAACAAGCCGCGGCAATTATTTACCAATTGCGAGGACGCATGTAAACGAATCAAATTTGCTGTTCTTTGCCTCCTCGCTCTGACAACTCCTCCTGCTGGACGTGTTTACAGCGAACACAAGACGCTCTCTTAGCCCTTGTCAGAAAAGTGATAGATTTGTTTACATTTTCACTCCCACACATTAGTATTTGAGCCTCACGGTGCATTGTCCCCGTGATTCATCTTTTGTGTGTTGCCATAGTAATCCATGACCCCGACCGGCCCACGACAGGCGTCCTATCGGAGCATCGGCGTGTCCGTACACCGTTCCCATTTGCATTTTGATGTATTCCCCACAGTGACGCGCCGCTGACAGTGTCCAAAGCTTTTATCAGAAGTGACAATTTAACCAGCGCGCGGCGGGTGTAATGCAGTCCACGTGAGGCGGATCGACCTTGGGAGTATGTTCGGGGGAAGAGGGTGAAGAGCTAAATTAGATGAAAAAAAAAAAATTGTAAAGCAGGAGTTGTGTTGAGTTGAGATAAAAAAAAGCGTAGGAGATGCCAGGGGAATGAGGACAACAGGTGAATTCATAATGCAGTAGGTGGAACGGAGAGGCTTAAACACAAGAGACGAGCGTTATTTGATCCAGAGTTGAACTGATTTGGTTTTGAAATGGAAGAAAACGTACTCTGCCTTTGGTAGGGCTGCAACGATCAGCTAATCAATACAGCTAATCGTATAAAAATCGACTAATCGTTAAAGTGCCTCTGACAGGTTGAGCTACGCATTTCACTAAAATGTAGTTTAGATAAATATATTTCACAATTTGCCAAGATACTTTACACATTTTATCACGGTTTAGCCATTTTTTAGGCTTTTAACTTCACTTGCTGGTTGTAAATGATGACATCACACTAGGAAATTACCATAGCGACATCTTGTAAACTGGGCCAAAACTCATCTAATTTCACAGATTTTTTACATTTTTACACATAAAAATAGATGTGAACACCTTTTTTGTTGAATTAATGTATAAAGGGTAAAGAAAAGTAGTTTATTCTGTGTAAATTCTGCATAACCTTTGTCTCCCCAGTGTGATGTCATCAGTTTGTTTACTTCCTGTAACTTTCTACAGATTTTCCAACTTTTCTCCACAAACGGCTACTTGATTGGTGTAAAACTATCATTTTAATTTATAGCAAGTATTAATACACCAAACAAAGAGAAAATTAGAAAATCATGAAAACCTGTCATACGCACTTTAAGCCTGTCATAACACATTTTAAAGTGCGATATATGGCTGAAGAAAATATAGACATAATATCGAAGCTTTTTTACGCAACTGATACAAAAAAAAACCACACAATATTGTTAAAAAACATGAGCAGCAATAAATAAATGGCAGAATAAAACACTTTAGTACTTTGTTTGAACCTATAATGAGTCAAAGAAGTTATTTATTCAACCGTCTACAGCTCAAATCTTATCCTAGCACAGTAAATTTACAAAAAGTCCATTAATAATGCAAAGAAAAAGTACAGACAATCAAAATGATTATATATCGTTATTATTGAACGATATGTCGATATATGTTGACTAATCATTAACTGGATTAAACAGACTCTAAAACACGTCAAGAGATTTTGACCATGACATTATAAATGTCAAAAAAGAATAGATTATTGCTGATTTGCATCAATAAAACACTATCTAGAAGCTTTGAATCACCATATGCCGACCTTTATTTGACTGTATGTATTTAAAAAAGTTTAATTATACAATATAAATAATCGGTTGACTAATTGTAAAAATAATCGCTGACTAATTGTCTACTAAAATAATCATTAATGTCAACCCTAGTCTCTGGCTTAATTTTGAGTTTAATGCATTTTGATATATATATATATTTTTTATAAACCAACATGGACTTTTTTGAGCTTTCGACCAGGTTATAACTTCCCTCATGATAAACACATGTGGAGTTGTATTTAGCTTCATTTACACTTATTTCATTAATCCATCCAATCATTATGAGTTTGTCTTCCTCTGAAAAGACTCACACAGATTTAGGTTCAGACTTCCCAGAATTGTGACCTCTCTCACGCTATTTTTAAGTCCATAAATCATCGCCGGACTCTTTCTGAACACATCTGCCTCAAATCACATTAAAGACAACTTCGTGCTTATATTAGCATGTCAGGGCAAGCTAGATTTTGTTTGTTTCCCCATTGTAATTCCCTCTGCTGCCAGGAGATGTCGTGCTAACACCTATTCTGATAAAGGAACACTTGACTGATGGAAAGTAATGTGTGCTTTCAGTAGATAACGTTATTGAATTAAATTTAAAGGAATTTATTACGTTTAAAAATCAACAAATACATATAAACAATGCATAACACACGTTGTCTTTTAGGAGAATACAGTTACAAAATATAAAATACAAAAAAAAAGATGTGTGCAAACAGATTGTTAGTCGTGGTCCCCAAAATATGCTTGATTTACTTGAGCAGTACACGCTTGAGTTGTATTGCTTTGTCTGGAATCTTCATGACATTAAAGGGGATCTATTATGCAAAATAGACTTTTAGGAGCTTTTAACCACATTATAATTGTCCCCCATGTCATTAAACCACTCAAAGTTTGCTCCCAAACAGACCCTAAGCATGCCGGGCGGACAAATCAGCTCTTATTTCCTGAGAAAATGCCTCTTTTTGGTCGAAATCTGCCATGTATTTATTTGTTCATTTAAAACATGTTTTCTTTTGTCTTGGTTTTTTGTTGTTGTTATATTTAATGAATGTCTTTATGTACATTACAAGAAATCTATTCTCCATTCTCTATTCTCCAAATAAAAAGTTGTTTTTTGAATGATTTGTGCACATTTGAGTAATCTTTATTCCCCATTTGTCCAGTCCAGGTTTTACAGATTGCACACTCATTGCCTTTTGATTAATTTATTCTGCTATTTCATTTTTTATTCTGGGGTTTATTATTAGGATTCGGCAACGTCAAGCAACCATTTTGGTACAATCTTAGAAATACTTCTGCAGCTCTGCAAAGGGGACGTAACGTAAAAGGGACCAGCACAAATCAGCAGGTGTCATAGATTAGAACTATATTGACGACAAAAGCACGATAGATCTGATTTAAACTAATCACCACCTGAAAAGTTATGCAGTGCACCTTAAAATGCCCATAATCAATCTGGTACTGAGTTCAATTCCCAATTTGTCGGAATAATCTCCATTTAACTGGATTTTCAGTCTTAAACCCATACAATAAATACGCACTCCTCCTCAGCATCACAAATTAAATGTATGATATTAAAGTCTATACGACAGGTTCTCAGGATTTTCTAATTATGATTTAATTTGATGGAAATATTTATCATAGTTTTACATTTGCGAAGTTGCCGATTGTGAAGAAAATTTGAAAAGTAAATGTTTTAAATGTCAGGAAGTAGCTCTGAGTTGCACACAAACGACTCAATTTTCTGACAGTTTAAACGGTCATTCAACAAAATGAAGGCGTCATCAAGCATTATTATTGTCAAATCATTGCTATTGTGTAACATGGATTTCAGCCCTTGTTTCCAAAATGGTTGCTAGGTAACAGCTGTGTCATATCTGTGCCCATGCCCAACTAGGGATGGGACAATAAACAATATCGTTTATCGGGATAAAAAAGGAAGACAATAATCGTTTGTGCTACGTTTTGTATAATCGCCAACAAAGATAATCGCCAACAAAGATAATCGCCGTTTTGTCACCAGATTGTGCAGAAAAAAGCAACTTACCCGTTATGTTCTCCTCTAGATCGTTTTTGTTTTCACTTATAATAAAGTACAAATATGTCAAAAGTTATTTAGAATGAGAAAGTAATGTCTTTATATGTCACATTTTCAAACTGTCAGCAATCTTAATAACTATGGTGATATTATCGTTATTATTTTGGCCATGACAATCGTGACATAAAACTTCAATATCGTCCCATGCCTATATCCAACCAGTGGGTACAATTCTAAACATCAAGTAAAATGTCAAACTGGGGACAAATGTTTAGTCCAGGTCTGGGCAAACTTTTTGACCGCATTGGATTTTGACACTTGCCCGAAACATTTGAAGAGTTCAATTGCAAAAACAGATATGTCCATTTGAAAAACGTATAAAAATGTAGGTTTGTTTTTGTTACCATCCTCTACAGATATTATTAACAAAAATAATATCTATTGGAGTTAATAAAAGAAGGATGGAATAATATTTTGATTGCAGTGAAATATGGTTGGCTTTTGAAAACATTACTATACAAAGAGCTAACTATAAGGCTCCAATTACTTTTTGAAGTGGCACTTATCTGTTTTTGCAAATGTACTCTTCATTACAGTTTGGACGTTGTTGACTACAGTATATGACAGACATAGATAGATTTAATGCCTAACATACACAAAAAATACAACAGAACAGCAAAAATCATTACCATTTTAGTGAGAACAGTGCAGTTTGTCACTCTTTTTATCCAATGCATCAAAGCTTGGTGTTATTCTAGTGGTGACTATTCTCAAAACTGATTAATAAACTCATAAAATGTTCATGAAATGCTTTGCGAGCCGGATCAAAATGCCAAAAGGGCCGCATTATGCTTAGTTTGCCGCCCTCTGGTTTAGTCAAATCTTAAATATAATCGTTTTAGTGAAACGTGTAGTCAAACCTGTCGTCGTTTGAATTTTGAATACACTTGTTTAGTTTCTCCGAATGCTAACCCCGTGCTCTGTGTTTCAGCGGTGAAGACGGTAGTGGAGGTGCCGGCGGGGAGTCGTTTCCTCAGAATCAGCGCCAAAGGACCGGGCATCATGAGTGAGTGATCATTTACTCGAGTGCACTCTTCACATCGCGCTCTGAATGCAAGCGGCAGACAAGAGCAGACGAGGCGCCGCTGAAGAATCACTGATAAAACACCAGCACCGCGCTCTGCTGCTGGGTAGAAAGTGCCAGGGTGGAATGAAAAGTATAAACACGTACGACAGAAGCGGGAAAGATAGATGAGACAGGAAAAGGTTTTATTGTTTCCAATCAATACAAGGACCAAAACATTACCATCAAATTCACACTGTAAATCTTCATACAACGTGCTGTTTATCTCAAGAGCCATGACGTAAAAATGTAATACGTCAGTAGTTTTTTGGACGTATCCTGATAATGATAGTCAGACAACCTTATGTCAATCCAACAAACGTGTGTTAAAACATGTCTTTAAATGCATTCGTTCAGATTTAATTATGGGCGGCAGTAGCTCAGTTGGCAAAGAGATTGTCTTCTGATCCAAAGCTCAGCGGTTCGAATCCCGCTCCTGACATAAACATCCACCGCCAACTGACCCACAGGTTGACGGTGCAATTGCTCCCGCAGGTGAATACTGCTGTTGTGTCCTTGGGCAAGACACTTAACCCGCCTCGGCCCCAGTGTCTGTGTACTCTGATGTGTGAATGTGTGAGTGAATGGGTGAATGGTTCCTTGATGTAAAGTGCTTTGAGTGCCCCGAAGGTGGAAAAGCGCTGTATAAATATGTGACCATTTACCATGAGACAAATGTGAAATGTCTGTAGAATTAATCGCAAAAGTGCAGAAATATCACCTTTTATCCTTTTTTATCCTATTTGAAAGTTTACAACATAACTATTTTATATTTAAGGCAAGACACTACAGGCAAAACTCTTTTTTTTTTTTTTTTTTTTTTAATCAGATGTTTTTTGGTCGGTTTTCTCTCTCAACATATCGTCTTTCATGTGGAAACAACAAACTTGTCCAGTCTGCTCTTGAAAATGTTTGGATTTCCTTTAATCCACTTCATTCATAGATTTCTCTGGGACATTGTAAATTCAAAGGCCGTTTTCTAAAAATGCATTTTCTCCCCTTGGGACATAAGGATCACCGCTTAAAGTAGATCCTACACCAAACTGTACAATCTTGGACAACAAGATTTTGACGAAACCTTTTTTTGATATCTAATTCTAATTCTAAGTTTAAAAAAATTAGGCAAAATTTGAAATTTTGGTACGATTTTCAGTCAAATGTAGTTTGCTCAGAAATTAAATAAGAAATCCAAAATCTAATTATTATTTTTTTTTTTTAACCAATATGTGTACACAATGAACCAAGAAATTTAAACCTGGTATTGTCCATTTTTAAGGTCTATTTTTATATGTGTATTTTTGCCCATTTTTACACATAAAATGCCTTATTTCTACATGAAAACATGACTTGATGAAAAACTAGTAATTTTTTTTTCTTACATTTATGTGAGTAAACCACAGGAGAAGTTTAAAATCGATATCTTTAAATTTAAGATTTTTCCTATTCACCTGTAGTGTCTCACCTCAATCAAGTCTTTTTGTAGTATTTTTACTGTAAACAAATATACTCAATATTCAAATTTGCACTTTCAAAACAAAACAAAAAAATTACAAACATTCACAATATTATTTACATTTTGACGTACAGATTACACGTTTTTGCATAGATTCAGAAAATGTGTGTTTGGAATTGAATGTTTTTGGGGTTGTTTTCGTTACATTATTTCATTCCATTATTTTGTAAATTCTTACAGGTCAAAGGTTTGTCTCCATCAACAGAACTATCCCTCAGAGGTCTTAAAGTGTAGTCAAAATGGAAATTAAAGTGTCTTAATCGCTTCATTTTTCCCCCCCAACCCACTCATGCCACACAACCGTCACTTTGCTTTGGTGGCTATACTGGCAAAAGTTTATTTTTTACAATATATTTTTTCCCAGTTAGGATATGGTTAAGATAAGTATATAGTATAAGTATATAGGAACAGATAATTTGATAAAGTTTAGGGCTTTGGGGCAGGTGAGCTAACCGGGTCTTGGCAGAACTGTGTTGTACAAAAAAGCCTGTGTCTTAATCAGCTGTAGCTCAATAACTCAACAAAAAAGTCATAACGCTTTCAACCAAGCCACCTTTTTTGTGTTTTAAAATGTACTCAATTAACATAACACAATTAACATAAAACTGTAACCCGATTAATAATAATATGTGTCTTTATTGATGAGGCCGTTTAATTATGTTGTACGTTTAGTTACATAACACAGGCTGTGATTTTGTACAGGATGTTTTTCTTTTTCCACTCCTTTTTGAGAAATGTGCTTTTCTGTGGTTCAGAATTCGTGAGTATAACAGCACTCTAACATTTTCCCTGGCACAAACTCGAAATAAAATGAACGAATCAATCAATCAAAATAAAATAGTTAATATTATTTTATGAAGAACTGACTTTTCCCACTTTCAGAGGAGGAAAAGTTGGTAAACGTCGGGCAAACGCCAGACAGAGATGAGTCTGTGACTGACAGCTGTCGGGGCACAGCATTAATCTCCTCTGCCTTTTACCGAGACCTGGGAGAAAAAATAAACTCTTTGTCAGCTTTACTAACACCAACATGTCCACTTCACTTTTGATTTATTCAAGCCTTTAAAGCTGCGCTGTGGCTTTAAACTTGTCTGTAGTATTCGAACATCAATGCAATTATTTTTACTATTTATATGTGTATTTGTGTTTGTAAAACTGTACCTGTGAAGCACTTTGGTCAACCATGGTTGTTTTTTAAATGTGCTATATAAATGAATGTGATTGATTGATTGATTGATTGATTGATTGATTGATAGTAGAGATCAATATGGGTTTTGCCAATATTTCAGACCCAGAGGCGCAGATGGCCGATAAGCAAAAAGATATGTAGGGTTTTTATATTGTTTTCCCAAAATATATGATTTCCAAATGATTACAGATTTAATTAGTACCTACAGGGGCACCGCTAGAAATTCCAGGCCCCCTGAAAGCCCTTTACACTGGGCCCCCTGAAAGCCCTTTACACTGGGCCCCCTGAAAGCCCTTTACGCTGGGCCACCTGAAAGCCCTTTACACTGGGCCCCCTGAAAGCCCTTTACGCTGGGCCCCCTGAAAACCCTTTACACTGGGCCCCTTGAAAGCCCTTTACACTGGGCCCCCTGAAAGCCCTTTACACTGGGCCCCTTGAAAACCCTTTACACTGGGCCCCTTGAAAGCCCTTTACACTGGGCCCCCTGAAAGCCCTTTACACTGGGCCCCCTGAAAGCCCTTTACACTGGGCCCCTTGAAAGCCCTTTACACTGGGCCCCCTGAAAGCCCTTTACACTGGGCCCCCTGAAAGCCCTTTACACTGGGCCCCTTGAAAGCCCTTTACACTGGGCCCCTTGAAAGCCCTTTACACTGGGCCCCCTGAAAGCCCTTTACACTGGGTCCCCTCACACAATTTTAGTAGGCTTTTACCCATTACTGTACATTGACTTTAAGAACATTAAAAAAAAACAATTTGTAAGAGATTTTGTGTATTTTAGCGTCTCAGTACCCTCCAGTTACACTATGGAGTATAATTAAACATTTAGACCTATTGATCTTGTCTCACATAAGCTGCTCTATCCAGACAGAGGTAATTGTAAATAAAATATGTTGATATTATCTTTTTAAAATACTAAATGCTGGATCAGGTTTGTCCTGTTCTGCAAGTGCCTGGGGCCCCCAACTAGAAGGGGCCCCTCATAAGACGCCTCCCGATCATCATAAACGCAAGGTAACTTTTTTACTCATTATGACATTAAAGTAGTGCTCTTTTGAACAAAAAAGACAAACAAAATAGTCTGAGATTATCAAACGTTACTATTTAGAACATATGACGCTATAACACAACAAAATTACAAATGAGAGCTATGTATTTAAATGCTAAAATGCACCAACAAATGGGAAATATGGTCCGATTTCTTAGATATTCTTCTGGGGAAGGACCTCCCCAGGACATTTTGAAGCCGTTTAGAACATTTAAGCTATAGATTTATGAGACTTAAAAATAACAAACAAATAAAAACAACAAAAACCAAAAGCTTTTGTCTCAATTCAAGAGACTCGACCTATAAGTTATAGAAGAACAAACTCTTTTTTTATTTATTTATTTAACCTTTATATAACCTTTAACTAGGAAAGTCCCATTGAAAAGTCCCATTCTTTTTCAAGGGAGTCCTGGCCACGACGGCAGCACAAACTTACATTCACATAAATTTAAACAGTTTAAACACTCTCATAAAACAAAATCCCCAAAAACAGTTCCAAACGATAGATCTCATTTCCAAACCTTTCAGCGTAGATTTAAACTGACCCAATGAAACCAGTTCTTTTATTTACCAGACCGTCTGTAAATGATTCCATGTTAGGGAGCAGAATATTGAAATGCCACTTTACAGCGTCTGTGCGAACACTTAGCACAGAGAGTCATACAGAATCCTGAGAGTGCAGAGAATATTGTCCTTGTCCACTTGATGAGGAGCCTGTACTTAATTTTGCCTAGATCCCCCAAATTCCTAAGTCCACCTCTGATCACAGGAGCACAAACTCCTGCCAGTAGAACGTCTGATCCTCTGTTTTAAAGTGTGTATGACAGGTTTTTATGATTTTCTCATTTTGACTTTATTCAGTGTATTAATACTTGTTGTAAATATATATAATAGTTATATACCAATCAGGTCGCAGTTTGTGGAGAAAAGTTGAAAAATATGTTGAAAATTACAGGAAGTAAACAAACTGATGACATCACGCTGGGGAGACAAACTTTATACACAATTTACACAAAATAAACTATTTTTTTGACCATTTAAACTTTAATTCAACTAAATAAATAAGTTTAAACTTATTTTTATTTGTCAGGTAAAAGAATTGATGACATTAGATGAGTTTTAGCCCAGTTTAT
Organism: Rhinogobius similis; assembly: GCA_019453435.1. NCBI lineage: Eukaryota > Metazoa > Chordata > Actinopteri > Gobiiformes > Gobiidae > Rhinogobius > Rhinogobius similis. Next base: position 36,008,611 of record CM033621.1, on the reverse strand, counting down.
AGTGTGGTTGCTATGGTAATTTCCTAGTGTGATGTCATTATTTACAACCAGGAAGTGAAATTAAAACTTATAAAACCGGGATGACATTTGTAAAGAATTTTAGCAAAACTTGAAATATATCTATCTTAACTGCATTTTAGATAAATGAGTGGTCCAACCTGTCATGGGCCCTTTAAATCGCGTTGATAGTGATAGTTTGTGCTTTAATCTGGTTTAGAGGTGAAGACTGTTGCTGCCAAGGCCCGTCTGCTTCAGTTTAACACATACGATCATTTCTTTGTGAATATCCGGTTGTTTTTTGTTGTTTTTTTCATGCTGCTTGCGATCGTGAACACAGAAGCCATGATCTGTTTGTGTTTGACCCGCGTCACTCCTTTCTCACTGCGTCCCAGAAGAAGAGAGAGACCGACAGGGCGCACCAGGCGAGACGCTGACTTCCACTTAGCTGTAGAACAATGATAAGGGCCCTCTCTGCGCAGCCCTGGGCCCTTAGTATCTTTATAACCTGTCTTCCCCTTCGACGCCCCTCAGTGCTTATAGTGTGCTACAAGAAAAAGACTGAGGAAAAAAATGTAAATAGAAATAATTGTAGTCATCCATAACCCTATTTTACAACAAACCAGTAATGGATGAGTGTTCTCTTTTTGCACAGTTCCCTCTTCACACTAAAATGTAAAACCAAAGCGTTATGTCGTTTCGTTAAGCGGTTTCTCGGCCCAAGCAAAAATATTCAGGAGATTCAGCACTAATGTAAATATTGGCGCAATTTATCTCTATTCTCCACTATCTCTACGCACTTATTCATTTACAGGTGTAGCTTCCAGTCGGGTCAAGAAAGGCCAGAACTGATGGTTAAACAAGTGTTATTTCCTTGTTTCATTTAACCAACGTAAGAGCTAGACAAAAGCAAACAATACAACAATAATAATTACCATTTTGTTCTTAATAACCATGTCAGTAACTAGCTAATACATTGGCATAACTTCTATCATGTAGCACATAATAAACATGTCCAAATCGTCAATTGTACATTCATCTGTGTAACAAACCTCGACTGTCGCTAGATCATTGACTTTCACCTATTTTCTCTGTTAAAGCAGTAACTTCAGTGACAGAGCGCCCCCTGCTGGTCTCTTCTTTTTTTCCCCTTTCTTTTTATTGAAACAAGGAAGTTTAATTACATAAAAAAATATTTCACGTTGCCAAATGTAAAAAAGAGAGCCATGGTTTCTCAGTAGAGTTGTCTTTCTGCTCAGAGACAGTAGAGGGCAACGGTGGGGGCTTCAAACGCCCCCCAAAATACATTTACAACCACCACACGGACTTACAAAGACGTTTAATAAGATAAAAATGTTACTTAGCTTACTTTTACGCCGTCTTTTCTTTTTCTTGTCAAACTGATTTCTGTCTCCGTAGACACAAGATACCAAAATAAAAGCACAAAATCCCAAAATGCCATGTACATGAGCTAACTTGACCTTTACAACAGGTGTTTTTATTAATAAGAAATACCATAAAAAACATACATTCTTCTAGTGAGCGATGTCACCTCTCCACAGATCTTACCTGTAACTCATAAGGAGATGCCAACCGTCTTGTCTCCATGGAGATAGATATGAATAAGGCCATTCTGCAGAACATTCAATGGAAGTGACACTGTGCACCTTTGCTCAACTTAAGGTGAGACACTGCAGGTGAAAAGGAAAATATATTCAGTTTAAAGATATCAATTTGAAACTTTTCTTGTAGATTAATCACATAAATGTAATAAAAAAAATATTACAATTTTTAATGTTTCCATGTAGAAATAAGACATTTTATGTGTAAAAATGTCCAAAAATCTGAAAAATGGACAGAACCAGGTTTAAATTTCTTGGTTCATTTTGTACACATATTAGTTACAAAAAAATTACAGAGGGGATATTGGATTTCTTATTTAGTTTTTAAGTAAACTAGATTGGACTAAAAATTGTCCCAAAAATTTACATTTCGCCAATTTTTTTTTTTACTTAAAACTTCAATAAATCAGTCTTATTATAGATTTTATATTAAAACAATCTTTCTGTACGTTTCATCAAAATCTTGATGAGTCCAGGATTGTACAGTTTGTGTGTCGGAGCTACTTTAAAACCAGATGATATTCTGGCGTCCCACCAGCGGGCGCTAGATTTTTTATTAATTTATTCCTTTTTATCCACATCTGATATAAGGAAACTATCAGCTGCTGGACATGTTCAATATGAAAAGAAAGCTGTGACCCACTTAAACATTCTGGGATTAATTAGAGTCAGTTTCTACTCAAAAAGCACAAATTTAAAAATTACACCAAAATTCAAAAAAATTTAATAGGACTTTTATATGGATTCCGCCTGGACTTTTTTTTTAAACTTTATTACAAGTCCCTAAAACAATTTTTTTTGTTAAATTAGCTTCAGCTTTGAAAGAGGAATTGCCAAAACCCAACAAAAGTCAAAAGCAGTGTCCATCAGGCAAAATCTATGACATCAGCTTAACTTCTTCATATTTAACAAAGAAAAAGAGGCCAAAACTACAGAGTCTCAGCGTCTCAAAGAGTCCAGACATTAGTTTGTGCTCCAAAGGGTTCAGAAACAGCCTCAGTTTGAAATTTAGGAAAAACAGGTCTGAGCGGCATATGGTTAAGTGGTGATCTTTATGTCTCTGTGTGAGAAAAATGCATTTCAAGAAATCGGCCTTTGAATTCACAATTTCCCGTAGAACTCTGTGGATAAAGTGGATTAAATGGAAGAATAAACCATCTTTGGCGCAGATTGGACAAGTTTGTTGTTGTTTCCACATGAAAGCCGATATGCTGAGAGAACAAACCGACGACAAAACAAAAAATTGAAAAAAATGCCTGTTTTTCCTTAACCACAACGTACTGAAATATCAATTAGTAGAAAAATGGGATAGAATAAGCGAACGTTCCAACCACAGAGCTGATTTAAGTGTTTAAAACCAACTCTCTCATGTACACGCCATCATTTTTACAGACGTCGTTGTTTTTCCCATCCCAGACTTTGAACAGGGATTAAACAAACCAGGCACTAAACCCCATGATTTACACGCCCGGGTCTGGTGGGCGCTGGGGTTTGTCGTTGGGGTTTTCCTGGCCTATTTATTGTCAGTTTAAGACGCCCACATCGAGCTCTTAGAATCAACAAGGCTTCCCCGCTAATACACTCGGCTCCTGACAGCTCCGAGCCCACGGGACGAGCGCGATTTACTGCCTCTCTGTGTGAACGTGGAGCTGCAGTGACCGCTCGATGACTAAAGCAGATTTACACAGTTTAGAGGGTGAAAAGAGGAAGGAAATGTCATTGAAATGGATTATTACGACTGTTTGTCTAATTTTCAACTTGAGACGTGGGTTACGATGGGGCTGGGCGATATGGCAAAAACGATTCGTGTTCATTTTGTGTTTTTCTAGTGCCTTTAATAGAGCTGCACGATTTAAGAAAATGTAATTGTGATTTTTCTGACCAGTGCGATTGCGATTCGTTTTGCGAAATATGTTTTAATAATAAGATCCGGTTCAAATCACATTTTAAACACAATTTTGTCGCTTTGAGTCGCGTTTTTGTCACGTTCAGAGTCGGGTTTGTCATTTATATACGTGTCTTTGGTGTTTGAAGTCATGTTTTTGTCACTTTAAGTCACATTTTGGTGCATTGAGTCATGTTTGATGTTTGTAGGTGCGTTTTTCTCGCTTTGAGTCTCGTTTTTATCAAGTTCACGGCTGAGTTTGTCATTTATATACATGTCTTTTTTGTTTTTGTAGTCATGTTTTTGTCACTTTAAGTCACATTTTGGTGCATTGAGTCATGTTTGATGTTTGTAGGTGCGTTTTTGTTGCATTTAAAAGCATTTTTATTGCTTTTGTCGCTTGTTTCCGAAAATATTTGTACAAAACCAAACTACAGTGTTAGCAATTTAAATCAAAGCAACACATTTTGTTGTTTGTGAAAGAAATAATTTCACTTCGAAAAATTGCTTTGCGATTTGCTAAATGCATCCATAAAATTGCAATTTTGTGTTGATTTTGTTTAATTGTGCAGCCCTAATCTATAAGAGATAAATAAAGACATCTGCTCAGAGGCTCCAGAGGCTAAACAACAGGAGAAAAAGTGTGTTTGAACAGACAGCTGCATTAAAGAGACGAACAGTGAATCATGATACACCATTTCACAAAAATAGCAGATTGTCACAGGGACCAGCTCACCATTCCATTTCAGCCCTAGTTTACGATCATATTCTATCATTTAGTTATGTAAAAACTTCAATGGAAATAATTCAAGGGCCTGTTACGATATGTATAAAAATGTCACATGTGAGAAAACCTAATATGTATTCATTTTGCGTCACAGACTCTTTGTAGGTTAAAGGTTGACGACGCAGTACATCATTCTGGCCTGATTCTCCTGTGAGTTTCAGCCGTGCCGAGTCACTCTCAGTCCTTGTCAGTTGAAGTCAGTCGCAGCTGCTTTATTGTCGGGTGTGGAGCTGTTTGAATCACAGAGTGTGCACCGCAAAGACACGAGCACACTCCGACCGCAGTCGTTCCAAGGTTTTTGAACGTTAAAGTCTATATAACATGTTTGACTACACATTTCACTAAAATGAATGTGATTATATAATACAATTTGACTAAACATTCTGCCAATTTGTCCCAAGTTTGACAGTTTTTGTAAAGTTTATAATGATACTTTCTGGTTGAAGATGAGCACAAATATGACTTAGTTACAGGTAATTCCACAACTGTTACCTAGCAACCATTTTGAAAACAAGAGCCAAAATCCATATTACAGTCTATTGACCTTATTCTGCCCCGCCCACTTTTGCCGTTTTTTGCACTTTTGTTGTAAACGCACTTTCGTTTGACGAGAACTCCGTTAAAGCTAATGATGAACGAGGGAAAAGTCTCGCCGGTAAAATGTTAGATAAAGTAGATTGATTTGTGTAAAATGTTTAATGAACACGAGCAACAACAAGTCAACAACGCACAGATTTCCTGGTCAGTCTGAAAACGTCTTTTTAGTCCATGTAGAACTTATTTTCTGTTGAGCTTGTCTGCTCCATGTAAACTAATACAACAGAAATAAGACGGCGGCGCGTACGGCAACTTCTGGAATAAGGTGAATATGAAGGTTCTAATGTTTTTCTAATTCTGACTTAGTGTGTTGGGAGGGCACCTGTTGTAAATATTTATCATAGTTTTACATCCGCGAAGTTGCAGTTTGTGAAGAAATTTTGAAAAACAAAAGTTTAATGTAACAGGAAGTAGAGCTGAGTTCTAAATCCCTCTGTGATGTCATCAAAAAGCGACGTACAGTTGAAAATAAAGACAGTTAACACTCAACGACACATTTTTCTGACAGTTTAAACGGTCATTCAACAAAATAAAGGTGTCATCATGTATTATATCATTAAATCATAATCATTGTGTAATTTATATGGATTGTGGCCCTTGTTTTCAAAATGGTTGCTAGGTAACAGTTGCAGAATTTCCTCTAACTATGTCATGTTTTCTGCCCACGTTCAACCAAGAACTAACACTATAAACATTACGAAAATTGTCAAACTGGGCACAAACAGGCAAAATGTTTAGTAAAGTGTTAAATATAATCATGTTCAGTACGTTTTAGTTAAATGTGATTTCTAACCTTTAACTCTAACAGACTTTAATCACAAAATAGTTACGCTTTGACAAATAATAATTGAGCTCAGGATCGTGACGTCACACATAACAGAATTTTGAGTTAACCCAGTGTTTAATCAATGTCAATAAAATTTGTCAGTTGCTGTAAATTGTCTCTGTATTTTCAACGGCGCGTCGCTTTTTGATGACGTCACAGAGGGATTCAGCACTACTTCCTGTCATTTTAAACTTGTATTTTTGAAAATTTCTTCACAAACTTCAACTTTGCAGATGTAAAACTATGATAAATATTTACCACAGGTGCCCTCCCACCAAACTAAGTCAGAATTAGACAAACATTAGCACCTGTCATAGAGACTTTGAGCCCGATTTTCGACCCTCGTGGTACAGTGTGTTGTTTACTGAGAGGAGCAGAGGAGGCACAGGGAACAGCGTCGGAGCTAAACTTTCTATTTTGTCTTTTTGGAAAGAGCCATTCATAAAAAATAAGCAAAACAGCAAACTATGCTTTTTATTACTGCTTAAACATCAGATTAATAATAATAATAATACAGAAAGGGCACAAGCACTACTTTTACATTTATAACCAAAGCTGAAGCGATTATAAAAAACACTCACTGCTTGGTTCACTTCTCCATCTCTTTTGTTCTTCTCTTATCCCTTTCTCTTTTTGCCTCCTTCTCTTTTCTTCTCCTTCTCTTTTCTCTTCCTCTTTTCTCCTCCTTCTCATTTCTCCTCCATTTCTTTTCTCCTCCCCTTTTTTCTCTTTTCTCCTTCTCTTTTCTCTACCTCTTTTCTCCTCCTCTCTTTTATCCTCTTTCTCTTTTATCCTCCATCTCTTTTCTTCTCTTTTATCCTCCATCTCTTTTATCCCCCATCTCTTTTTCCTCCTTCTCTTTTCTTCTCTTTTATCCTCTTTCTCTTTTATCCTCCATCTCTTTTCTCCTCTTTTATCCTCCATCTCTTTTTCCTCCTTCTCTTTTCTTCTCTTTTCTCCTACTTCTTATTTCTCCTTCTCTTTTCTTCTCTTTTCTCCTCTTTCTCTTTTCTCCTCCATCTCTTTTCTTCTCTTTTATCCTCCATCTCTTTTTTCCTCCTCTTTTCTTCTCTTTTCTCCTACTTCTTATTTCTCCTTTTCTCCTCCTCTCTTTTCTCCTCTTTCTCTTTTCTCCTCCTCTCTTTTCTCCTCTTTCTCTTTTCTCCACCTTCTCTTTTCTTCTCTTTTCTCCTGGAGTTATCAACACTTCTAGCGCACATCTTTTAGTGTCGGGAGTCACATGACGCTGTTTAACCAATGAAAGTCAGGAAACACGACAGCCTAAATAACACATTGATAAATTGTGCTCTATAATTGTTACAGATTATAAAACAGTTTTTGTGGATTCTCTGTTTCGCGCAGGTTCCAGTCGTGTAATGTGGTCCGTCCTCAGCGTTCTAAATCTCTCTCAACTGGGAAAATCGTTTCGTGTGTCCCCAGTTTAAGAGATGGGAATATAGATTTTTTTTTTCAATCCAACGGAATCACACCTTCACAATTCCTCTGATCGATGCTGCTTTGGGCTGCTGTGTCTATAAATGTCATGTCAGTCCTGTCCCTGTGTGGGGCTGTTGTTTCTACAAACACATGTTTCAGCTCTTGTGAACCTGCGATGCACGTCTGGCAAGTTCATGTGGATGTTTCTGATGCTTTCACGCACGTATCAAAGGAGTGCCAAACTTTGTCACAGTGAGGAGCATTCCCCCGTTTAAAGGGAAAATATTCTGCATTTTTCAAACTGTTATTAGCCTTTAAAAATGCTCTTGAGTGCCATAAATCTCGTTTTTAAAAAATACATATATACACAAGTTTCTTATTCATTCAATTACTTTTTTCAGCCAGTATGAAATTACACAGACTGAGTGCATCCAGGCAGCAGATGGCTCAGCGCTATATATACAATCTAGTGAAGTTAGCGCTAAAAAGACATTATGGTGCGTATTTGCTGTAGCAGTTATTGGGTTTAGACGGCAGAAATGCTCAGAAGGAGTTTATCGATAATTTAAGGATTTGAGGACAGCGGAAGATTCTCTGATAAGTGACGTAGATGATCTGAAAATGCGTCCCGGATAGAAGGAGTTCCGTAGGACGTGCATTTGACACTCGTAGGAAGAGGATTTTGTAATAAGTCTCCTCAAAACAGTATGAATGCAACTAAATGCTACTTCAGGTATGTTTGTGATGACGGAGCAATGTTTAAAGTGTGGTTTAAAGTTAAAAAAAAGTCACTGTAGAAGAACATGTCTAAACTGAGGAAAAAGATGTGTTCTTACTGAAGATAAACAATTGGTGGTTCCTCCTTTAGAAATACACCGTCAAAATCCTTTCAACCACCACATTTTGACATGATTGTAAAAATAAAATGTACATATAGTTAGCGAACAGTGTAGGCTAACTATTAGTAGTATTAGTAGTTTTATCTGTATAAGTTCTGCATAATCAAAGAGGCAGTAACCAGTTCAAAACCTGTGTATTTTACATCGTTAGCTGCAGATTCTGCCACAGACAGAACCTTCTTTCCATCACAGTATTCAACAGTTTAAACAAAGTAATTGATTTTACGTTTTAATTCTACAAAATCATAGGCAAAAAATTAAACATAGCATGTGCAGAAAACCTGAACAAATCTTTGGACACTAAACCCTCAAACTGAACACAACAAAGTATTCAGAGAGTCACTGTTCAAACCGGGGAACAGAAGGTCGCACATTTTTCTCACAAGGATTCTGTTTCTTCACTGTTTGTCACTCTGTGGGTGTTTTATTGTACTGCTAATTTTGAAGTGAAGCTGTGAGTTTATGTAATTGAAAAAAATATGTTATATAAAAAAAATAAGAGGTGAAAGCGTGGGTGACAGACGTGCACAGAAGCTCCAGGCGAGAAGTCTGATGGTGTTAATTGCTGTGCACTCAATAAAGTTGAGATAATGTATATTTATTTAATTTAGTAGAAAAAGTTACAGGGGTTGTCATCCGGACGCTGTTTTAAGATTCGCTTCGAATTCTATCCAGAAGTCATTGTCAGTCAGTGACCTGGTCTGATATGCTGCTCTGAGTAGTGAGAGCCCCGCCCACAGGGAGGAGTCACTGATAATGGCCTGTCTTTGAAAGGTTAATAGTTTGCCCTGCCTAGTGTCACCTGAGGCCAATCTGTTATGGTAGCCTTTGTTCTATTGTCCTATTGATGGCTAGCTGCCTTTGTAGTTTCTCAGACCGGCCAGAAACCTAATGGACAGACACCCCGCTCCTGCTTGGTTCTATTTCCCTTTTGTCCTGTTTCTTGGCTCTTCGGACTTTGCTAAAGGCCCATTTAGGATGACCACAAACTGAGAGGGCCTGTTGGACATGTTCTTCCTCCCTCTTCTTCCCCTCTGAGCTGAAACGTCTCGATCTTCAAACAGCGTCCGGATGACAACCCTTTTCTACGCCGGAACACGCCTGGAACGAATGGGGGATTACATCGACTAATTTATTTAATTTATTAAAGTATTGGTACCACTTTTTCAAAAATTGCATCTTTATCTAGCCTTAATAAAGCATGAACAAAGAACAAATAGGACAAATAGTTTATTAAGAATGATTCAGGCTGAGTTATTACTTAAATAAAGTGTTAGGGTCGGGAGTTAAAGTCAGGGACCTAAAGATAAATCGCAATTGAAATAGCAGTTTGAATTGTTTAATTATTTAAGTTCTTTATAGATTATCCTGTTTTAAGACTTATTTAGATGTGATTAGTTTTACTTAGGAATCTCAGGTAAATTATAATAATTACAAATCGAACGTGTCTGAAAATGTCTGTAAAAAATCCCTCAAAATTTACCTCCTGTAATTCAGCAAACTCAGGGATCCTCAGTGATTTTAGTCCTGTGTGAACGTCTGTGATATAAAACCTGCTAACCCTGTAGTGTTGTCTGAAATGCACGGGATTATTTATTGGTTTAGAAGTTCATTTGCCAGTCTTCTCACAAATGTTGATGCTCCATGGGCACATTTAAAGGTGCTGTGTATTGCTCACTTTCCATCCTAAATGTTCACCGCATGAGTTAACAGTTCAAGCTCTTTTCATGAGTCTTTGAGCCGTCCCAGATAAAGCTAACAAACATTATCATGCTGCTTCTCACTGAATAAAACACGATAAATACAGAGAAAGCACTGTGGTCTCATTTTGCTTTTATGTGCGCATATGACTGAAAGATCTATCTGCACTCTTCTCTTTTGAAGCGCTTTATTTTAAAATGATTCTGTGTCTTTTTGTGTTTTGTTTTTTGTGATTTTAATGCAACTTTTCCTGTTATGTAAAGCACTTTGCATTGCCTTGTGTATGAATTGTGCTCTACAAATAAACTTGCCTTGCCTTTTACAATAACTCTGTGCTGGAGGAACACAGATTTTGGTAACACTTTATAATAACTACGCTTATTCCTGCTTCCTGCCAACTTAATTCAGGTTTCGTAACTATTTAACTAAAACTCTAACCCTAATTCCAAACCCCGTGGCGTTAGGTAGTGACCATGGGCCCCTGTGCAGCTTTGGTACTGGGCCCTACTCGGAGCACATCCACACAAAACCCCGCTCTGGATCGTTAGGAGCACTCTACAGAGATACAGTAGCAGCACACACTAATCACCAGAGCATTTTACTCACCACAATCCTGTCCTCTCATGAAGCCGTCTGCGGTGAGACTGAGATAGAACGTTTTATCCCGCTGTGTCCTGTGCTTTCTATCACATTCTATACTCCATTCAGTCCAGAGGCATTAGTTTATTTTATCTCTGAGCTGCAATTTAACTGCAGCTTTACTTCCCAGGAATATAAAGTAAAGCAGTGTTTTTCAACCCTTGTACCACTGTCTGGTTCTACAAAATTGGAAACAGTGATGGTTTTGTAGGGTTTTTTGGTGCACAAGTTGCCCAGGACACTCCAAAATGGTAAATTAGCCCAGTGTTTTTCAACCCTTTTGGAGTTGTGGCACACTTTTTGGGCTTGAAAGATAGCACGGCACACCGCCTTCTACTTACACATGACCAAATCAGACCATTTAGTAAGAAAAAAAAAGTGAATAATGTTTGTACCGATGTCTGGTTCTACAGAAGTTGCTCAGGAAGCTCCAAAATGGTAAATTGCATTCACATTTGTGTATCTGTTGACTCGAATTAGACATTTTTTCAAGGCACACCTGGCAAAACCTCAAGGCACACTCGTGTTCCCGGCGCACTGGTTGAAAATGAAGGAAGTAAAGGCTGTTCATGTCTTCTTTTCATGGTAATCCAGTCAGAAGTCATGGTCAACTTGCATGTTTCCTAAAGTTACGCCACGTTATAAAAATCACAAGTCACACGAGCGCTGCACTGTTTACTAGGCTTTAGTCACATGATCAAATGCAGTTTTTATTGGATACAGAGAGTAAAACCATGACAGGGGACAGTATACTTACAAAAGGTGCACAGTTTTTGGGGGGAATAGAGAGTAACACCATGATAGAGGAGAGTAAACTTACAAAAGCCAGTCCACAGACTAGATGATATGAAGGAAACACTGAATTCATAAAAGTATGCAGGGGTTGCTGTATAAGTAGAGTGGGCCCATGATCTGCAAAGGTTCAAGTGGGCCCTTCTGCACCGCGGGCCCCACTGCACTGAACTGTCTGATGCTATGCCACTGCCTAACCCTAGCCCTAACCCTAACCTTAATTAAGCAGTTATTAAGCCCGAATCACGCTTAACAAACCAATTGTTCATTATGAATTAAGGTGAGACACTGCAGGCAATTTTTCATTTTTTTCAATCTTTTTGTTTTTTGGTCACTTTTCTCTCTCAACATATAGTCTTTCATGTAGAAACAACAAACTTGTCCAATGTGCTCTTAAAAATGTTTTATTACTTCATTGAATCCACTTCATTCATAGATTTCTCTGGGACATTGTAACTGCAAAGGCTGTTTTCTTAAAATGCATTTTTCTCCTACAGAAACATAAAGATCACCACTTAAAGTAGATCCCACACCAAACTGTACAATCTTGGACTCCAAAATTTTGACAAAACGAACAGAAGGATTTTTTTTTTTTCATATGTAATCGGAACATTTTAAGTTAAAAAAATTACTCGAAATGTGAATTTTTAGGACAATTTTCTGTCCAATTTAGTTTACTTAAAAACAAAATAAGAAATCCAAAATCCCCTCTGTAAAGTTTTTGTAACTAATATGTGTACAAAATGAAGCAAGAAATTTGAACCTGGTTCTGTCCATTTTTCAGATTTAAATGTCTCAAATATGTGTATTTTTGGCCATTTTTACTCATAAAAAGCCTTGTTTCTACATGAAAACATGACATGATGTAAAACTTGTAATATTTTTTTTCTTGCATTTATGTGAGTAAACTACAGGAGACGTTTCAAATTGATATCTTTAAATCTAGGATTTTTTCCTATTCACCTGTAGTGTCTCACCTTAAGTCTTTGTTCATGTTTTAAGGCAAGTGGTACCTAGAATTTACTTAATTACATGCAAAAAACATTCTGTTTTTCACCTTTAAAATCAGTAAAAACACAGTACAGTGTAAAATCTACACTTTGAACAGAATCCAACTGTTAATATCGCAAATCGAACCACAATCGCAATGTTTATCAGAAATACACAGATAGATACAGTCCTTCACCTCGACAACAAACTCACATTTGCATCCGTGTTCTCCATCGTCTGTACCCCTTTTGCATACTAATACCTCGCCTCTCGCTGTCTCTCCGTGCAGTGGTGGAGTCGGTGTCTGTCCTGGGCAGAAAGGAAGAGACCGCCTTAGTTTCCTCCGGCTCGTTCGCTTTAGGAAACACTTCGGTGGACTTCCAAAGAGGGACGGAACGACAGACGCTGAAGGCTCACTCCCCCCTCGGCGCCGACTACATTATTAAGGTGAGTTCACGGACCTCGGGAAAAAAACAGCCGCGGGCCTTTCATCTCCCCATGTTCACCATTTATTATGAATTAAAAAGAAACCGAGCCTGAATAAGCACAGTTACATTTATTTTAGATGAGTAGTACATTTTGCCCGTGGCTCTCTGACTGTTCTGCAAAAGTTGTCTCTCAAAGCTGTGTGTAATAAGCGCGAGGCTGCGTTTAATCAATGGCCTTGACTTGAATTAGAACTAATGCATCAAATATTTAAAGGATTTTGAATAGTAAAGAGCTGTTTAAAACCATTTTGTTTCAAGTCATGTTTCAAAGAGGGACTAAATGACTGCATGTATTCATTTACTCTCTTGCATTTATGAGTAACTTTTGTAAAATTGTGCGTATGGGCTTCCCACGCAAACGCAGAAGCAGCTCCGCAGTTGAAATGATCCTGATTTGATGGCAGAAATGTTCAGAACAAGATTGGACGATGATTTATGGACTTAAAAACAGAGCAGAAGATTCTCAAAGTCACGTCAACACGCTGAGAAAAGTCACACGTCAGGAAAGTTCAGAATGGAGTGTTCTTCTTGATGCTCAGCAGGGAAAGGATTTTAAAACCAGGATTCATCAAACTTAATGAAGATAAATGCAACTCCAGGTATGTTTTTGATGACAGAACGATGTTAGAATATTCTTTAAAGGACACATATTCTGCTACAGTGACTTTTTAGAGCTTTAAACCATGTTCTAACAATGTTCCGTCCTCAAAAACACACCTGGAGTAACATTCAGCTGCATTCACGCTGTTTTGAGGAATGTTTATCAGAAAATCCTCCCTCCTCCGAGCGTCAAACACACTTCCTGCGAACTCCTTTTATCCGGGACGTATTTTCAGATCATCTTACGTCACTTATCCGAGAATATTCTGCTGTATTAAGTCCTTAAATCATCTCTAAACTTGTTCTGAGCATTTCCTGTCGTCTAAACACGATAACTGCTGCAGCAATCCGCATCATAACGTCTTTTTGGTGCTAACTTCACTAGAATGTATGAATGTATGTTGGTGCCATCTGCTGGTTGGATGCACTCATTAAGTGTCATTTCATAGTGACTGATAACACAGGTCATAGAAGGGAAAACATTTTGGATTTGTTTCCTTTAAAAGCTCAAAAAAAGCCAGTTTAGCATATGTGTCCTTTAAATGCTTGAGTAAAAGTCTACAAGGGACAAAAGCTTAATGTTGAAAATGATTTGAACGTTTGTTTCTTGCACCGCTCCTTGAGGTAATGGAATACATATTTATTCAGAATACTAATTAGAGTTTTACGGTCGAGTTACTCTTTCATTTGATGGTGTTCAGAATACAGAATACTTTTATCAAATCAGAGAGATACACGGTGGTATTTGATTACAAAGTGTTGGCTTTAAACTGCACTGAATTAGTGAGAAAAGTGGAAAACGCAGCTCTTACAGTGAGAGCGTGTGCAGTTTACCTTCTCTAATTAGTGATAAAGGTTATCTTATCTTATAAATAAAATAGGAACAAACAGTGAAACAAAACAAAAAGCTGTTTTAATGCAACTCCGTGTGAACTTATTCTAATTCAGAGTGCAGTTCTCTGATTGGACCAAGAAATAGAATAAGACAATATTTTAAATGCAGGTATTCAGTATTCTGTAACTAAATACATTTTCAAAGTATTATTCACATCAGTAAGTAAAAACAAGTGTGAACACATCAATTTTTTCCCTCATTTTTGTGACTTATCTTATGGAAATACTAGATTTTATGTGTTTTCAATTTATACTAAGTTCTAATTATAAACCAGATGTCCAGATAACAGCTTTTACTTGAATAGTAGTTTCCTCAAATTACTCTTATTTGACCCATTTCCTAGACGACTTCTTTGTACTCCCACTTGAATAGTATAATTTTGAAGTAACTTTATTCTTTAGTAGCACTTTTGCTGCTCTCCTCTGCGTCTGAACTGTTTTGTACAGCTCTTGTGAAAGGGACTCTGCGGGCTGGACTCCCCTCTATTCATCTTTGATAAAATATAGACTTTTGGCTGTACAATTCATCTTCTGCTCTCACACCAGCTCTAACTCTGTGCCCTCTTTCACTCCTCCATATATTTTCTATCTCCTCTCCTCTCCATTTATTTATGCCAACCACTCCAGCCATCTTTGTGCGCTTTTGTTAATTCTCTGCGTGTGTCTTTTCGGATATTGCCTATATTTTTGTCCATGTTTTGTCCAGATGAAGTACGGTGGCCCAAAGGACACGGTGGTGCAGTTCCTTTTTTATCAGCCGATTCAGTTCCAGTGGAGAGAGACGGACTTCTTCCCCTGCTCCGTTTCCTGTGGAGGAGGTCGGCGGCATTAAATATGTGCTCTACAAACCGTATTATTAGGACTGCACAGTTTAAAAGAATTTAAACTAGTAGTAGGGTTTGTTTATTTTTATTTTTACTAGTTTAGATGTTTACTTTTTAATCGTTTGTTTGTTAGTTGTGGTTTCAAGGCTTTCTTTCCACTCCAGACAATTGTCAAGCATTAGCAGTTATGTTTGCCTAAAATCAGAAGAGAAGAAGAAAAAAAAATCTACAAAAACATGTATCTTAGTTTGGTGAAATCTGTAATTGCATTTATATTTTAACTGTGAACGCCCACCACCTGGATGTGGAAGGAAATTTTTTATATTTTGCTGGGCACTAATCAGCCCACTAATCAGCCAAAATATGTTTCTGAAACTTTATAATCTGCTTCGTTAGTAAAACATTTCCCCAATTTTAAGTTTTAGATTTATTTTTTGTACTGAAAACAGACAATTATTGTATTAAACTCTTTATAATTACAACTTTTTATAACATTTCCAAAAGTTTACAGGAGAAATGTATGAAAAAATTTACTTCCTGATCTGCCGTGAGCTTTAAAGTGGGGGAGAAAGTTGAGCTCCACTGCATATTAGATATAACATACATCTTATTAAATTACTCATACCCATAAATGACAATTATATCTAATAAGACATTTGTATTTGACCAGGTGCCCTCTTATCTTTTTATTTAGTTTAAAGTGCATATGGCAGGTTTTTAGGATTTTCTCATTTTGACTTTATTCAGCGTATTAATACCTGTTGTAAATATAAATTGTAGTTTTACACCAGTCAGGTCGCTATTTGTGGAGAAAAGTTGAACTATCTGTTGAAATTACAAGAAGTGACAAAAATTAATGACATCACACTGGGGAGACAAAGGTTATGCATAATTTACACAAAACAAACTACTTTTTTGGCGCTTTAAACATTGATTCAACAAAATAAAGGTGTTCACATGTGTTTCTCTTACCAGGAAGTAAAATTAAAAACCTAAAAGAATAGCTAAACTGCAGTAAAATGTGTAAAGATTTTAGTAGAAATTGAAATATATTTATCTTAACTGCATTTTAGAGAAATGAGTCACTTTAAGGGTGTGCACATTAAACACTGTATACAATTTAACAATAGATTGTTTATGTGCTCTTTCTCTTCCCTTTTTTAACTAATCAACAATAATAAACATAATAAAAGACAAAAGACAAAACATACAAAAACATGAAAGCTGAAGAACACAATTTTTTGTGACAAATGCAGTTTTTGCTCTAAGCCGAAGAATATCTCAAGGGCAGAAAGCAGTGCTTCGATTGGACGTGCAGTTTCACTCGGCCCTCATTTGACCAGGTGCTGGCAGAAGTCAGATAATGCAGTGTTTTCCAAAAACTTTTTTCAGATGCGGCACGCTTTTTGAGTTGAAATGATACCACGGCACACCAACTACAATTAAAACATCACCAAACCAGACCATTTACTTTAAAAAATATGGTAAATAATGTCTGTGCCACTGTCTGTTTCTTTAAATGTGTCAGTAGTGATGGTTTTGCGTTAGTTTTTGGTGCAGAAGTTGCTCAGGACACTGAAAAATGAGTCAATTCCATTCACAACTGTCAATAAACTTAAAGTGCCTATGTCGGGTTGGACTACTCATTGAACTAAAATGCAGTTAAGCTAAATATATTTACATTTTTGTACACATTTTTTACACATTTTAACCAAATTTGGCCGTTTTTTATGTTTTTTAATTCACTTCCTGGTTGTAAATGATGACATCACACTAGGAAATAAAGAAGCAGCCGCACTGTACACTGGGCCAAAACTCATCTAATGTCAGTCATTTTTTTACTTGACAAATAAAAATATGTGTGAATGTCTTTATTTTTTTAAATGAACGTTTAAATGGTCAAAAAAAGTGGTTTCGTTTTGTAAATTGTGCTACAGCCTTTGTCTCCCCAGTGTGATGTCATCGACCTGTTTACGTGTAATTTTCCAACACATTTTTCAACTTTTCTCCACAAACTGACACCAGATTGGTTTAAAAATATAATATATATTTTCAACAGGCATTAATGCATCAAATAAAGTCAAATTAGAAAATCATAAAAACCTGTCATAGGTACTTTAAGTTGGGCATTTCTTCAAGTCGCACTAGTGTTCCCCGGCGCACTGGTTGAAAATCAAGGAGATGATGTATGGTTTGCGATAATAAATCAGTCAAAACAACACAAATTAGACTACTATAAGATGCATATTTGCCAACACTTTTGCATTGTCTTAATCATTATTCATCATTGTCCCTCTGTGTCGTCAGGTTACCAGTTAAACTCCGCCGAGTGCGTGGACATCCGCTCAAACCAGAGCGTCCCGGAGCACCACTGCACCAACTTCCCCGAAAACACCAAACCCACGCCCAGACTGAGGGAGTGCGGCATGGAGCCCTGTCCTGAGAGGTACGCCACCAACTGCAACCCATGCGTTTAGTGTTAAAAGCTGAATGGATTGAGTCGTTCATTCACTCATAACCCCCATTACAGGTTTGTCTTTTTATTTAGAACACAATGGACAATGGATAGTAATGAATCTCTGTCCGAAATGATTATTGATGTGCAGATTTCATGCCCTGGGATTTATTATTTCAATTTATTTTATTTACTAAAGGTGCAAGTTTCTAGTAGAGGTCTGTCTTCTACTTGTCTGAATGATCCATAGAATTGTGCTTTTATTTATCTGATGTGTATCTTCGCCTGGTGGTTTTAACTGCTTTTCTCCAGAGCATTGTGGTACATTCCAGACAAAGTAATAACATCTACAAGGAGACAAGCAGGTGACGAACCCTCCTCAAGACAAATTACACAGAGCACGTAAAACAAGATACATGCATCTACTTTATCTATTGCACCTTTGTCACATTTTAAAGGCTGAATGTGTGTGTTTTGGTTGCGCTCACTGCATTAAAACTGGGACTAAACCCGAAATTAAACCTGGACTAAACAAAAGCGAGAACAGGTCCAAACCAACTCCACATCAGGACTAAAATGGGGTCTATTTAGGACCAAGTAATTGTAAAGTGTGAGCGCACCCTTCATGGTTTATGACCAGAGAACATCAAACTAAATTGGCTTTTTGTGGTTGATTGATATCATGAATAACTATTGTAGATTTAAAAGAGGCTTGTGAAATCAACCATTTATAATAACTACACTTTTCACCTTAAAAAAGCATAAGCAAAGACTTAATTCATAATGAACAAACAGTGTATTCAGGCTTAGTAACGTACGTAAATTAATATCCTAACCCCAAACTGACAAAAAGGCAGTCAAGATAAATACATTTCAGATTTCATTAAAATACTTACCAATTTTTTATCATGGTTTAGAATTGTTTTTCTTTTACTTCCTGGTTGTAAATGATGACATCACACTAGGAAATTACCATAGCAACCATCCTGTACACGGGGCCAAAACTCATTCAGTGTCACAGATTTTTTAATTTTACAAATAAAAATACATGCAAACACCTTTATTTTGTTGAATCAATGTTTAAAGGATCAAAAAAGTAGATTATTTTGTGTAAATAATGCATAAACTTTGTCTCCCTTGTATAACATCATCAGTCTGTTCTTATTGTAATTTTCAACTTATTTTTCAACTTTTCTCCACAAACGGCTGCTTGATTGGTATAAAACTAAAATACATGTGTACAACTGATATTAAAACACCAAATAAACTCAAAATTAGAAGATCATATGCACTTTAAGTAGTTACTAAGCCTGAATCACTCATATAAAGTATTTGTTCTGTATGAATTAAGTCTTTGCTCATGCTTTATTACGGCTAATGTTATTATAGTTGTTGTCCAGTAGTTTTTATAAAGTGGAAATCGATTAAAAGCTGATTTTATTCAAACGTTGAACCGTTTCTGACCCTCGGCTTCACTGACTCACATTTCATCCCGAGCCTTTAATTGCCTCTGATTGGTCGATCCCGGCTCTGTAATGGCCCGTGATTGGTCGACCTCGCCTCCCACCGAGACTTAACCTTGAAGCTGCCTGACTCTGCTCCAGGCTCCGACCGCTCACTGTCCAAATCCTCGGCTTTTCTTTCGGCTTCCAGCTAAAAAACAAAACGTGACCGGTTTATTAACTCCGGCAACCTGGATCGAAGCGGCGGCGGATCAATAGGCTAAAGATGTCGGACTGAAATGCTTAATTGGCATTTTAAATCTAAGCGGTGTTCACAATATGAGCGCAGAGGTCAGAAAAGTGCCCCGTCAGCCGTCCAGGAGGAGCTGTCTGCGTGTCCTTCTGTGTTGGATAAACCTTATTTAACCTTGAAGTCTTGTTTTTGTTGTGTCTCCCGCAGCGACGGATTCAAAGAGGTGATGCCCTATGATCACTTTCAGCCACTGCCTCGGTGAGTGATCGCAATACAAAACAGACCTGACAGAACATAAAAACGACTGGAGCAGAACCGCGCACATACACACTCTTTTAAACTGTACTTTGATTTCATTCATTATACTACAATGATGTTTTGGGGTTGTTTTGTCACTGTTTAGTATCGTAGTGGACCAAACGTAAAAGGCAGGGACAACAGGTGTAAAAATACAGATAATTTAATAAAGTAAAAAAAAATAAAAAATTTAACAAAGGCTCCAAAATTTATTGAAATAATATAAACCAGTGTTTCCCAACCAGGGGTACGGGGACCCCAAGGGGTACGTGAGCAATTACCAGGGGGTACTTAGAATGGTTTCAGGTTTTATGAAATGTACTTTTTTCTGAATAAAAAAAGGGTTATTAGTTGTGAATTTTGCATGTTTTTGGAGTATCTTGGACCATAAATATTATCAAAACATAAAAAATAATAGTAATAATTGAAAATATGTGACTATTAAACCCATTTATTTGCCTGAAACTCAAGTTAAGGGGTACTCTGAGTGTGAGACAAAACTTAGGGGGTACTCGAGACAAAAGAAGTTGGGAACCATTGATATAAACAATGTTTGGACCCATCTGATTTTGACTAAACCAGGGGAGATTTATTTACATGTTATCAGAAATAAAGTAATGAGAAGAAGCTCTGTCCATTTTAAATGATCAGTTTTATTTTACATGTGCACAGTAAAATAAAGTCTGTCCCTGACAAAAAAGATCTCTGATTCCAAAAAGCAAAAAGGAGCCGGAACAATAATAAAACACATGCTTAAATACCCCAGAAATGGAGACATCAGACATAAATAAATGAATGAATGAAGGAGACATCAGACATAAATAAAATGAACATGAAGGCCGAGGTTTTGTCTCAACACATCAGGCAAGAGACACAGTGTTCCCATTTCTCAGACATAATAACCTGTAATAACCTGGTTTGTAAAGCGCTTTGGGTGTCTATTAGGTGGAAAAGCGCTCTATAAATAAAAATTCTTCTTCTTCTTTCTTCTAACCTTCAAGTGACTATTCAAATCTTCACACTTAATAAAACATATAGAGACATGACATTTTGTCCCAGTAGACCGTGGGGCACATATGAGTAGATGGGGGCCCATGTGAGGCTTCTTGTCCCAGGCCCCCAAATTTCTGTCGACTGGGCTTGAACTAAACTATAACTATATAACTAACAGAAAAAAACAGCCCTCAAACCAAAGAGGAGAGTTTAAATACAAAAAGGACTAAACCAAATTGAACACATCTCCCCCGACAATACACTAAAGATAAACCAAAACTACTAACAGTAATAATTAGACTGTTACAAACCCGGCTCTACTTGGGAAAGGGAAGGCAACACAACCAAGATGAATTAAGTGGTTTAATTAAATAAAGATTAGTAAATAATAAAATGCTCGTCTCCAACCAAGACAACAGCCAGCCCAGCACCGACGAGGCAGCAGGACCCACTAGAAGTCAAACATTATGCAGAATGGGACATAAAGAAGCACACAAGGGCAGGGGGAGAGGGCAAAACAAGGCCGTAACATTGGCAAATTATAGTAACTAAACAGAGTTAAATGAGCGATTAACAAAAAAAACAACAACAACATAATTAAGCAGTGTGTCCTCCCCCCACTGCCATGGTCCCGAGATGTTTGCTCAGAAGAAATAAGTGTAACTTTTATAATTCAGACAAATATTAACTAATAAGTGTGCACTCACATTAGAAAATATGTAAATAAAAGATATTAACCATGTAATATGCTTTGAAATGAAACGAACATAAATTAAATGTAATCTGAAAAAGAAAAATGCTACACTGTGGAGAAGTGGCAGAGGTATCCACCACAAGTATATATCGTAACATATAAATAAAAAACTAAATATCATAAATACCGGCATGTAAATTCACACTGGAACACTCTCACTTCTTGGAATTCTAACAACATTTTTAGAACCCCGAGATTATCCGAGTTTGTCAACGATTCAACGATAATAAAATTTAAAGGACACATATTCTTCGACAGTGACTTTTTTGAGCTTTTAACCATGTTCTAGCAATGTTTAAAGAATGAAAAAGATTAAGATTTTACTAAACAATTTGCCCATTTGTGCCCAGTTTTTCTAATGTTTTTAATGTTACTTCCTGGTTGAACATGAGCCGCAAATATGACATAGTTAGAGGTAATTCCACAACTGTTACCTAGCAACCATTTTGAAACAAAGGGCTAAAATCCATTAAAATTATACAATAGTTATGATTTGACCAATAATAATACCTGACAAGAACTTTATTTTGTTGAATGACCGTTTAAACTAAAATGTGTCAGTTGAGAGTCTCTTTATTTTCAATTGCATGTCGCTTTTTGATGACATCACAGAGGGATTACATTTTAGAGCTCTACTTCCTGTAATTTTACTTTTGTTTTTAACATTTCTTCAAAAACTGCAAATTCGCGGATGTAAAACAGGTGCCCTCCCACCAAACTAAGTCAGAATTAGAGAAACATGAAACCCTGAAAACGTATTGTTTACATTGCTCCACTCCAAATATCATCGAAGAAATATTTTGCAAAATCAGGTCTATGACAGGACTCAACCAGGTCTAACCTTGGTAGCACTGGTCCAAAATAAAAAACTAAAAAAACAATACTTGCAATACTTGCTTAGTTAGGGCTGTGCAATAAATTGTACTGTATATATAATCGTGATTTCAATTATTGCGCTATTCAATTACAAAAATGTTCTTTATGAGTGCCCTCCTTTTGACACTCAAAACCTGAAGAAAAGGCACTTTTCTAAAACATTACGAATAAAATGTATTCGGTCTATACTTTCTCTACAGAATAATTTTGACAATATAGAATGAATTGTTCGAAATAACTGTGATTACATATTTTTTGCCAGAATCAAGCAGCCCTAATTTGAGGTCAGACTCAAAGGAGGTAGAAAAAAAGCTGAATGACATTTATTACGAAAAGTTGTGTCAGTTGTGTGTACAGTGATCCCTCGCTATATCGCGTTTCATCTTTCACGGCTTCGCTGCTTCACGGATTTTTTTTACAGTGCGGATATTTTTACAGTGCATTGTGCTCTGAATCCTGATTGGCTCAGGGGCTTTACTGTTGTCTAGTTCTCAAATATAATCGAAGGTGGCATATCCGTTTATAAAAATCTTCTTGCTCAGAAAAAGAAAGAGCGCCAACAACTACCCATAACCTGCGCCTTCAGTAGAGACAGAGGCTACAGCGGAGCGGAGTCAGGACCAAGAGGCACAGACTGTGAAATATGCGAGTGACAATGTTTACAACCTTGTATTACTATATTAAAATTATTGTTTTAAACAAATTTTGGGCTTTAAAACAGGTTTTGATTTTTGGTTTCATTCCATAGTTCAGTATTGCATTGTAAAATAATAAAAAATAAAGCTGTGACTACTTCACGGATTTCACTTTTCGCGTGTTATTTTTGGAATGCAACTCCCGCGATAAACGAGGGATCACTGTAACTTGTATTTTTTATGGCATGTCGCTTTTTGATGACATCACAGAGGGATTCTGTTTTAGAACTCAGTCACTTCCTGTCATTTTAAACATTTCTTTTTCTAAATTTCATCACAAACTGCAACTTCACAGATGCAAAACTACAGTAAATAGTTGCCACAGGTGCCCTCCCTCCAAACTAAGTCATAATTAGAACATTTTGAGAGCCTGTCACATAGACTTTGATGACCTTGCTCCTGTCAGGTGGGAGACCGGTCCGTGGATGCGCTGCTCGGTGTCCTGTGGAGAGTCGGGCGGGTGGCAGGACCGCAGCGTGCAGTGCGTGGAGGAGGACACCGGGGGGCAGATGTCTCCGCTCGAGGACTGGAGGTGCGGCCACTCCCCTCGACCGATCACGCGACAGATCTGCAACGCCTTCGCCTGTCCACAGTGGGTCGCTATGGAGTGGTCCCAGGTCAGTTGGTTACAAAGCTTCTTAAATTCCTCTAGCAACAACAAATTACACAGCCTTAGTTGGTTTGTTGTGTTAAAATGTTTGAATAGTTTTGTTTATCTGCTTTTTGAAACGTGCTATTGTTTGATTTTCTTTTTTTCCTGTTTGTTAGATTTTTTTTTCGATTTTGTGGAGTCCTTTTTTGGCAATTGCTGAACTTTTGAAGGTTCAATTCTTGGGTTGCAACTAAATTATTTTGGTCATCGATTATTATTTTGATTAATTAATTAGTTGTTTAGAACACGAAAGCCTGTGAATGAGATTTTGACCATTTTTTTCCCCAGAAAAAAGCCGTTTGAGAACATCCTGGTGGAGAATATTTACTGACAAAAGGGTGTTTTTATCCAAAACACTCAATTTACACATTTCTCGTGTCATTTTTTGTGTGATTCCTGCTTTGTCTGAGTCATAACACCTCTTCTCTCAGCGTGGCATGTTTTGGAATCTGTGTATTGACCTTATTCTGCCCCGCCCACTTTTGCCGTTTTTTGCACTTTTGTTGTAAACGCACTTCCATTTGACGAGAACTCCGTTAAAGCTAATGACGAACGAGGGAAAAGTCTCACCGCTAAAATGTTACATAAAGTAGATTGATTTGTGTAAAATGTTTAATGAACATGAGCAACAACAAGTCAACAACGCACGGATTTCCTGGTCAGTCTGAAAACGTCTTTTTAGTCCATGTAGAACTTATTATTTGTTGAGCTCGTCCGCTCCGTGTAAACTACAACGGAAACAAGACGGCGGCGCGTACGGCAACTTCCGGAATAAGGTGAATAATCCAGATAACTATTTTTCCATGACTTAATTAGTTGACAACTATTTCTATAATTGGTAGTTACTATTAATCAATTTACTTATTTCACTCGTATTTAATCCGATACAAAAATACATTTAACTGAAGATTATTATTGGACTCAAATCAAAATATTATGATATTTTTACCAGATTATTTACTGTATGACTGTACAGTAATATTATCAGATTTTTACATTTGTGAATGTCTGTAAATTCAAACCACCCACTGTCCCTGCTGAAAAGAGTGAATGGGGCAATTTTTGTTAAGAAAGAAAACCATTCTTTTGCAGGAATTGTGGACTCAGTCTGCAAAAGCGTCATATGCCTTGTCAGAAATCAGCCGCGTTAAAGGCAGAAATGGCCAGACGTCAATAGGCCTTAACGACCTAAGCTGTAAGACTTGTAGTTATAACTCCTCTCTTTGATGCAGGACCAATTTGTGCTCAGGAGAGAATAAAGGCTGTTGCTCAAACCATTCGCACCAGATTGACTTTGGGATGGAAGTCAAGACGTCTTCATTTAAAAAACAATATCTGGATGACTACATTTGAAACCTTTTCTGCCATGGACGACTCCTGTACGAGCGAAAATCGACTTAAAACGGAACAGAAACAATCACAGAAAATGGAGTGACTGAAATGCAGAGAAAATATTTCAGCGGTTGAAAAAAAATCACTTTCGACGTAAAAGATCTTCCATATCTGCAGATTCTTTTGGAGGTGGTTTGAGACTGCCAGGGGAACTGTAATGTGCTGGAAGACCATATTTTTTCTCCCACTCACTGACAACCGTGGATCCCTCTGCCGCAGTAATGTGAAAATAAAACTGTGCAGTTCATAAAGTATAAATAGTAACTCTGGTCTGACTGCTGCCCCTTGTGTCTGGGAGAATATTGAGCAGATTTCCCATAATATGTTGTTTGGCTTTTATTGCAGTGCACGGTGACTTGTGGCCGAGGCTTGCGGTATCGCGTTGTTCTTTGCATCGACCACCGGGGGCAGCACATCGGAGGCTGTGATCCTTCAGCCAAACCACACATAAAAGAAGACTGTCTGGTGCCCATCGCCTGCCACAAACCTAGAGGTAAAATGACATGTTGGTTGCAAGGAAATAGTTTACAGACCCTTATCTTAAAGTCTATACGACAGGTTTGACGACACCAAAATGTAGTGAACATGATTATATTTAAGATTTTACTAAACAATTTGGTAACGCTTTAGATTAAGGTTCCTTAGTAAACTATTTATAATGCATTAATAAGCACTTGTTATGTGTTTATAAGCATTTACAAGCATTTATTAGCGTGATATTTGAAAATAATGTAATATGCAGCTCATTGATGCTCTGTACATGTGGTTTATTCACTCAAACATGTTTTGGTTAATGGATTATAAACATGTATGAGGCGTTATAAGTGCATAAACAAACTATTAGTGCTTATTAACATCTTATAAATAGTTAACTAAGGAACCTTAATCTAAAGCGTTACCAACAATTTGCCCATTTATGCCCAGTTTGACAGTTTTCGTAATGTTTTTCATGTTACTTCCTGTTTGAACACGAGCTGCAAATATGACATAATTAGAGGTGATTTCACAACTGTTACCTAGCAACTATTTTGAAAACATGGGCCAAAATCCATAGAAATTACACAATAATTATGATTTGACAATTGATAATACCTGATAACACCTTTTTTTTGTTGAATAACCGTTTAAACTGTCAGAAAAATGTGTCAGTTGAGTGTTAAATGTCTCTTTATTTTCAATGGCATGTCGCTTTTTGATGACATCACAAAGGGATTCCTCTACTTCCTGTAATGTTACTTTTATTTTTCAAAATTTCTTCAAAAACTGCAACTTCACAGATGTAAAACTATGATAAATATTTACCACAGATGCCCTCCCACCAAACTAAGTCATAATTAGAAAAACATGAGAACCTGTTGTATAGACTTTAATACATATTGTTTACATTGCTTCTCTCCAAATATCATCAAAGAACTATTTTGCAAAATCAGGTCTATGACAGGACTCAACCAGGTCTAACCGGTAGCACTGGTCCAGAATACAAAAAACAATACTTGCTTTGGTCTATTTTAGTTAGGGCTCTGCAATAAACTGTACTGTATATATAATTGTGATTTCAATTATTGCGCTATTCAATTACAAAAATGTTCGTAAATCGTAAATACAATAAATTGCTTTCTGTTCTTTATGAGTGCCCTCCTCAAAATCTGAAGCAAAGGCACTTTTCTAAAACGTTATATTCGGTCTATACTTTCTCTATAGAATAATTTTGACAATATAGAAGTAATTGCTCAAAATAATCGTGATTTCAATTATGCACCAAATAATCATGATTATATATTCTTTTGCTATAATCAAGCAGCCCCTAGTTTGAGGTCAGACTCAAAGGAGGTAGAAAAAAAGCTGAATGACATTTACTACGATAAAAGACTGTATCTGCATAGGACCTTATCACTTACAGTTTCATTCTTTAACAAATGCTGATGACGTATATTGTTCATGAAAAGGTCAAACGCATTCTGTCCTTCAAGAAGTTGTAGTCTTAGTAACAACTGGCCTTAACGTTTATGAGTGTCGAGCTTAAATATCAAACGGATGACTAGTGTACTGCAAACTGCTGTTAATAATGTAATGTTAACTGCCATAAATAATGTAATGCAAACTGCCATACTGTAAATAATAAAATAGGCGTAGTGAAAGAAAGAAAGTATGGATGAATGAGTAAATGCAACACAGTGACACTGACCGGGCGTACCATACCAAGTTTATTCATAAAGCACTTTAAAAACGTTCACAGTTGGCCAAAGTGCCGGACATCAGAGTCAGAATCAGAATCGGTTTATTGCCGTTGTCAGTAGCCATGTTTACATTCGCAAAATGTCTTTAATCTGATCATGAATCGGATTAGAATTTTACTGTGTACATGGACCCTGAAAAAAATAATCTGATTACGACACGCGTTTACATCTGTTATACATTTGATCGGAATAAATTATTTTGACATGCGCAGAATTGGCTAACATACCGGAAACAGTAGAAGAAGAACAAACTTCCGTTGTAAACAAACATGGCTGCGTACGTTTTGGCTCGTAACATTTTTCTTTGTTGATTTCACCTCCCGTTCGTGCTGTTTAATACTCCTTTTGATATGGAGCTGTATTGTGTGCCTCACGCTCTGCCTCACGCTCGCCATTACCCTCGCTTCCGCATTAGCTGACGTAACAGACATGCGCAGAGAGGATTCCTTCAACCAAAACATCGGAAGAAGCGTGTACATGCGCATCGATCGGAATAACAATCGGCATAACCCACCCGTCTCAATCGGAATGAAATTTTGATCCGAATGAGTGTAATCGGGTCAGAATATTCCAAATGGCGTGTTTACATTAATCATTTTAATTCCGATTACATGTGTCCATATAAACGTGGCTAGTGATCAAAATTCACAAACACTGGAACTTGCTTCGGCGTAAGGTGCGACATAAAACAATGAATAAAATATAATAAAATATATAAAAGATGCATGCATAAGATTAAGGATAAAATAAAATAGAATAGACTATATACAGAAATGTAGAGCTGGGTGGTATGATTCCAAGTATGATTACAGCAAAATAGGTCAACAAGGTACAATGAACACTACGACGACTCATAAACAAACTCAAAGTCACGTAGTATTAAAAGTTAATGAGAAAAGGTGTGTTTTAAAAGTGATTTAAAAACAGGCAGAGATTGAATCTGTCTAATCCCTAAAAGAAACTGATTTTAAATTTTAGGGCTAGGAATCAAATTTAAACATGTGAGGGTCATTGTTTTTGTGTCAAACTTCACCTTCAACGGCATTTTGGGCTGATCCTTTTGTGTCAGGTGGTGTTGGTCCTTTTGAGCCTACGTGAAACTGTTTTAAACATACATTTATGGCCTTCATTCATAAGGTTAGAGCAGTATAATGAATAAAATATAATAAAATATTTAAAAGAGGCATGCATAAGATTAAGAATAAAATAAAATAGAATAGACTAAGATACACTATATACAGAAATGTAGAGCTGGGTGGTATGATTCCAAGTATGATTACAGCAAAATAGGTCAACAAGGTACAATGAACACTACGACGACTCATAAACAAACTCAAAGTCACGTAGTATTAAAAGCTAATGAGAAAAGGTGCGTTTTAAAAGTGATTTAAAAACAGGCAGAGATTGAATCTGTCTAATCCCTAAAAGCAACTGATTCCACAGTCACGGAGCAGCAGCTGAAAAGCACATTCCCACGAAGCTTGTGTGTGTTGTTTAGGACAACAAGCAGCATTTAAGCTGAGACACAACAGGTGAATAGGAAAAATCTTAAATTTAAAGAATTTGGAATTTAAAGAGTTTGGAAGTTCCTCTGTAGTGTGCACATAAATGTAAGAAGAAAATGTATTCCAAGTGTTTCATCATGCAATGTTTTCATATTGAAATAAGACATTTTAAGTATTTGGGACATATACATTTCTTGGTTCATTTTGTACACATATTGGTCACAATAAACTTTACAGATCGGATTTTTGATTTCTTAATTACTTTTTGAGTAAACTAGATCTGGCTAAATATTTGCTCTAAAAATTCATTGTTTGCCCCTTTCAAACTTTAATAAATCAGGTTTACAATTGAAGAGTTCAATGGCAAAAACAGACATCTCCATTTTGAAAAATTGTCAAAACTTTTGTCACCATCATCTACATATATAATTAATTAAAATAATGCGTATTGGACTTTATAAAGGAGAGGTGAAATTAAATTTTGGTAGCTGTAAAATACATTTTTCTTTTGAAAACATTACTATACAAAGCTTGACATAAGACTTCAATGACTGTTTGAAATGGCACTCACTTTTGCAAATGAACTCTTCAATTCGGCATAAAAAAAATCCTTCTGTCGATCTGTCAAAATCTTGTTAGGTGCAAGATTGTGGATTAAATGAAATAATAAAACAGCTTTAGGAGCATATTTAACATGAACGTCTATTCACCTTATTCCTGAAGTTTCCGTACGCGCCGCCGTCTTGTTTCTGTTACATGGAGCAGACGAGCTCAACAGAAAATAAGTTCTACATGGTCTAAAAAGACGTTTTCAGACTGACCAGGAAATCTGTGCGTTGTTGTTGCTCGTGTTCATTAAACATTTTACACAAATCAATCTACTTTATGTAACATTTTAGCTGCGAGACTTTTCCCTCGTTCGTCATTAGCTTTAACGGAGTTCTCGTCAAACGGAAGTGCGTTTACAACAAAAGTGCGTATCTGGCAAAAAGTGGGCGGGGCGGAATAAGGTCAATATGTTGAGCGCAAATGGATAACGACCAAAAAAATGTGTCTTTCTGTGTCAGAGTCTGTCCCAGTTGAAGACAAAGATCCGTGGTTAAAACAAGCCCAGGGTTTGGAAGAACGCCACGTCGCCACCGAGGAGCCCACGTGAGTAACGCAGCAGAATGACTGTATAATAAAGTTACACAGTGCGCCTTTAACTTGAACAGCAATTACAACACTTGTTTGTTGCTTATGCAGATGTGTTTGTTTGGATTCTCGCCAATCACAAGTTAATTTATTAATTTGCTGCGTCTTTGTTCATTTATTCATCTCTTTTTACTAAACATACTCTCGCTGACAGCCTGTCCCTCCCCCTGCGCGTCCCCCCGGCCCCCCGCTCTGTCTGTGGGCTGTTGTTTACCCACGCTGTACGGTTCATCTTCATATTAATAAAATACTACAGGAGCCTCCTCTGGTGCACTGTCCTTATCTCCCCCACACCGCTGCGAACAGAGGAGCCGGACTCAAAGTGCATTTTTATGTGGCCTCCCAGGGCTCGGCAAACGCACGGAAAAAACACATCTGCCTCGGCCCACGTGGAGCGTCAGCCCACAAAGACAACACGCAGAGAGGAAAAGCAAATCGACATTATGTTTGGTGTGGGAGGAGGCAATATTTATTCATTATTAGACAACGCAGAGTTAATTAAAAGTGGTTAATAATTATTTAACTGTTCAGCAGGGGCGTCGCACTGGGGGGGTGAAGGGGAGTGGTTTCCCCGGGGCCCAGGGCAACGAGGGGCCCTCAAAAGCATGTCATTTTTCTACACTTTAATGCAGGGGTGTCCAAACTTTTTCCATCGAGGGCCACAAATTGAAATATAGACCAAGCGGAGGGCCACAAATCAATCATGAAACGTTAAAAAAAGCTGCATTTATCTGATGTTTTAAGCTCCACCACATCTACATTCAGTCTCAGTGCCTTAATATCAGGTCTGTGTGGCACCAAAATGTTAGTTATTTAGGTTGGAATTGTAGAAAATCTGAAATGTGCTGTAAATAGTACTTATCAGGACAATGTGGGCCAGTTCACCAGGAAGCCTAAGGGCCAAGAAAAATTAGTCTGAGGGCCGCATTTGGCCCCCGGGCCTGAGTTTGTACATGCCTGCTTTAATGTATTTTTGTTTTGATAAAATGCATTGTGGTTGAGTAAAGTCCTTGAGAGAAAAAAACACAATGATTCATGACATTTGAACATGACATCAACCCTTTATAAAAGAGGAAAAGCTAATTAGCCAAGTTAGTTGTTTACAAATAAAACTAGTGATTATATTTGCAGTTAATGCATAGTCTTATTGTAATTATAAGTTTTAAGATGTTTGTGAAATTGGTCTGGTAGTTATTGCAAAACAAACAGTTCTGTGTGTAATATTAGCCCGTAGCTACACAAAATATCTATAAATTGCAGAGTTATTGTTAGGTATTTTTAGAAAACATAGGGTATAAATGTAGCAAAAGTGAATGAAAAAATAACAATAAAACTGAATTTGCTGGGATAATAAATCATATACAAAATGGTGTATTAGGGGCCACCGAGAGGGTCTGTACCTGGGGCCAGAATGTGATGCTACGCCCCTGTGTGCTTGTAAATTGTTCGTAGACTTTTTGTGTCGTAGGAGAATTTGTCTTCTGCTTTTGACCCATCGTTCCACCAGCGCCTCGGGGCGATCTGTCAGGAGCACTGGGCGACTGCAGTGCAGCGCTTTAGGAGCACGTCTTCAGATCCTGGGTCAGGATATTGGTCAGGATTAACAAGATAGGTTGGCGTTTGTACATTAGATCCTTCATTTTCCACCAGTGTGCCAGGGAGAGTGCGCCCTGAGGGGTTGCCAGGTGTGCTTTGAAAAGAACTGCAATTTGAGTTTAGATTTAGATTTTAGGTTTCTTTATTTTTACTTGGTAGAAAATGAATCATACAGTCATGGCTGAAAGTCTTCAGACCGCTGAAATTGTTCCACAAAATGAGATATTTCTCCCCAAAGTCTGTATTTTTTGCTTTACACGTTTATTTCCTTTGTGTGTATTGGAACAATAAAAAAAAAAAGAGAAGAAAAAAAAACAGAAAAAAAAGCTAATTTGACATACTGTCACACAAAACTCCAAAAATGGGCCAGACAAAATGTATGGCACTCTTTCAAAATTGTGGATAAATAACTTAATTGGTAATTAATGGGTAACATAAATATCACACCTGAAAGCAAGTCTTTTTGGGGAGAAATACTACATTTTCTAGGAAAAACATCAGGGGTGCCAAGGCTTTCAGCCATGACTGTGTAATACATAATAACAAAATGTGACGGATGGTCACCAAAAACCCTCAAGGTGGTTATCAAGTGGCAAGCTCCAGATAAAATGCATGAAATTAGGCTCTTGTAAAACCGCACAAAAAGGTTGTTGATTGATGAGATACGTCAGTTAAATCAGTCAGTGCAAAGACACACAGTTATTCTGAAGCAGACATTTGAAAGCATTTTTAAACTGATCTTGTGAAAGCACTAATGTTATGTGTTGTAATAAATTGCCTTTTTGGAGCGCCCTGAGCAAACTTCTGAATCAGGAAAGACACAATAATGTCCGCTATTCAAAGAAATCCTAACAGCCACAGCAACACAGGCATTATTTACACCGATTTTTTTCAATTTGGAGTCATTTCACAAAGGTCTCTATGATAATGTTTTAGGGGCTTTTCCACAAAAAAAGTGTGACGCCGCAAAACAAAGGGTGAAAAACAAAGAACCGACACAGAGCTTATAGAAACTATAACATCAGCCATTTTATGGTACTTGAACAATTTGCCCGTTTTTTCTATAGATTGATTTAAGATATTTTTTATTTGCTTATTTATTAGGATCCACAACTGAACCTTACAACTGTGCATAGAGGATAGGGATGGAAGTACTGAAGTATTGATATATATCCATGCTGATTCTGCATCTTTTAGTGTCTGGAAATGTGCCATATAAATAAAATATGTTATCATTATTATCAGTACAAATGTGGGTATTGATATGGCTATGCAAATGTCGATAGGCCTTCTAATTAACATATGTACATTTTAGGGCTAGGAATCAAATTTAAACATGTGAGGGTCATTGTTTTTGTGTCAAACTTTTGAGTCCTTTTTTGTCCTTTTGAGCCTACGTGAAACTGTTTTAAACGTACATTTATGGCCATTCATAAGGTTAGACCAGTATGGAGTCTTCATATTGGTATTGAAAAAATTACCCTTCAAAAATACTTAGTATTATATTGATACCAAAAACTATCACACATCGCTAACGAGGGATAGATGTGTCAAAGGCCCTTTCCCAAACAGGCCAATCTCTCTTGCCCAAAGCACCACTTATATCCTTGATTTTCAACCATTGTGCCGAGGAACACTAGTGTGCCTTGAGGTTTTGCCAAGTGTGCCTGGAAAAAATGTCTAATTTGAGTTAACAGATTCACAAATGCGGATGTAATTAACTAATTAACCTTTTTCTGAAGTGCCCTGAGCAAAAATGAATGCAAAACCATCCCTATTGCCAAATTTAAAGAACCAGACAGTGGCACAAACATAATTTGGCACATTATATACCATATTTTTTCAAATAAATGGTTTGATTTGGTAGTAGGTGGTATGCTGTGGTAGCTTTTAAACCCCAAAAGTGTGCACCGCGACTCAAAAAGATTGAAAAACAACAGATTGATCAAGTGGAAGTAGGGGTGCACGGTGGCAGAGCGGCTAGAGCTTCTGCCTCCCAATAAGGAGATCGTGGGTTGAATCCCGGACCACCCCAACATCACACGATCTCTCTGGGTGGAGTCTGCATGTCCTCCCCGTGTTACCGTGGGCTCTCTCCGGGTTCTCCGGCTCCTCCCACCGTCCAAAGACATGACTGTGTAGGTTAATTGACAACTCTAAATTGTCCCTAGTGAATGAATGTGAGAGTGAATGGTTGTCTGTCCTTGTCTCTGTCTCTGTGTCAGCCCTGCGACGAGTTGGCCACTGTCCAGGGTGTACTCCGCCTAAGGCCCAAAGTCACTGGGATAGGCTCCAGTCACCCGCGACCCCTAACGGGAATAAGCGGTAGAAAATGAATGGATGTATGAAGTGGAAGTGAGAAGAGCCCGTATTATAGGGTTCAGCAGCCAAACCTGCACAAGAGCTTCTGGAAAACCGCCCAAAACCCGCCGAACATCCGGTGCTGCTTGTATTTTCCTCTGTATTTATGAACATAACTGCTCCCACTGTGACACAGACCTGCACGGATGGTTTTAGATACGAGGATTTGTCACTGAAATGCAGGTCTTTCATTAGGTTCACTCTGAAATTAACACATTTTTCATGGCAAATTGCTCTGGCCAAACCCACAGACAATATTTATTACCCGCGGCAGCTCTGGAAAAGCCGCCCATTTCCAAACTGGCAACGCTGCTGTATCATCCGTGTTTGTTTTTCCCCTCTTCCCAGGTTTGTCCCGGGGCCGTGGTCTCCCTGCAGCGCCTCCTGTGGTCTGGGAGTGCAGACGCGAGAGCTGAAGTGTCAGGTGCTTCTGTCCTTCACCAAAACGGAGGTGGACCTTCCAGAGGAGGAGTGTGGAGGAGAGCGGCCCCAGAGGCAGAGGGCGTGCAGCCGGGGCCCCTGTGGCAGCGCCAGGACGGGGGCCTCTCGGGGACGGCTCTACCCCAGGGCCGTGATCCACAGCTGGGACTACAGAGGCTTCACCGACTGCTCGGCCTCTTGTGCCACTGGTGAGGACAGTTACGCAAAAAAATCAGACAAACACAATGATTATTTATCACAAAGACAGTTACTAAGAATATCAGAACTCTCTACATTTAATTCTGTGTACAATATTTACAGTGCGTATTATCATTTTCTAATTTTGACTTTATTTGGTGTACTAATACCTGTTGTAAATATAAATTATAGTTTTACACCAATCAAGTTGCTGTTTGTGGAGAAAAATGGAAAAATCAGTTGAAACTTACTGGAAGTGAACACGTTGATGACATTACTCTGGGGAGACAAAGGTTATGCTTAATTTACACAAAAGAAACTATATTTTTGACTCTTAAAACATTAATTTAACAAAATAAAGGTGTTCACATGTATTTTTCTTTGTCGAATAAAAAAATCTGTGACATTAGATGAGTTTTGGCCCAGTGTACAGGTTGTTTTTTTGGTAATTTCCTGGTGTGATGTCATCATTTACAACCAGGAAGTGAAATTAAAAACATAAAACATGGCTAAACTATGGTAAAATGTATTTTAGTATAATATGAAATATGTCTTAACTGCATTTTAGTTCAATAATTAGTCCAACCTGTCATAGGCACTTTAAGGCGAGACACTGCTGGGGATAGGAAAAAAATTAAAATGTGGGAATATCAATTTTGAATATAAGACAAGTTTTTCTTGTTTTAGATATAAATAAGACATTTTATGTGTAAAAATTGCCAAAATCTCACATATTTGGGACATTAAATCTGAAAAAATTATGAAACCAGACTAAAATGTCTTGCTTTATTTTACTGACTAAAGAAATAGATACAGAAATATTTACCGAAGGGACTTTTGATGTTTTACTTAGTATTTGAGTAAAGTATATGACTAAAAATTGGAATAAAAATGTTAAACATTGCCTTATTGTTTGGAGTTAAACGTTATTAAAGTTATTAAAATGTATACATCATATTTAGATTTCAATAAATCCTTCTTTAAGATCTGTTAAAATGTTGTTAAGTAACAGGATGTAAAGTTTGGTGTGTAGGTGCTACATTAAGAGCTGGTGATCTTTATGTTTTTAAATTCATTTTAAGAAAAGAGAAGGAAAAAAAAAGAAGAAAAGTCACACTGTCCCATAAAGTAAAATGTATGGATTTAAGTTTATTAAATGAAATAATAAAACATCTTTTGGTACAGATTGGACAGACATGAGAGCAAACTGACCAAACAAACAAATACAAAATAATGAGTTTTGCCTGTACTGTCTATTTTTCACAGCGACATTCAAATGTAATATTGTTGCATCCGAAAACAGACAAAACGTTCATAGCTCTGGGGTTCGTTCAGCTTTACACACTGGTTTTGTGACCTGAAGAACTCTGGAAATGACTATTAGCAACACAGTGGGTTCGGCCGCTTTTTATTTGTCATGTTTTGTGTTTGTGCAGGTAAACAGACGGCCGTCGTGAAGTGTCTGAACCGGAGACAGAACACTGAGGTGGACGACTCTCTCTGCGACGTGTCCAGTAAACCCCCAACGATGATCCGCATCTGCAACCCCCAACCCTGTCCCGCCAGGTTAGACCCCCCACGCCTCTGTTCAGGGGGTTCAGCTTCCCTTGTCCCATTCAATCTTATAAACGCTAAAGGCACAGGTCCTAATTTCTCATCATTCTGAAAAACCTGCAGGCTTCGTTTTTACATGGGACTGTACTGTGCTATTTTATTTGACTTGACTGATTTATTTGAATTATCTTGTCGTAAAAACAAGGGTTGGGCAAAAGCGACAAAACATTCGATTTTAGAAATGTGCTAAAATGTGGTAAGGTTCAAGTGTCGCACAAAACTGAATTGATCATAAAACTAACCACAAAAGTGCAGAAAATGTATAGAATATCGAACCAGGTTTACCTTTTTTTACTCTAAACTTTTTGTCTCTTTTTGATGTAATTTGTAATAGTTTTAATTTTAAACAATATACTAAATATTTTAATTTTACGTAGCATATCTCCAAAACAACAACTGCAATATCATCAATTCTTCAAAATATCTCCTACCTCTATAAAGGAAAAAAAAAAAAACACATTCTGCCATTCCGCCAGCTGGGCGCTGGATTTTTATTTATTTATTTTCCTTTTTATCTACATCTGATAAAAGGAAACTATCAAGCTGCTGGACATGTTCAATATGAAAAGAAAGCTGTAACCCACTTACTTTTCGTTCTGTGAGTCCGCTGTGTATCTTCAGCGCTTTGTCTGCAAACTTACACTTTATGGCATTCACCTGCAAACTGCAATTGAATAAATGCAAGATGGAATTATTTTTTTGCTAAAATATTCATAAAAAAACATGCACTGCCTAAATGTTCGTCATTTTAGACCAGTGTTCAAACTCAAACCTTATACAAACTAACGGTTTCTAAACCTAACTCTAACCTTACCCTGATTTTGGATGATTTATCGCCAAAAATAAGCATTTCCTTATAAAAAAAATGCAAAAGGTAGAATGCTAGCTCCTCCCACGGACAAAACCCCAAAGTTTTAGGGAGTTCCCACATACTGTATATGAAATGATCTTATCTGTACAATAAGAAAAAGTCCTCAAAATGTTGTATAACAGGCTGAAACTTTTCTTTTTTGGCAAATAAAACAAGTTGTGTCCCATTATGATTATTTACAGTTTTACGTTCAAGCAAATTGGATTCACAATTATTCATAAACGTCAAAGTACACAGCCTTCCCTCTAAAATGTCATGTAAAATTTGCAGTCCACTTACTTCATAAATGTTTTCAGATGTGGCTAAATTCCGAAATACTCAACAAAAATCAACTGACCACTGGAAACTTTAAACGACATAAATTCAACTTTGCGAAACAGCCCTCCTTTTGTCTAACTTTAATAAACGTGTTTGCTCGCAGTCCACCGCCGCCGCCGCACAGGAAAAGAAGATCACATTTCTCTGTCTCAGCCCTAACAAGATTTAGACCTAAATACGTGGCGATATGTTTGTTTGGAAACTTCAAAGTCTCTGTTGGGAATCCAGGAGCAGATAACATCGGCTAAACAATCCAAATTACACTGCAATCCGCCGAATTAGGGCTCTGATTTGCAACCTACACAACAGCAGGTGGTTCCAATCGTGCGAGGAAGCAAAACAAGTGAAATCTGCAGAAGTGAGGAGCGTAACGTAACCGCGCGGGTCAAGTAAACACGGGGAAAGCAGCCGGCAGTTGAGCGCAATGGCTTTTGTTATAATTGAAGTCATATAACAGCGGCCCAAACAAGAAAACACATTTGGAAACACTTATTTTCACTGTAAACGTCCTCGCAAATGAAAAATGGTTGTCAAAATAATCAATACCCAGACACTAATTGCTGCTAAACATCTACAAAACTATAAATAACTTGAACATGTGTTAATGATGCTGAAAAAAAAGTTCCAGTAACAATGGATGATATTTGGTGTCGGTAGTTTTTCGTTTTTGGGTTTTTTTCTACAGATTAATGAGTAAAAATGGAAATATAACAGCAATTAGGCTAAAAATATATCTATATGTTTACACAATCATGCAGCAAATAATTTTATGTCCAAGATAAATACATTCTGTTGTTGTTTTTGTTATTTGTTATTATTTATTTATAAGTGAAAAGTGAATTTGTGAACTTTACTTCAACTTAAAATAGATTTCTCGGTGTTGCTATGCATTTAAAAATCTAAATATCAGTCCTCAGCAACAGCAGTAAACCAATATCGGATGTCAGAATCGACTCAAAAAAAAAGAAAAGAAAAATATATTAGAGCCCATAACTAATTTATAGGACCAAGTTGAAGTTTTAGAATGATCTTGATCCATATCGGGATTAGTAAAAGGCCTATGGTAATATTAAAGGAAAAATATTCTGCATTTTTCATGTTGTTATTATCCTTTAAACATGCTCTTGAGTGCCTTAAATTTGCCATCTCATGTTTTGAAACAACAACATGCACTAAATGAACGTTTCTCCGCTGTCTGCCCTGGTACTGACTGAGTATCTGTAGCCGGTAGATGGGGCCTAGCACTTACACAGTGCTATTATTATTATTACAGTTATTTATGTTATCACTTAAAGAGACGCTATGATAAAGGTTAGCAGTAGCATTTATGGTGTTTAGAGGCAGAAATGCTCAGAGCGAGTCTGGTGATGATTTAAAGACTTAAAACAGCAGAAGATTCTCAGATAAGTGATGTATATGAGCTGAAAAAATGTCACGGATCGAGGGAGTTCAGCAGGAAGTGTTTTTGATGATGGTAGGGGAGAGGATTTTCTAAAGAACGTTCCTCAAAACAGCGTGAATGCAACTAAATGCAACTCTAGGTATAGTTTTTGGTGATGTAACATTGTTAGAACATGATTAAAATCTCAAAAAAATCACTTTTGCACAATATGTGTCCTTTAAAGAAATTATGATTATTTTTTCTTGAAAATGGGGTTTTATTGTCTTTTTTACCACTGTCCGTTGATTTTAGATGATTTATTGCCAAAAATAAGCATTTCCTTATAAAAAATGCAAAAGGTACAATGCTAGCTCCTCCCACGGACAACATCAACATCATATCTTCAAGTCCTCAAAATGTTGTATAACAGGCTGAAACTCATCTTTATAATTCTTTTTTGGCAAATAAAGCAAGTTGTGTCCCATTATGATTTTTTCCAGTTTTACGTTTAAGCAAATTGGATTCACAGTTATTCATAAATGGCAAAGTACACAGCCTTCCCTCTAAAACGTCATGTAAAATTTGTAGTCCACTTACTTCATAAATGCTTTTGGACGTGGCTTTTTTACCACTGTCCGTTTTGAGACATTTCTATATTGATTTATTTATTTATTTTTATTGTCAGCACCACATCTTACAATAAATATTAGATTGAGATTAGATTTGAGCAGTTTATGCATATTTTCCATGGCGTTTACATTCGTTTGCATTTGTGACCAGAACCAAGATGGCTGCCGGCGGCGTCCAGGTCACGTGTCTGACATGAACCGATAAGATATAAGAACTTTAAATGTGCTCCTATGTAGGTCTGCAAAGAGCGGTTTTCCAGCAGGCAGATGAATCCAATTTTATTCCATTATTTGGGGATTTCAGAACTGTTATTTCCTCACTGTCTAAACTTGAAACACTTAATGATCGCTGTGAAACGCCACAGATTTGTAATTAGAACAAAACGGTTTCTCGGATGATTACAGCGGGACGCATTTCTTTGATAAAACCCCTTCAGTGCTCGGCTGTCGGCCATGTTCTTTTCACCTGTCAGAGAAATTGTGTGTGAAAGCTCAGAGATAGAATAACAGACTGTTCCCTTTAAGCCTTTTACAATACAAATATAATGGGTTTATCTCAGTGCTCAAAGAAAAGTCAAAAACGGTAAGTCTTTGTTCTTGATGACCTGACATTTAATGGAAAGTATAATCTCACTGAAAGGAGGATTTGGGTTCAGTCCCTTCCATCTTCCTGTTTATTTATAACAAAACAGGATGCAATTTACACGACTTTTACAGGATTTAAAGGTGTACTATGTGACTTCTCCGGTGTGTATTCCAAATCAAATCAAATCAATTTATTTTTATAATGCCCAAAATCACAACAACAGTTGCCTCGATGGGCCACAGGTAAAAGCAGTTCAGATAACTGTCCCAGAATGCCCCTGTCCTTTGACCCTCCTTCAAGCGAGGAAAAACTACAAAAAACCCCATGGGAAAAAGTAGAAACCTCGGGGAGAACCACAGTGAAGGAGAGATCCTACTCCCACGGACGGACAGGCTGCAGATCCACTTGGACTGTGGAGCCAGGACCACTCAAGAGGGAGGTGGTCCAGGCAGACGAGGTATGGCTAATCCAGGGTTGAGGGAGTTCCTCCAGGCGGGTGGTGCATAGATCGTCCAGTGTAGAGATCGATCCTCCAGACAGGTGGGGGTGGGGGTCGTCACTGGAGCAGCCGCCGCAGTGTCTGAAACAGTCTCCACTCCCCGGGGGAAGTGGAGAGAAAGAGAAACATGTGAACAGCAATGAACAGACTACAGTTGAAGTAATATTAAATATTGATGATAGGTAAAGTAGGAAGAACCAGAGGATAGTGTTCAAGCTGCCATACTTCCCCCAGCAGAATGGCTCCAAGGGCAGCATAACTAAAACTGTAGGTGGTGGAGATGTTATTGTCGATGTTGTGTGGTATTAAAAGACACATACTACCCAATATTGACTTTTTTAAAGCATTAAACCATTGTTCTCTCATCAGAAACAGAGTTGTATTTAGCTTCATTAATTCTCTTTACCTTATTCTTGTCCTCCTTTGAGCCTAAGATTTCACTCTGTTTTAATTTTGCCTGGATTTTTAAGTAAATCCAGAGGTCTGCAGTGCTGTTTTATGTCCATAAATCCTTGCCAGCCTCTGAGCATTTCTGCAGTTGAATCGAGTTCATTATAGCTGCATGCTAATCTCAACACGCTGAGCCACATTGTTTTCTTTTTTCCCTCATGGTAATTCTCTCTGCTGCCAGGAGAAGACGAGCTAGCTAGCAGGTACAAAGCCACAGACGGATGGAAAGTTATATGTGCTTGCAGTATTTGTATTGTTTAGCTTCTAAAACATGAGATGCCAAAGTAAAGGTGCTTGAGACCATGTTTAAAAGCCTAGAAATATAAATAATGCATAATATGTGTCCTGACACTTAAACTGATTACAGGTGCCTCTAATATTAGCAAATCCCTTGAAACACACACTTTCTTACTGTGAGAAGACTCGCCTCTCCACAAATCTAACCTTTTAGTTGTTGTTTTTGATGATTTATTAATTAGAGTTCAGAAAATGCTACATAAAATTGATAAACGAGCAGCAAATTTGATGAAAAAGTGTGTTGAGGGCCTCATTTTACCTAAACTTGGTTAAGACAACTCAGATTACCTTATTTTGTTTCCATCAAATCGAAGTGAATGTTTAAAGTCAATAAGAGTACATGCAATATATACACAGTCTTTGCATGACGCGTAAACTCTGTGTTCGTCATGTTTGCTGCACGTACAGGATCAGTTCTGTCATGTATCCTGTGTTTCATGTTTGCATCCTCTCGGTCTCCTGCCGTTGCAGGTATCGTGTCTTTTATCACCAGCTGAAGGCAGTTTGTTTGAGCGCACATTTGATCATGTCGCTCCAGCTTTCTAGAATACAGACCGTGATTCTTAGCGTCACCTGCTGTTTGCCCGGAATGAGGGAATGATCAGAACCAAGAGACACTTCTCTGATGTGGCACGAGTCCTGTCTCCTTTTAAAAATATATTATAGTCTGAAAGTGTGATGGTTACTACATTCACTTACAGGGACAATTTTTTATCAATTTACACTGACTTGCCTTCCATACACACCAACAACAACAACAACAACAAAAACAACAATAATAATAACAATAACTTTAATAATAATGAGGCACTGTATTCTTGTATCTTTCCATTTCTAATGAATGTAAATACATTTCTTTTCTGGTGGTCTCCATGGAGATGTCATTGCTTTTAAATGGATCTATCTTGTATTTATTCAATTACTGGCATTTTTATTGCTGAAAAATGTCTGCTAATCTCTACATTACACATACTACTACACATAATCTCTACATCTAACATTCCTGGCAAAATGAAATCTCCGTGGAGACATTCAGGTGGTAAACCCTCCACCTAACTGCGTGTCCACTCTAACAAAATATGCATATTATGTAAATGTGCATTAAGTAAAGTGAATAACAAATCTCTCTAAGTGTTGGAGCGGTGTTGGTTGCCTAGAGACAGGAGCGTCTGTCTGCTCTGTGTCGTGACTTCTCTAATCCTGCAGAAGGCGCACTGTGCACTGCCTGCTTAGTTTGACTTTGTTAGAGACGCACTTTGTGTTATTTCGCTGTCAGCTCCATACTTTTTCTTCATGTCCAAAGCTGGTTATTAACACTTTTATAATGCTATAAGTCACGCTTTACCTCCAAACTAAAGGCTGGCTAACTGAAAAAGTTGAAAATAACAAACGCTGAAGTTTTACTTTTAATGTTGGACGAACATAAACCATCCCCGAGTTTCTCCTCCAATGAAAATTAGATGCGCTTGTGTGTTTCAGGGAAAGTTTTTAGTTGCCAAGTTTTGTTTTGTGGCCTGAACTTCAAGCCTTGTGCGGTGCATGTTTAGCTCTGCTTTTCTGGAAGATTTGGGGAAAACAACCAGCCTGATGGGATCATCTGGATTTTTGCTCTCATTTTTGCGTATGTCACTTCAACGGTTATGCGTGTAAACTAAAACCCACCTGAAACGAGTGTATAAACGTTTATGCAAAGTTCTAAATGTGATATTTGACGTTTTTACCTGCCGTGATTTACAATACTTCAAAATGTGCATTAGAACTAAGGATGTGGGAGTACAGTTGCTCTGTTCATTTCCTCAGTAAAATATGCTTATCTGTCCACTCTTTTTTCTGTGGACGACTTCTGCTATAGACTGATATTTGTTGTGTTGTTTTACAGGTATTCACCTTATCCTGCCACGCCCACTTTTGCCTCTTTTTGCCACAAATACGCACTTTTGTTGTAAACGCACTTTGCCACTGTAAATAAGAGTGTGCACTTTATACCTTATACTCTATACGTTATATTGTATTTTTAGTATCATGTTTATTTATCCTATTTTTATTGCATGCAACTATTTCTTTCATTCCTATCCTAAACTGTGTGTTGCAACAGTGGAATTTCCCCATTGTGGGACAAATAAAGGATCTCTTATCTTATCTACTTCCGTTTGACCAGAACTCCATTAAAGCTAATGACGAACAAAGGAAAAGTCTCACTGCTGAAATGTTACATAAAGTAGGTTGATTTGTGTAAAATGTTTAATGAACACGAGCAACAACAAGTCAACAATGCACAGATTTCCTGGTCAGTCTGAAAACTGCTTTTTAGTCCATGTAGAACTTATTTTCTGTTGAGCTCGTCTGCTCCATGTAAACTAATACAACGGAAACAAGACGGCGGCGCGTACGGCAACTTCCGGAATAAGGTGAATAGTAAAAGCAGGAAATGATCTGGACGTCTTATGTTTAGAAGTTGTTTATTACGTTTATTACGAGTGTTGAAGTCGCCCTGGCTGAGTGGTTTAATTCAAGCTCTGTGGTGCGTCATGTTGGAGGACAGAGAGTGTCCCAGTGACCGAACAGTTTGACCTGTGCACAGTTTGACCTGATGACATTTGTTTTCCTCTAACACTGATGGACGGCTGCAGAGTGGCTCCCTCGCCTCACAGCAAGAAAGCTCTGGCCGGGGTTTGCATATTTCACTGTAAACCCAGATAAAGCCTGAGTTTAAACCTGTTGTAGGGAATCAATCTATTGTACTTAAACCTCATTCTGTTTAGATTTTTAGCAGCACGATTTGACCGATAAAACGTTGCCTATTTATTTTTTCTCTGGATGTCCATTTGGTCCCAACAGCCTTTTATTGTATTCAAGAAACGTAATCTCCTAATGGCATATTCATAAAGCTAAAAGCAAATATTGACAGGACTGACACCAATCCAATACTGTGTGACCTCTTCATCCTTTAGACAAACGAACATAAAACTGAATCAATGTTGAGTTTTAATGGCTATCGATCATTGTATATTCGCAATGGCAGTTCTATAATGTCTGAAAAGCTCGAGAAGCAGAGGTTTCATATAGATTTGCGTCAATAGATTTGCGTGGTACCCGGAGACTACCTGTACTATAATAACCTGGTCTGGACTGTCTAGGTGGGTCTACTTAGAAACTATTGAAAAAGATACTTGGTATTTGAAGACAA
Source organism: Rhinogobius similis (assembly GCA_019453435.1). Classification (NCBI taxonomy): domain Eukaryota; kingdom Metazoa; phylum Chordata; class Actinopteri; order Gobiiformes; family Gobiidae; genus Rhinogobius; species Rhinogobius similis. The sequence continues at coordinate 35,964,481 of CM033621.1, read as the reverse complement.
ATATTCCTTAAAAATCAATAAAGGGTTAAATCCAGAAACCTGTCATGATGGCCATACTAATTGGATTTACACTCGGTCTTCTTTTTTATGAATGTGTTTTTTAAGTTAACACATTTTTAAACAAAGGCTTTGCTACAACAACAACATTTTTATGACGGCCCCTAACCGTCGTATCAGGCGGCACAGCCCCGCCCCAGCCTCGTGCTTCTGTGGGCGGGGCACAGTGAGGGGGGGCTACCGCTGTCCATCGTCCAACGAGAAACCAACACATTCAACTATTTCAAGCGCATTTTTAAAAGAAAAAATTGCAAATTTGATAAATAAAAGTGCCTTTTTCAAAATACAATTTTAAATAAATTACAAGTTAACTTTCCACAATGAATTCTCATTTGCAAAATGCAATTCTATGTTAGACATTGAAATTACAAACTGAACATTGAGTACAAAGTGCCACCCCAATTTGTGTTGCAATGTAATGTTCTTTATTTCAAAATATTCATTCATATTACATTGACATTTTAAATATTAAATTGGCAAATTACAAATTTCCAAAATTTCCAAATTGTGTGGTAAGTGGTATTTGCTAAATAAATGTTGATATTGCATAATTAATTCTCACTAAATGTACATTTTTTAATGTATATGTATTAATGTTATTATTTGATAAAACTGCTGTTGATGTATTGCACAGTTCATCTGGAGTGAGTGCTTTGTGCTTTCTCAAACACTCAGTGAAAACAGGATTATACTCATGAATGAAACAAACCTCTCAAAACGACTTGGAGAGCTGTGCAATTATCAAAAAATGAATCAAGATTCAGTCGTTTGAAATTGTCGATGATTAGCTTTGATCTTTTTAATCGAAGTTTGCAGCCAATTCTGAGACGGTAAAAGCGGGTGGTTTTCAGCTGAAGTCAGACTTTAGAGGTGTCCATTTGTACATTTGTACGTTTGTACGTTTGATTTTTGTGTGTGTTAAATGGCTCCGTTTAAATCTCTTATTGGTTTATGTTCATGTAATTAATCAAAAACATATTAATTTGTTTTTAATGAGAAAAACTTAATGATTGATCAAGATTTGGAACTAAAACTGAACTGTTTCTAAAGCCTTTGGAGTAAACAGATGTCTGGACTCTGTGTGAAGCTGTAATAAGTGTGTACAAGCTCTGCTCAGAGGAATGTCAGACTTTCGATTCCGTCTAGATTTTCTTTGGTAAATATAAGGAGCAGTAAAGCTGTTGAGAGATATGAGCTGACAGATTGTAGACAGAGCATTTGTTGGATTTTGACAATTTCTTTTCAAAGCTGAAGCATAAATCACTAAAAAAATGATTTATGGGTTTGGAGTACAAACTGATCTTGGTCCATCCTAGTTTGGGGCCCTCGGCATCTTAAAGGACACTTATTCTGCTGCAGTGACTTTGATTTTTTTAAATGTTCTAACAATGTTCCGTCATCAATAACATAACATAGAAATAGATATCAACAAATCCTTCTGTACGTTCTATCAAAATCTCGTTGAGTCCAAAATGATAAAGTTCGGTGTGTGTAAGATCTACTTTAAAGCAGAACTCAGTAACTTCAGCGACAGAGCTCCCCCTGCAGGTCTATTGTGAACGTACACTCGCAGTAAAATGACGGCAAAAGCTTTTTTCTTCTTTTTTCCCCCTTCCTTTTTATTGAAATAAGGACATTTAATCACATATAAAAACATTTAATGTCAAATATAAAAGAGAGCCAAGGTTTCTCAGACAGTTGTCTTCGGGTCGGCGTCAGGAAAGTTGCAGCTGGTTTTGAGACAGCAGGGGGCGACAGTGGGGGCTTCATACGCCAGAAAAATACATTTACAACCACCACATGGACTTACAAAGACGTTTAATAAGATAAAAATGTTACTTAGTTCTACTTTAAGGCTGATCTTTATGTCTTTGTGGGAGAAAAATGCATTTTAAGAAAACTGCCTTTGAATTTACATGAAATCTACAGATTAAATGTGGATTAAATGAAGTAATAAAACATATTTAGGAGCAGATTAGATACGTTTTTTGTTTCCACATGAAAACCAATATGTTGAGAAAGAAAACTGACCAACAAAACAAAAAAAAAGAAAAAGGTTTGCCTGTTGTGTCTCTTCTTAAGGAAAAACGTTTCATTTTGATGCGATCCGTGCGTAACGCCTCTGCTCTTGTCCCGTTGGCAGATGGGAGGTGACCGAGTGGACGTCCTGCTCCTCCTCGTGCGGGGTGGGCATCCAGACCCGCAGCGTGTTCTGCATGAAGCTGCTGTCCGCGGACCTCCGGGACGTCCTGACCGTCTCCGAGGACCAGTGCTGGGACATCAAACCCCCCATCCTCCAGCCCTGCAACCAGCTGGACTGCCCCCCCGCCTGGAGCACCGGGCCCTGGGAGCAGGTACACGGAGCTGCCACTTTCACTTTCTGTTTGGTTTGGTTTGTAGGCCGTGCAAAGACTTTTAAATTTCAGTGTAAACAAGCTGGATTTAGCTTGTTTGCTGATTACAAAACATAAAAATCATTGCTGGAAAACAAAATGAGGGAGCGATAGAAATTTTACCGGAGCACCTCGTGAGATTTCTGGTGCGGGGTCCACAACCTGCTTGATGCTTAAGATGTTTTGCTGGGAATGTTTCAACAGTTTTATCATTACATTAGTTTTAGCATTACAGTTATCTATAGAAGTGAGAGATATAAAACGGAAAATTGATAATACTGCTGTTGTTTTTAAAGGTCCCATATTCTGCTATTTTCCCCTTTACACAGTCTATTCTAAGGGCTTTGTTGATAAAATGTTGCGTTGTGCAATATCCATAACATAACAGTTTCCAAAAAACACCCATTTCTTGGACTGGCCCCCCTCCTTGCAAAAGCAAACGGCTCACTCTGAGATCTGACCCCCCGAACAGAGAGCAGGCTGCCTCCCCCGCCCAACTCTCGCGCCTCCCCCGCCCAACTCGTGCCGAAGCCTAGAGCGGAGATAGTGCGCATGCGCCGTGTGCTCCGGTAAACAGCGATACACAAACACGGGAATAAACATTTTATCTGTCCTGACGGTGCGTCGTGCTGAGTCCTACGTCCTGGATCTGACCTGGAGTTTGACGTGCTCCAGGGCCTCGACGACAGACGCTGCCGTTTGGTAAATAACAAGCTAACTCTTCTGTCTATCGTATCCATCGTGTAATTACTGTGTAGCATTAGCATTAGCTGTTTTTATTCTTGCGGCTGCGCGCTTCCTGGAGGCGTGGCTTGAGCGCCGCGTCATCCATGGGAAGTGCGTCATCCTTGTGAGGAGCCCCCGTCTGCTGCTCAGCCGAGGGGGACGGAAAAGACAGTTCTCTAGCGAAAACATGCGGGAATCAATCAAAAAACCACTTTGGGCACAACATACGAGGCCCAAATAGCACTGTAGGAAGGTTAAAACCTCTGAAAAGTCGATTTTGCATGTTATGGGACCTTTAAAGTCTACATGACAGGTTAGACGAGATATTTCAGTAAAACGTAGTAAACATGATTATAGTTAGGATTTTACGGAACATTTTGCCTATTTGTCCCCAGTTTGACAGTTTTTGTAATGTTTATAATTGTACTTCCTGATTGAACATGGGCACCAAATATGACATAGATAGAGGTAATCCGACAACTGTTACCTAGCAACCATTTGAAAACAAAGATCAAAATCCATATAAATGACTCAATGGTTACGATTTGACAAATATTAATACTTGATAACACCTTTATTTGGTTGAATCACTGTTTAAACTGTCAGAAAAATGTATCAGCTGAGTGTTAACTGTCTCTTTATTTTCAAATCTATGTCGCTTTTTGATGACATCACAGGGGGATTCCATTGTTCTAGTTTTAGAGTTTGCCACCAACAACCAGTTTTAAGGCGAGATGCTACAGGTGGATAGGAAAAAAATCTTGAATTTAAAGATATCAATTTGAAACTTCTCCTGTAGTTTACTCACATAAATGTAAGAAAATAAATATATTACAAGTTTTTCATCATGTCAGGTTTTCATGTAGAAACAAGGCATTTTATGTGTAAAAATGGCCAAAAATACACATATTTGAGACATTTAAATCTGAAAAATGGACAGAACCAGGTTTAAATTTCTTGGTTCATTTTGTACACATTGGATTTCTTATTTAATTTTGAGTGGTAACTAGATTGGACTGAAAATTGTCCTAAAAATTCAAAAATCGTCACTTTTTTATTTTATTTTGAACTTCAATAAATCAGTTTCAAAAGTAGATATCAAAAAGTCCTTGAGTACATTTCATCAAAATCTGTCTTAAGTCCAAGATTGTAAAGTTTGGTGTGAGTGTGATCTACTCTATGATCTAAGTGGTGATCCTTATGTCCCTATCTGAGAAAAATGCATTTTAAGAAAACAGCTTTTGAAGTTACAATGTCCCAGAGAAATCTATGGAAGTGGATAATAATAAAACATCTTTAGGAGCAGATTGGACAAGTTTGTTGTTTCCAAATGAAAGCCGATATGTTGAGAGAGCCTGAAAAAAGAGAGACAAAAAAATAAGTTTTGCCTGTAGTGTCTGGCCTTAAACACTATTTGTTTGTTCATAAAAGTAGCACGATTAGTCAACTTTGATCACAGCCAACAATTAAGGAAGCTGCAATTAGGAAATAATAACGCCTCTGATAGAAAACAAAATGTCCAAGGGTGTTTTGTTATGTATAAATAACGCTAACCTTTCAGTTTTGAGCATACATTGAAGATTACAATTGCAAGACATGTCCAATATTTTCACAAAATCTCTCAGGCCTAACATTGTGTTTTCTATTGAAGATACTGCTTTCAAATGAGCCCAATTAAATCCATGCCATTATCAGTTATTTCTTGCTAATTTGGTCTAATTAGTCCAGGCTTTTATATTTACAAAACCGTCATGCAACTTATAGGGTTTGAGCTGATGTTTTTCATGATGTTCATATTATATTGTTATTTCTGAAAAACTCAATACAAATATCAAGATTTTCTATTTTTGGTGCATTGTTTTAGGTTTATTTGAGCAAAAACAATGCCCCCGTTCAATTTTCCTATGACTAATCTCACTTTTAAACCTAAACATCTCAAACAAAACTTCTCAGACGGAACTCTATGACTCTAAGGGGACGATATCTAATTGTCACGAACTAATAAATCTTTCAAACCCGTGCTGTTGTTTTGTTTTTCCCAGTGCTCCCAGTCGTGCGGCGGCGGAGTGCAGTTTCGTAAGGTCGAGTGTAAACAGCTGCTGTCCACCGGGGCCTACAGGACTCTGCGGGACAGCGAGTGTGGAGCCGAGGCGCCCAACAGCACCCGCGCCTGCGCCAACACCGACTGTCCGCCCTTCATCGGCGGGAGGGACTGGGGCAAGGTGAGCGGTGTGGCTTCTGTCGCGTTTCCGTCATCTTTAGCTGTGTCCCAATTCAACGGCTGCATCCTTCGAAGGACCCGGCCGACGGAGGCTCCTCCTCCGTGTGGCCTCAGTGGACCGCAAAGTCCGTGCCGAAATGGGACAGGTCTAGCCTGCGGAGCCGCCCGTCGCCTGGCAACCGAGACTCGCTGCTAACGCTTATGCTAACACCACGCACGCCACGCATTTTACGCACATGGACGTATTAAAAACAATACGTACTGGAGATAAAATACTCAGACCTTGAGCTCAAGAGATAGTCATTTTTCTCACCCAAATCTTGTGTCTAAAACAAAGCTGACAAATATTATGTTCAGGTCTTGTCAAATATAATTACCAATGTTCTATTAAATCTCAAGTCAATTCTATTGAAATTTCAACCAAGTAATTAAATACGCAGTCTTACTTCTGGAATTAGCTTTTATAAAGACAAGGGACTACATGAAAGGTAAAAAGTGCATTTAAGTCAGTTTATGAAGAGAGATCTGTGTTTAAGGATAAAATGTTTGTTGTGCAAATCTGAGAATATTTAACATTAAGCCCATTATAAGGGGTCAGTGAAACCAGCTGTATGTCCATAATAAACTCGATTTGTGTCACAATTTAATAGTTAATATTGTATTATGACATGCTCCATCTTTAGTAAATGTTGATCAAATGAACTCTACTACATCTTAATTGCAGTGCAACCCAACATGTAGTCAGTAATTAATCAAAAACACAAAATTATTTTCAGATCTCACCATAAATCCAAATTCACCACAGAAAAGGCCATTAAAACAAATGTGGCATCTAGTTATCAAGTTCTAAACATACTCCATTTTAGTCTTTTCAATTTCCCCTCACACAATTGAAAATGTTAGAATAAAACTGTGTAAATTTGTAACTATTTTACTAATACTAATAATAATGTATTTTATTTTGCAAACCATCAAAGCAGATCTTTAGTTTATGAAGCCATTCACAGAAAGTGGCAATAAAACGTCTGATTCTGATTCAATGAAGTTGTTCAGGTTCTTCAGTTAAGATCAAAACATTGAGACAGCTGTAGAGGACATTTATTTATTAAAGTCAGGCCTCAACTTTACAGAAACACATGTGCTTGAGCGGACACGGCCACCACTGGCTGCCACAGGTCTTCTGTAGTCAGCTGGAGGAGATGGACCTCCACATCTGCAGGAGACTCTGGACGATGTGGTGGACAGTGCAGACAACACGCTCTCAGTTTGATGTCTCTCAACCAGAAGACGAGAGTCAAGCCACGTCCAGCTGAGAAGATTCACACTGAACTCTTGTACAATGGGCCTTGTGTCTTGTTGGTTGAAAAAAACCGCCAGCCGAGTCAAAACCTGTAACAAAATACATAAAACAGTCCAAATACTATTAATGGCAGACCTGAAAAGTCCACTCAGCACATCTCAAATACATCCAGGTGATTTGGCACTTTAGAGAAAATTATAAACAGCTAAAGTAACAAGAAACACATCAATTTGACATTTGCTTATTGTTTTAAACGTAAATTTGATGAAGAGGAATCTTGCAGCAGTAATTATTTTAGGAGTGTTTTAAAACGCAACGCACATGTCCCATACCTTATTGGTCGGTTTATTTGAAGATGTCAGGTCGGCGCTCCTCCAGAGCAGTTTTAGGTGCACTTTATTGTCCTCTGCGTTTGACCCATTTTAAGCATCATCTGCATGTTCTTCATTGAACAGTTATGCGACTCCAGAAGTGTTGACTGTCCTCAGACAATAAGAATCTGAGAAAAGGAAAAGTCTTATTAAACATCTTCAATGTGTTATTATCTGACCATTTGGTCGCAGGCTTTGGTCACATGTGTAAAAGATACAGGTCTCCACAACCATTTCAGCATAAATCTGTTGAATTACTGTCCAATTTAAATAATCAACACAATTTATCCAACCAGTATTATTTACCTTAAATATTCTGGGATTATAAAGAAGGCAATTGTTCCATTCCCATCATTTCCAGAATTAAATGCATTAGTTTGAGACTTGTATTACGTGATTTACAAGTAATTATATAATTAAACATAATGAAGCTGTGCTTTTTGAGAATAATACACAAAACAACAGGTGTCATCTTACCTCTAAGATACACTGGCCAAAAGTTTAGCCCCATGGCCCAAACAACGTGGTCGTTTCCTCCTCGTAGCTTCATTTTTAATCCACGGGTTTCTTTTCTCCTAAAAGTAAAAACATCGTCAGTGTTTGATGTCAATCTGCCCAAATACGAAAGTTTGATCGGACTTTTCACCGCGTTAGCTCGAGTTTACTAGCCCAACTTTTAGCTCAAATCACCGCGGCTCACGCGGTAAAAACAACTTATTTGTCTTGCGGGCTTTAACATATTATTTTATGACAACAATCCTGTTCATAGTAAAGTTTCAAGCGTGTACTCACATGTTTTCCTCCGCTTTCGGGACGCGTTGTTTCGCTTCGGTGTTTGCACCATGGTTTGCGTACGTCTGACCAGCGCCGCGCGGTGCATTATGGGATATATGAGGCCGTGAAGGCTGCTCAGATGTGTCCTTCGTTCACGGCCGATCTCCATGGAAACGCGGGCCGCATTTGTCGGCCGCATTCGTGGGCTGCATGAAATGGGACAGCCTTGTCGCGGCGGAAGTGACGCAACCGGCCTTCAAATGTAGCCTTTGGAGGATGCAGCCGTTGAATTGGGACACAGCTTTTAAAGGCTCTGTGACAGGTTTTCATGTTTGTCGAGCTGTGGCTTAGTTTGGTGGGAGGGCACTGGTGGAAAGTATTTATCTCGGTTGTACATCAGTGAAGTTGCAGGAAATTTTGAAGAAAAGAAGTTTAAAGTTGCAGGAAGCGGAGCCGAGTTCTAAAATGGAATCCCTCTGTGATGTCATCAAAAAGCGACGTGCCATTGAAAATACGAGAACAGTTTAAACATAACTGACACATTTTTCTGAGAGTTTCAACCGTCATCCATCAAAATAAAGCTCTAATCGAGGATTATTTTTTGTAAATTCCTTACTATTGTGCAGTATATATCGATTTTGGCCCTTGTTTACTGTATAGTTGCTAGGTAACAGTAAAATTATCTGGTCATATTTGCTGCTCAACCAGGAAGTAATATTATAAACGTCACAAAAACTGAGGACCAATGGGCAAAATGTTTAGTAAAATCTTAAATATAATCATGTTCACCACGTTTTAGCAAAATGTGTAGTCTCACCTGTCATATAGACTTTAAAAGTTTGTAAACAAAGATAGGACTGCAACAAGTTAATCGATTAATCACAACTAACTGATTATAGAAATGGTTGTCGACTAATTAAATAATCAAGTAATCGTTACACAGACTCCGAAACATTGTATCTGCTGAAAGAAGAGGTTTTATTACAAGAATGACTCAAAAAAACACACAGGAAACATGGAAATTGTGTGTTTTTGATGAAAATCCTTGTTCCTCTATAAATATTCTCCTCCAGGATGTACTTCAGATTTGTCTGGGTAAAATTGAGTAAAAATTCTGGAATGGAGGCAAAAGTGAAGTGCAACATAATGTGATTTCACTTGAGAAACTGGAATTAACCTCAGAATATCACAAAGTATGAAATATTTGGATGATTTTGGAGTGACATGTGAGTGACATCAGAGCTGCTTTAAAGAGGTTTACTATTGTATTTTACATGATCTGTTTATGTTACAGGATTATGATAAAAACTTCCAGATATTTAGGTCTAACTGGACAAATACTGACAATAATTGAAAATAAATTACAGTCTGCTTCATTCTGGCTCCATTCCAGAATTGTGATGACATTGCATTTTAAAGGGTCACATCAGTAACATAAGGTGGAAATGCCATAAATCACACGAATAGCAGATTTACAGGTCGGATCTTGTGGAGAGGCGACCCTGCTCACAGTAAGAATGCATGTTTTGAATGTGTTTTTGACTCATAAAAACACTGTAGTCGTGTAAATGCAAGATAAATGTAATTCCATACTGTGGAATATTCCAGGTAATGCAAAAATGCATTTTTCACATACACACATTGACATAAGAACTTTGATCACCACTTAAAATACACACACAATAAACTGTACAATATTGGACTCAACAAGATTTTGAGGAAATGTACAGAAAGATTTTTAAATATCTAATTCTAAAACTGATTTATTAAAGTTTTAAGTAAAAAATGAAGCACAATTTGAATTTTTAGGACAATTTTCAGTCCAATCTAGTTTACTCAAAAACAAAATAAGAAATCTAATTTTTTTTTTGTAACTAATATTTGTACAACATGAACCAAGGAAATTTAAACCTGGTTCTGTCCATTTTTCAGATTTATGTCCCAAATATGTGTATTTTTGGCGATTTTTACACATAAAATACTTTATTTCTACATGAAAACATGATGAAAACTTGTAATATATTTTTTTCTTCAGGAGAAGTTTCAAATTGATATCTTTAAATTTAAGATTTTTGTTCCTATTCACGTGCAGTCTCTCACAACATCTAAAAACATGAGACCAGGATTTGTTTTGCAATACACACTTTTTGGGATCAAAATAAATAAAATTCATCTTTAGGAAGGTAGTTTGTTTTTCATGAGCACATTTATAGAAGAGAACTTGAATAAATAGAAGGCATAAAATTAAACACAATGGCATGAAAGTTGACATATTCTTACAAAGATACAAATTCTATTCAAAAAGAAAAACAATGAAAAATAAAATAATATTAGATCACACTTTTACTTTTTTGGTCACTCAGAGACACTTTACAATACAGGAAGCAAAGTAAAACAGAACAATGGTGTAAAAAAACCTAAATAAATAGTGTTTAAGTCAGTTTTGTCATCCTTTGCTGTGGTTAACAGTTGTGTTGTTTGTTTTGTGTTGTCAGTGCTCGGTCTCCTGTGGGGTGGGAGTCCAGAGCCGAGAGGTGCAGTGTAAGCAGCTCAGCGCCTCAGCCCAGCTCCTCACTCTGGCCTGGGACAAGTGCAACGGACTGTCCCTCCCTCCGCTCATGCGCACCTGCCGCATGATGGCCTGCCCCAGTAAGAACGCACTCACTCGCACGGGTTTAACACGTAAAATTCAATCAAAATACCATAAAAAATCCAGTTAGAGTTGACAATGCTGATTTTTGACAATTATGTTTTGAGTGTTATGCAAAAGACAAAGCTCTGCCTACATTATACCACTGAGACATACTGTAGGGCAGTGGTTCCCAAACTTTTCTGGCTGGGACCCCCAAAATAGCTATGCAACTGACTCGGGACCCCCAAAGCGAAATGAAAAACAATTTTAAGTGTGCCCAGTGCATGTTAAATCAGGTTTAATATTGGTTATTTTAATAGTTCATTGTCTTATTAGACCATATTTCACTGAACTATATATTTTTAATTTGAAAAATAGAGCAAGTACATTGTCATATATATTTAAATTAGATCTTGAAAATCATCTCACGACCCCCAGATCATCCCTCGCAACCCCCACTTTGGGAACCACCGCCGTTTTTACAGTTGGCATGGCCCATGAAAGGGTTAAGTTAAGTAGCCGTAATTATAATATTCTCTCCATTCCACAAAGAGACTTGTACACAACATATTCTGACAGAGAACGTATTAAACTCTCCCCAAGTTTTTATTTTAAGTGATAGAACCAAAATTGACACAAATAATTGATGTTAGAATAGCTAAAAATTCAAAAATACAATGAAATATATGTGTGTCTAATTCACCTGTGGTTAGCGCGGAACAGAAGAGCAGCTCAAGTTCTCATCAAACAACATAAATAATAAAAATGTGTAATAGACTTAATCAGATGTGATGCTTAAAGGACAAGTAGGATGCATTATTTGTATTGTGTTTAGCCTTCAAACATTCTCTTGAGTATCTTTTCTGTCAGAGCTCATGTCTTAGAACTAAAAATAACATGTTTTTACAAAGAACTCTATAACTTTATCACTGCCTTGGGAGACACCATATTAACTTATCTGTGGCTCCATCTACTGGCTGCAGATGCAATCACACATTTGTATATACACAGTGGTTTGATATGCTGTTGGTATGCTCAGCTGTCACGCAGTTACAGTCATCGTGTTTAGAGGCAGAAATGCTCAAAACTGGCGAGGATTTAAGGATTTAAAACAGCAGAAGTGGCGTGTAAAATTGGATAAAACATCATACATCAAGGGAGTTCAGCAGGAAGTGTTTTTGACGGTCCAAGAGGATTTTCTAACCAGCATTCCTCAAACTGTCATCACAAAAGGTATGTTTTTGATGACGGAACATTGTTAGAACATGATTTAAAGCTCAAAAAATTCACTATAGCATATGTTTTGTCTTTTAATGCCTATATAATGAAAATGGCTTAATTTAGTCTATTCTATCAGTTTATATCAACACGTTCCAAATACAGAGCATTAAATAAATTTTAAAAAGGGTGCTTGGTGGCAGAGCGGCTAGAGCTTCTGCCTCTCAATAAGGAGATTGTGGGTTCGAATCCCAAACCACCCCAACATCACACGATCTCTCTGGGTGGAGTCTGCATGTCCTCCCCGTGTTACCGTGGGTTCTCTCCGGGTTCTCCGGCTCCTCCCACCGTCCAAACACATGCACGTGTTCAGGTTATTTGACAACTCTAAATTGCCCGTAGTGTATGAATGTGAGAGTGAATGGTTGTCTGTCCTTGTCCATGTCTCTGTGTTTGCTGCGACGAGTTGGCCACTGTCCAGGGTGTACCCCGCCTAAGGCCCAAAGTCACTGGGATAGGCTCCAGTCACCCGCCACCCCTAACGGGAATAAGCGGTAGAAAATGAATGAATGAATGAAAAAAATAAAAATAGCTTGGCCAAAATGTGAATTGAACCATTATTGTAAAGTCTTTTCTCTTTCTCATGGACCCAATCTCATGTCTCAGCTCGTCTTGTGAAAACGGTCTTGTCCCTCCCCTAAATCTAGTCTATTGACCCTTTGCACCTACGTCACACGATCACGTGGGTGCACCATAATGGACGGCAAGAGTATCCGAGCGCAGAATTACGGGGAGCGCAAAAGTAACAAACTCACAGTGATTGCAATTATTTTTGTCACTTAAGCGATGGCTACTTCTAACTCATGTTCAGTTCAGTTGTCAGTGGAAGCAGGACAACTTTTACGCGCTCACAAAGCGCGGTATTTTGAGAAAGTGAAGATCGCTAGCTTAGAAACGGACCCTTACCTGTTTCCTCCTGCCATGCTCACCGATTTAATCAAAACGTCAATATCATTCATTTTTTACCGCTTGTTCCGTTAGAGTCGCGGGTGACTGGAGCCTATCCCAGTGACTTTTGGCCTTAGGTGGGGTACACCCTGGACAGTGGCCAACCGTGGGTTCTCTCCGGGTTCTCCCACCGTCCAAAGACATGACTGTGTAGGGTAACTGAGAACTCTAAATTGTCCCTAGTGAATGAATGTGAGAGTGAATGGTTGTCTGTCAATGTCTCTGTCTCTCTGTGTCAATATCATCATAATCAATATATTTTATTTACAAATAATAATTTTGTGGATGTAATATGTATTATCCATTTTGCAGGCTTGAGTCTATATACATACATACATACATACATACAAGTTAATTTCTTGGCTGGATAACTAACGCCGTGCCCCGCATAACTTTGACGGTTTCACATATTCAGATATGTTTTCGTGTAAAATGTCATACACTTGTAACATTGGCATTGACTTAACTTGTAAAAAATGCTCACTGCAAATCCGTGAGTACTTGGAGGGCTTCCAGTTCTTTGGATTTATTGCTGCTACCCATCGCCGTCTTCTGTCTTCATAAACAGGTAAACGATAAAAGGCTACATTGGACTTACGGCTTTGCCTGTTAGTGCAGCCAACCGCACAACAGGATATCACCATTTTACGTGTAAAATTGATCAATGTTAGCTTACTAATAGTTAGGTTTAGGGCAAATTTCGATCATTTTACCTCGCACAAACAGCGCTTCCGCCGTCCGTCATGGCAAAGTGGGCGTTCCATGACGTCACATGCAAAGGGTCAATAGAAATGTTTTTTACTAATATCATTTTATTGAGTAGTTCCACGGCTCTTTTGTTTACTTTTTGCATTTTTTTTGCGAACGCGTCTATGGACGTTTGCCACATCTGAACAGTAAACTTCAACCCAAGCTTTATACGTCTAATGAAGCGATACAGACTTGGACTTTTACTGATAAAGAATGAAATTTCTTTTTACAGTTTGGCATTTTTACTGTAAAGGCCACACTAACTTAAATAAACTCTTCTTGCTGACTTTTGTCCCTGTTTTGGGTCCTCCCCTTCCCTTTTCATGTTCATTTCCCTTTGTAACCACCAGAATAGCGCTGAACTGCAAGTGATTCATTACAAAAGCTTAGAGAAACACAAACGCGTAATAGTAACAGTGCTTTTGGGGCTTTGCTGGCATTTATCTGAACAACCAGCCGCGCACTCTCCAAAATTCACAGGCCACAAAAGGAGGCTTAGTTTAATAGAACACTTGCTCTGCGTTTCTGACAAATGGCTTATTTTTCTCAGGTAGAGGGTTTTTGTTGTATTGCTAACACCGAGCCGATTGGAACCTCCATTTTTTTCTCTGGCGAAGCGTCTTCTTGCATCACAATGGCAGCTGAGGCCGGAGAGCTTAGGGACTCGCTGCGAAGAAAGTTAATGGGACAGGAAAAGCCAAGAGACGGGACGAAGGACGGCCTTGCTGATACGCACGCTGATTGCTTTCTCTATTTGGACCTGTTCTCAAATTGTTTTTCTCACCCAGAACAGGAAATTGATGACTTTGCGACTATGTAGGACTGAGAAGAATGAGAGCAAAACCAGGACTAAACCAGGACTAAAACATATGAGACATCTAAAACGGGTTGAAACCAGGACTAGTCAAGAGTGATCTATGATTACTACAAACACACTCCAAGTAAGATCTAAGACGGGATTAATTAGGGCTGGACACGAACTAAAACAAAAATGGGTCTAAAACAGTGGTTCCCAAGCTTTGTTCCTTGAAGCCCCCCTTGTGTGATTATTATTACTAAGAAGCATTTATTTAAAACAAATACACACCAATTGTGTTTTTTCTCCCACAACCAAGTTTCAACCATTTGTTTGAGATTTTTACTATTTAATTTGCACAAATTATTACTTTTTTTTTAACCTGACCCTCTAAACCAGGGGTGTCCAAACTTTTTCCATCGAGGGCCACATATTGAAATACAGACCAAGCGGAGGGCCACAAATCAATCGTGAAACGTACAAAAAAGCTGCATTTATCTGATGTTTTAAGCACCACCACATCTACATTCAGTGTCACTGCCTTAATATCAGGTCTGTATCTCACCAAAATGTTAGTTATTCAGGTTAGAATTGTAGAAAATCTGAAATGTGCTGTAAATAGTACTTATCAGGACATTCATTAATTTTTCATTTTCTGACGCTTATTCCCGTTTCCGGGGTCGCGGGTGACTGGAGCCTATCCCAGTGACTTTTGGGCCTTAGGCGGGGTACACCCTGGACAGGGGCCAACAGACAACCATTCACTCTCACATTCATTCACTACGGGCAATTTAGAGTTGTCAATTAACCTACACAGTCATGTGTTTGGACGGTGGGAGGAAGCCGGACCCGGAGAGAACCCACGGACATGCAGACTCCACCCAGAGAGATCGTGTGATGTTGGGGTGGTCCAGAATTCGAGCCTACGATCTCCTTCTTGAGAGGCAGAAGCTCTAGCCGCTCTGCCACCGTGCACCCCACTCCCCAGGACAATGTGGGCCAATTCACCAGGAAGCCTAAGGGCCAAGAAAAATTGGTCTGAGGGCCGCATTTGGCCCCCAGGCCTTAGGTTGGACATGCCTGCTCTAAACAGACAAAGCTCTGGGGACCCCCTGAAACCTCAGGCCAACCCATGGGGGTCCCCACTCCCCAGGTTGGGAACCACAGGTCTAAAAGACTCATCAAGGACTAAAATTAGGCCTAGCATTAAACCAGAACATGGCCAGCAATTTTAAAGACAAGACTAAATGTTGATTAAAGGGAAGGTGTATAATTTTTTTATTTAAACTTTTATAAACATGACCTATCTGTGTCCTCAGATACGAGGGAACAAATCAGATATAGCTTTCGCTGATTGTGATATCTAATCCAATAAGATGATTATCCAGAAAACAGACTGAGCCTCACATCAGCCCCTTGTTTGTGTTGCCAATTTCAAGGTGTGTGTGTCTGAACCTCTCTGAACAGAATGGTCACAGCCTAAAGCCAGCTCCTGCACCAATCATGAATCAGTGCTAGTTTGGCCTCTGCAGCTTAGTGAGTCTGGATTTTTGCAGGAGAAGGAGCTGAACATAAACCATGTTCTGTCCATAAGAAAAACACTTGGGCGTGTCTCTGTCTGCAGGTTAAGGCTCTGGAAACCCAAGTTCAGTTTTGTATTTATTTTTAAAACAGTAAGAGCACATGCTGCATACATTACCTTTAGCATTAGAGTATGATTTAACCAAGGCTAAACTAGGAGTCTAGGAGGGTAAAGGTAAAAGGTACATCTTACCTCACGAAACATGGCCTGAACCAGAGCAAACAAGGACAAACATTGGACTAAAACAGGATGGGGGTGTTCAAACTGCTGCTACTTCAGGGCCATGGCTGCCCTGGGGTAGAATGACAGAAGTGAGCCTGCCAGCCACCACCATCTCAAACACATCTCCTTCATACTCAGGCGAGGTGGGTGAAGTGTCTTGCTCGGGGACACGACAACACGATGCACTGGTCCGAGTCTATTTCTGATTGTACAAGTGGATCTGTGGTGGTGTTGACAGGGCAGATTGGGGACTTTGAACTTCTATATTTGTATACATTACAGTCCAAATTACCCATAAGGCTTTGAGGCACTCCTTATCTTCACCATCAGCAGATCCTGTTCTCACTTTGAACGTAAATGGTCCAGGGATTACGGTTTGAACTTTGAAAGAGCGGCTGGTCTTATCTGGTCTTTATATAGAGCACAGACACTTCCTGTGTGTGCAAAGTGAACGGGGAAAGTACAGCAGCAGCTAATGTAATGCTAATGAGTGCAGGATGTAAAGGCTCTGCTGTGGGTCAGTGCGGTAGAACATATTATACATTCAAAAGTGAATCACTCTTCAAGAATATTTGTGGACTCCTTTCAAAGATATGAAAATGCAGCATAATGAACTATCCAGTACAACATTAGCATATCATAAAAGCTGCATTTTATCGCAAATGGTCGATAATTGAGATGTATTTTGGTAATCGACTAACCGTTATCTGAACTATACACAGGTTTTATGACTCAGACATTTCTCCACAATCTCCCTGGAAACTTGTTTATTTCATGTTTTTGTTGACTCTATTTGTCAGCAGATTTACTCACAGAGGGGGGCAAACTAAAGCCCGGGGGCGACATTCGGCCCTTTTGGTGTTTTGATCCGGCCCACAAAGCATTTAATAAATTTTTTTAGTTAAGTATGGCACATTTGTCATTTTACAGTTGTCTGAGCCGTTGCTTGTTCCTTTAAGATCAGTTTTGAGAATAGCCACCACTAGAATAACACCAAACTTTGCATTGGATAAAAAGGGTGATCAACGGCAATGTTCTCACTTAATAAAGGTTCTATTCTGTTGTTGTTGTTGTTTTTTTTTTTTGTGAGCTTTAAGTCTATGTGTAAAAGTATGTGTGTAATATACTGTTGTTAACAACATTCAAACTGTCCGGCCCCCGGGCAAGTGTGAAAATCCAATGTGGCCCTTGAGTCAAAAAGTTTGCCCATACCTGCTCTGTCAGGATGTCAAGCGTCATCACTCTGGCCTCATCTGGGTCAAATTTGACAAAAATCTAATATTCACAAGTCACATTTTACCAAATAGCTGATGCTAGCAAGTGTGTTTGTAAAAGTTACTGAATGAAAGAGAAACAGGCTGATCTCCTCTGCTGTGACTTTGAGGAGCGCTTGTGTTTCTGTTGGACACATGTTTGACATGTACACGATCATACACACAGGGAGATGAGGATTCACTCTGTGACCAAGATTCCAAAAAAATCAAACAAGTTTGATATAAATTATAGTTCTTCTTTGACGTCTGACGGTTTAACCTTGGTACTTGTGAGAGCTACAACTCAAGATGTTTCCCACAATCAGGAATCTGATCAGGAATCTTTCATTGCAAACGGCCAAAATAGTGCAGTGTGCACTTGGCATTGCACTTTTATTGTGTTCTACAGTTTCTTTAAAGCATCATACGTCTGCTTACATTATTGTTGTTCTTTTTTAAACAGAGCAAAAGAAAGCGATGCAGCCACTGGACCCGCTGCGCTATCCAATCAGAAACCAGCAGAAGCAAGTCACACGACCCACCACATCCTACGACGAGAATGTGAAACGGTGCTCGCTCGTCCAGGCCAAGCACGCCATCTACATCCAAATCCAAAAGGTGAAGCAACTGCAGCTCACCATCGGGGGGCACGCGTACCTCCTGCCTGGGACCTCTCTGATCATCCGCTGTCCCGTCAAGAACTTCCCCATATCTAGTATTAGTTGGTACAAAGACAGGAAGCGCATCACCAGCTCCAGGGGGGTGAATTTGACCAAGTCCGGGTCGTTGAAGATCCAGCGCCTGGCACCAGAGCATGTGGGCGTGTACAAGTGCTCCACAGGCCCCGCCTCCGACATATTGACTGTGCAGCTGATCGGGACGGACAACAGGACCAGTGTTAAAGGTTAGTGAAGAACTCCTAACTGCAAGGAATTAAAGAAGTTGTCAAATGGGAAACTAATGGGGAGCCAAGTGGAACAAAGAAACAATCGTAAAATGATCTTAAGGGGGTGGGCGGGTCTTCACTTCAGACGTGTAGGAGCGAGGATAGGATCCATGTAGCATCAAGAAGTATGTGAAAAGGTTTTTTAATGACTTTTGCATATTGCGTATACTTTTTCATACACATATTCATCTTTCCTAATGATCCCAATAAACATTATTTTGCTAAATGATATGTAGATTAAACTTTAGTAACTTTTGGTAAAGAGCTAAATTAATAAATGAAAGGTGTACTTTACAGGATAAATTACAGCCAATTGGGATAAATCCAACATATTGTAAACTTAAAGGACAAAGCAAAATGTACTTTTTAAAAAGTCAATATCATAACATTGTTCCCTCATCAAAAACATAACTGGAGTTGTATTTTGCGTAGTTACTGTTTATGTCAATAATCCTGTTAACGAGTTTCTCATCTGAGACTCTTATTATTATTGTGACGTCAAAGGTAGAAATCCAGGGGTTTCCTTTGCAGTTTTTAAGTCCTCGCCAGACTTGTTCTGAACATTTCCCCCATCAAACTGTGTTGATGACAACTGTATTTGTATTTCAGTCAAGTTGCTTTTAAATGGCCAGTTTTTGTTTGGTTCTTGGTTCATTCCCACTGCTGCCAGTAGATGGAAAATAAATGTCCATAAATAGGCATTATTTTTAGTTTTTAACATGTCATGCCAAAGGAGACCTACACAAGAGTATGTCAAAAGGCCAATCACAATCCAGCTGTTTAATAATCTCAATAATTAAAATGTTTGTCTGTCCACAGCTCCTTCGCCCTCCCCCAGCCCCCCATCGCTGAGCTGGGAGGACTTCATGCCAATTTGCATGAGCCACTGGCATCCCTTCCATTACTTCTTGCTCGAACCTTCTTCTTTTCCGGTGGAGCTGTTGCCCTCTGGAGTCCAGGGGGTGTCACTGCAGCCACAGGTGAAGGAGAGACTGATCAACATCACGCTTCAGGCCGAACGAGACCAGCTGGGAGGGGAGGCCACCGCAAACCTCGCCGCGGAGCTTATCGCATCAATGCTCACTGACATGCCGCCTTCTGAGGTCTGGACGACAACTACGGAGAAAGGACGAGCAGAGGGTAATACTCTGATAACCAACAATATTGTATTTGATTTAAGACATTTTATAGAGATGCACCGATAATTAGGACCAGTATCTGTGTTGGCCAATATAAAAAAAAGGAAACCAAAACATAAGGTTGTGTGTGTGTGTTTTTTTTGTTTTTTTTTAAGCAAAACCAGTCTGGAGGAGGTAGAAAGTTCAAACCACTTCAGAACATTTTCCATGGAGATTTTTTTCTTTTTTCTGCTCCTTTTCGATTGTGGTGGTGCATTTATGTTTGAATGTATCAAAAAAACATATTTACATTTTAAGAGAGAAATTTAAGAACAAAATGTGTTTTCAACATTTTGCGGAAACGTCTAAGTGAGACCAGACCACGCAATCTCCACTCTGATTGGAGGGCATTCCAGGCTGTGGGTGCAGCATAAGAAAAAGCCCTCTTTCCCCAGTCAGTTTGACGTGGGACAGACAAGCTAAACATATCACAGAGCGCAGGGTGTAATGAGCCTGCACTCTCTGCACACGGCACACAAAGTAAGAAGGTGCACATTTACAGAACACTTTATTTACTAAAAACATCCAATGTGTGAACCTTCTCTTCGTTTCACAACCATCGTTTAAAATAAGAAAATAAAATCTGATTGCACTGTTTTGTTTGAGTTTGGCACGAGGATCGAAGAAGGGCGCAGTGACCAGACTCACTCTTCGTAAAGTATTGAAGAAGTGTGGATTCTGGATCCAAGTCATGTTTGGGACGACCGCTGGCACAAAACAGCAGCCATCTCTTTATCAGTATCAGGGCAGCTGTGGCAATGGGATGACGTCACATGCAGCATATTCCTCACTTCCTCAGCCATTTCACACCAGATTTTGTTTTGTTTTTGACACAGCCTCACAATCTGGGCTCAGTTTTGTCCAAATATATCCGTCACATCAATACAAACAGGACAGAGAAGCTTTTCTTTATGGATTTCCTCTGGATAAGACAAAAAAATAAGTGTCTTGAATTGATAAGGTGAGTTTATGCTAGGCTAACAGCCGTTTTGGTTGTGGTCCCGTTAAAAACTATTTTTTACTCTTGAAACAAAGACCTGGATAGAGAAGTGTTGTAGATATGGCACTGTTAAATTATATAAAAGAAAGAATTAGACAAACAAGTGTCTTTAAGGTGCAATGTAGTTTCTAAAAACATGAAAACCACAGCTAATTCATCATAAACTGTTTGTTTCTGTCCAAAGTTATTACAAAGTTATGAGTTTGTAAGCACTTTCCATAACTTTTTTTCTTTTTTATTGATTGATCATGCCATTTACTTTCATTAGCACAAATTCAGAAAACAAAACAGTTTCAGCAAATTCATTATATGCATTATTGGCATGAAGAAAAGGAACAGGAAAACGATAAATTGTATAAACCCTGCACCTTTCTCAAATCGATTAAAATAAGTTTGCTGTTACAGTAAATCTAACAAAAACTAGCATGCTAATGGTGCACTCCGGTTTTTTATAGGACAATTCAACACTGCAATTATACACAGACAACACACAACGGTCTGACAAATATGCTTTTACAATATTTACCTGCACTGGGACAACACAGGGTTACTTTATTCCACAAAGATAATGTTTAAGCGACAGAAGCTATACAAAGGACCCGGAAGTGAGGAATATGCTGTGTGTGACGTCATCGCTTAACAATCCCATAGAAGTAGTTCACCACCACAGAATATGGAGTCACTAAACAAGGAATATAATGGTAAAGTGACTTGAGCTTTGAGCAATTATGTGTAATAGTATGTGTGTAATATACTGTAGTTAACAACATCCAAACTGTAAATGGTCCGGCCCCCGAGCAAGTGTGAAAATCCAATGTGGCCCTTGAGTCAAAAAGTTTGCCCATACCTGCTCTGTCAGGATGTCAAGCGTCATCACTATGGCTTCATCTGGGTCAAATATGACAAAAATCTAACATTCACAAGTCACATTTTACCAAATAGCTGAAGCTAGCAAGTGTGTTTGTAAAAGTTACTCAATGAAAGAGAAACAGGCTGATCTCCTCTGCTGTGACTTTGAGGAGCGCTTGTGTTTCTGTTGGACACATGTTTGACATGTACACGATCGTACACACAGGGAGATGAGGGCGCACTCTGTGACCAAGATTCCAAAAAAATCAAACAAGTTTGATATAAATTATAGTTCTTCTTTGACGTCTGACGGTTTAACCTTGGTACTTGTGAGAGCTACAACTCAAGATGTTTCCCACAATCAGGAATCTGATCAGGAATCTTTCATTGCAAACGGCCAAAATAGTGCAGTGTGCACTTGGCATTGCACTTTTATTGTGTTCTACAGTTTCTTTAAAGCATCATACGTCTGCTTACATTATTGTTGTTCTTTTTTAAACAGAGCAAAAGAAAGCGATGCAGCCACTGGACCCGCTGCGCTATCCAATCAGAAACCAGCAGAAGCAAGTCACACGACCCACCACATCCTACGACGAGAATGTGAAACGGTGCTCGCTCGTCCAGGCCAAGCACGCCATCTACATCCAAATCCAAAAGGTGAAGCAACTGCAGCTCACCATCGGGGGGCACGCGTACCTCCTGCCTGGGACCTCTCTGATCATCCGCTGTCCCGTCAAGAACTTCCCCATATCTAGTATTAGTTGGTACAAAGACAGGAAGCGCATCACCAGCTCCAGGGGGGTGAATTTGACCAAGTCCGGGTCGTTGAAGATCCAGCGCCTGGCACCGGAGCATGTGGGCGTGTACAAGTGCTCCACAGGCCCCGCCTCCGACATATTGACTGTGCAGCTGATCGGGACGGACAACAGGACCAGTGTTAAAGGTTAGTGAAGAACTCCTAACTGTGAGGAGTTCAAGAAGTTGTCAAATGGGAAACTGATGGGGAGCCAAGTAGAACAAAGAAACAATCATAAAATGATCTTAAGGGGGTGGGAGGGTCTTCACTTCAGACGTGTAGGAGCGAGGATAGGATCCATGTAGCATCAAGAAGTATGTGAAAAGGTTTTTTAATGACTTTTGCATATTGCGTATACTTTGTCATACACATATAATTCATATTTATTGCCTAATGATCCCAATAAACATTATTTTGCTAAATGATACATAGATTAAATTTGTTGTAAGTTTTGGTAAAGAGCTAAATTAATAAATGAAAGGTGTACTTTACAGGATAAATTACAGCCGATTGGGATAAATCCAACATATTGTAAACTTAAAGGACAAAGCAAAATGTACTTTTTAAAAAGTCAATATCATAACATTGTTCCCTTATCAAAAACATAACTGGAGTTGTATTTTGCGTAATTCCTGTCAATGTCAATAATCCTGTTAACGAGTTTCTCATCTGAGCGTCTTATTATTATTGTGACGTCAAAGGTAGAAATCCAGGGGTTTCCTTTGCAGTTTTTAAGTCCTCGTCAGACTTCTGAACATTTCCCCCATCAAACTGTGTTGATGACAACTGTATTTGTATTTCAGTCAGGTTGATTTTAAATGGCCAGTTTTTGTTTGGTTCTTGGTTCATTCCCACTGCTGCCAGTAGATGGCGTGCTAACACCAAATACAAGTAGGGAGCGCTTCTGACGGAAAATAAATGTCCATAAATAGGCATTATTTTAAGTTTTTAACATGACATGCCAAAGGAGACCTACACAAGAGTATGTCAAAAGGCCAATCACAATCCACCTGAGTTTATGCACAATGTGTATCGTTTAATAATCTCAATAATTAAAATGTTTGTCTGTCCACAGCTCCTTCGCCCTCCCCCAGCCCCCCATCGTTGAGCTGGGAGGACTTCATGCCGATTTGCAAGAGCCACTGGCATCCCTTCAATTACTACTCGCTCTATCCTTCTTCTTTCATGGTGGAGCTGTTGCCCTCTGGAGTCCAGGGGGTGTCACTGCAGCCACAGGTGAAGGAGAGACTGATCAACATCACGCTTCAGGCCGAACGAGACCAGCTGGGAGGGGAGAGCACCGCAAACCTCGCCGCGGAGCTTATCGCATCAATGCTCACTGACATGCCGCCCTCTGAGGTCTGGACGACAACTACGGAGAAAGGACGAGCAGAGGGTAATACTCTGATAATGACATTTTATAGAGATGCACCGATAATTAGGACCAGTATCTGTCTTGGCCAATATGAAAAGAAGAAAATCAAAACATAAAATTTTTTTAAAGCAAAACCAGTCTGGAGGAGGTAGAAAGTTCGAACCACTTCAGAACATTTTCCATGGAGATAGATTTTTGTCTTCTTCCTGCTCCTTTTTGATTACGGTGATGCATTTATGTTGATTTGAATGTATCAAAAACATATTTACATTTTAAGAGAGAAATTTAAGAACAAAATGTGTTTTCAACATTTTGCGAAACGTCTAAGTGAGACCAGACCACGCAATCTCCACTCTGATTGGAGGGCATTCCAGGCTGTGGGTGCAGCATAAGAAAAAGCCCTCTTTCCCCAGTCAGTTTGACGTGGGACAGACAAGCTAAACATATCACAGAGCGCAGGGTGTAATGAGCCTCCACTCTCTGCACACGGCACACAAAGTAAGAAGGTGCACATTTACAGAACACTTTATTTACTAAAAACATCCAATGTGTGAACCTTCTCTTCGTTTCACAACCATCGTTTAAAATAAGAAAATAAAATCTGATTGCACTGTTTTGTTTGAGTTTGGCACGAGGATCGAAGAAGGGCGCAGTGACCAGACTCACTCTTCGTAAAGTATTGAAGAAGTGTGGATTCTGGATCCAAGTCATGTTTGGGACGACCGCTGGCACAAAACAGCAGCCATCTCTTTATCAGTATCAGGGCAGCTGTGGCAATGGGATGACGTCACATGCAGCATATTCCTCACTTCCTCAGCCATTTCACACCAGATTTTGTTTTGTTTTTGACACAGCCTCACAATCTGGGCTCAGTTTTGTCCAAATATATCCGTCACATCAATACAAACAGGACAGAGAAGCTTTTCTTCATGGATTTCCTCTGGATAAGACAAAAAAATAAGTGTCTTGAATTGATAAGGTGAGTTTATGCTAGGCTAACAGCCGTTTTGGTTGTGGTCCCGTTAAAAACTATTTTTTACTCTTGAAACAAAGACCTGGATAGAGAAGTGTTGTAGATATGGCACTGTTAAATTATATAAAAGAAAGAATTAGACAAACGAGTGTCTTTAAGGTGCAATGTAGTTTCTAAAAACATGAAAACCACAGCTAATTCATCATAAACTGTTTGTTTCTGTCCAAAGTTATTACAAAGTTATGAGTTTGTAAGCACTTTCCATAACTTTTTCTTTTTATTGATTGATCATGCCATTTACTTTCATTAGCACAAATTCAGAAAACAAAACAGTTTCAGCAAATTCATTATATGCATTATTGGCATGAAGAAAAGGAACAGGAAAACGATAAATTGTATAAACCCTGCACCTTTCTCAAATCGATTAAAATAAGTTTGCTGTTACAGTAAATCTAACAAAAACTAGCATGCTAATGGTGCACTCCGGTTTTTTTATAGGACAATTCAACACTGCAATTATACACAGACAACACACAACGGTCTGACAAATATGCTTTTACAATATATACCTGCACTGGGACAACACGGGGTTACTTTATTCCACAAAGATAATGTTTAAGCGACAGAAGCTATACAAAGGACCCGGAAGTGAGGAATATGCTGTGTGTGACGTCATCGCTTAACAATCCCATAGAAGTAGTTCACCACCACAGAATATGGAGTCACTAAACAAGGAATATAATGGTAAAGTGACTTGAGCTTTGAGCAATTATGTGTAATAGTATGTGTGTAATATACTGTAGTTAACAACATCCAAACTGTAAATGGTCCGGCCCCCGAGCAAGTGTGAAAATCCAATGTGGCCCTTGAGTCAAAAAGTTTGCCCATACCTGCTCTGTCAGGATGTCAAGCGTCATCACTATGGCTTCATCTGGGTCAAATTTGGCAAAAATCTAATATTCACAAGTCACATTTTACCGATTAGCTGATGCTAGCAAGTGTGTTTGTAAAAGTTACTCAATGAAAGAGAAACAGGCTGATCTCCTCTGCTGTGACTTTGAGGAGCGCTTGTGTTTCTGTTGGACACATGTTTGACATGTACACGATCGTACACACAGGGAGATGAGGGCGCACTCTGTGACCAAGATTCCAAAAAAATCAAACAAGTTTGATATAAATTATAGTTCTTCTTTGACGTCTGACGGTTTAACCTTGGTACTTGTGAGAGCTACAACTCAAGATGTTTCCCACAATCAGGAATCTGATCAGGAATCATTCATTGCAAACGGCCAAAATAGTGCAGTGTGCACTTTTATTGTGTGCTACAGTTTCTTTAAAGCATCGTACTTCTGCTTACATTATTGTTGTTCTTTTTTAAACAGAGCAAAAGAAAGCGATGCAGCCACTGGACCCGCTGCGCTATCCAATCAGAAACCAGCAGAAGCAAGTCACACGACCCACCACATCCTACGACGAGAATGTGAAACAGTGCCCGCCCCTCCAGACCCAGCATGCCATCTACATCCAAATCCAAAAGGTGAAGCAACTGCAGCTCACCATCGGGGGGCACGCGTACCTCCTGCCTGGGACCTCTCTGATCATCCGCTGTCCCGTCAAGAACTTCCCCATATCTAGTATTAGTTGGTACAAAGACAAGAAGCGCATCACCAGCTCCAGGGGGGTGAATTTGACCAAGTCCGGGTCGTTGAAGATCCAGCGCCTGGCACCAGAGCATGTGGGCGTGTACAAGTGCTCCACAGGCCCCGCCTCCGACATATTGACTGTGCAGCTGATCGGGACGGACAACAGGACCAGTGTTAAAGGTTAGTGAAGAACTCCTAACTGCAAGGAATTAAAGAAGTTGTCAAATGGGAAACTAATGGGGAGCCAAGTGGAACAAAGAAACAATCGTAAAATGATCTTAAGGGGGTGGGCGGGTCTTCACTTCAGACGTGTAGGAGCGAGGATAGGATCCATGTAGCATCAAGAAGTATGTGAAAAGGTTTTTTAATGACTTTTGCATATTGCGTATACTTTTTCATACACATATTCATCTTTCCTAATGATCCCAATAAACATTATTTTGCTAAATGATATGTAGATTAAACTTTAGTAACTTTTGGTAAAGAGCTAAATTAATAAATGAAAGGTGTATTTTACAGGATAAATTACAGCCAATTGGGATAAATCCAACATATTGTAAACTTAAAGGACAAAGCAAAATGTACTTTTTAAAAAGTCAATATCATAACATTGTTCCCTCATCAAAAACATAACTGGAGTTGTATTTTGCGTAGTTACTGTTTATGTCAATAATCCTGTTAACGAGTTTCTCATCGGAGACTCTTATTATTATTGTGACGTCAAAGGTAGAAATCCAGGGGTTTCCTTTGCAGTTTTTAAGTCCTCGCCAGACTTGTTCTGAACATTTCCCCCATCAAACTGTGTTGATGACAACTGTATCTGTATTTGTATTTCAGTCAAGTTGCTTTTAAATGGCCAGTTTTTGTTTGGTTCTTGGTTCATTCCCACTGCTGCCAGTAGATGGAAAATAAATGTCCATAAATAGGCATTATTTTTAGTTTTTAACATGTCATGCCAAAGGAGACCTACACAAGAGTATGTCAAAAGGCCAATCACAATCCAGCTGTTTAATAATCTCAATAATTAAAATGTTTGTCTGTCCACAGCTCCTTCGCCCTCCCCCAGCCCCCCATCGCTGAGCTGGGAGGACTTCATGCCGATTTGCATGAGCCACTGGCATCCTTTCAGTTACTACTTGCTCGAACCTTCTTCTTTTCCGGTGGAGCTGTTGCCCTCTGGAGTCCAGGGGGTGTCACTGCAGCCACAGGTGAAGGAGAGACTGATCAACATCACGCTTCAGGCCGAACGAGACCAGCTGGGAGGGGAGGCCACCGCAAACCTCGCCGCGGAGCTTATCGCATCAATGCTCACTGACCTGCCGCCCTCTGAGGTCTGGACGACAACTACGGAGAAAGGACGAGCAGAGGGTAATACTCTGATAACCAACTAATGAAACACAAGTGTTTAATTCTGCGATTATTTGTTGCAATTCATGTTTTTTGACAATAACGTATGTTTAGAAAAGGCTAGTTGGTTCAAGGTTACTGTGTCACTGTCAGGGGCCAAAAGTAGTTTCAGTGTTGTCGTTAATCGTGATATTTCTCTGTACCCATATATGGCACATCAAAATGTTTATGGTGACAGGTCCACCAGTGATAGTCCGACAGCACGAGGAGGTTCCCTGGTCTCTGCAGAAGAAGATGAACATCTCCATTGGACAGAATGGCGTCCTGACCAACACCACTCGCTCCATCACCGTCCTGTGTCCGGCCCGCGGCGTCCCCATCCCAAAGATCGTCTGGAGCAAAGACGGAAACCTGCTTCAACGAAACAGCAGGTAAGATTAGCATAGTGGTAAATGTTCAAAAGAGGTGACTGATGTTTAAAAAAAACCCAATATTGATCATTTTTTAATGTGTATTTCTTTTATTTTTTGATTAAAAAAGTGAATTTAGTTTAAAAACATGATTATCAGAATCCGTATACTGAAATAATTTTAAAAGGATGCATAAAACGATGTATTGGAAATAAAAATAAACAAATACTGAATACGACATGGACAGATTAAGTGCAAAGCTAGCAGTGTAAGTAAATCATGATTATTTATTGTTATCGTCTTTTCAATCCACAGACTTTTCATAAAAAACGACATACAAAATTATAGAGGATTAATTCTTGTGCAAATTATTTTTCTAGCTTTGCCTCGAGTATTGTGGAGGTTTTTAGGGGAGTTTCACTTGAAAGAACAAGTGTCTAGTCTAAGAAAAGTCATATTTAGATGAAGATTATATATATACTCTCAGTATAACAAACATAAATGACTGATTGGGGGCATTATTTCAAAATCTTTCTCTAACCATAGTCTTTTTGGCCCATCAACTCAAAGATTACGGTTTGAATCCAGCTCTAATCAATGTAATCACTGTTTTGTCTTTGGGACAAGACACTCAGATTTAGCGTGGAAGTGGTTTGTGGTGGTTGGAAGTTGTGTGGGAAGTTGAGAATGATATTTCTCAGTACTTTTATACAAATCGATATCAGTCGATCAGTCCGATATCATCTGCCTGACTTCAGATGAGCATGATTGACAGGTGGATTAGCCATCAGAACAAACATGACAGCTTGTGAGGTGAAAATAGAAAAGAAAAAGATAGTGCATGGACTAAAAATCAATGTGGTTTTATGAAGGATCAAAATGAAATCAGAATCCAATGAAAAACATATGATGAAATAATTTGAAAGGATTGCATAAAATAAGGCATTAGAAACAAAATAAACAAAAACTAAATACTGAATACAACATGGACAGATTAAGTGCAAAAGTCTGAGGTGGGAGTAGTTTGATTTTGTTATAAATAAAAGAAGGCCAATGAGCTCCTCCGTTTCACAACCGTCACTTTAAAGAATAAAATAAAATCTGATTGCACTGTTTTGCTTGAGTTTGGCACGAGGATCGAAGAAGGGCGCGGTGACCAGACTCACTCTTCGTAAAGTATTGAAGAAGTGTGGATTCTGGATCCAAGTCACGTTTGGGACGACCGCTGGCACAAAATCTTTATCAGTATCAGGGCAGCTGTGGCAATGGGATTATTAAGTGTGACGTCACATGCAGCGTATTCGTCACTTCCTCAGCCATTTCACACCAGATTTTGTTTTGTTTTTGACACAGCGTCACAATCTGGGCTCAGTTTTGTTCATATATATCAGCAATCAATACAAACAGGACAGAGAAGCTTTTCTACATGGATTTCCACTGGATAAGACAAAAAAATTATTGTCTTGAATTGATAAGGTGAGTTTATGTTCGGCTAACAGCCGTTTTGTCGGTGGTAACGTTAAAAACGTGTTTTACTTTTGAACAATGGCCTGGATAGAGAAATGTTGAAGATATGGCACTGTTAAGTTATATAAAAGAAAGAAATTAGGCAGACAATCGTTTTTAAGGTGCGATGTAGTTACTAAAAACATGAAAACCAGAGCTAGTTTGCTTCTATCCTCATCTACTAAACTTTTTTTTTTTTTAATTGATTGGTTGATCATGCCATTTACTTTCATTAGCACAAATTCAGAAAACAAATGAAGAAATACAAAAATAAAAACAAAACAGTTCCAACAAATTCATTATATGCATAATTGGCATGAACAAAAGGAACAGGAAGAAGATAAATCTTATAAACCCTGCACCTTTCTCAAATTGATTAAAATAAGTTTGCTGTTACAGTAAATCTAACAAAAACTAGCATGCTAATGGTGTACTTCCGTTTTTTTTTTTTTAGACAATAAAACACTGCACTTAGACACAGGCAACACACAACGGTCTGACAGAGATGGTTTTACAATATACCTGCACTGGGACAACACAGGGTTACTTTATTCCACAAAGATAATGTTTAAAATCAGCGACAGAAGCTATACAAAGGACCCGGAAGTGAGGAATATGCTGTGTGTGACGTCATCGCTTAACAATCCCATAGAAGTAGTTCACCACCACAGAATATGGAGTCATTGAACAAGGAGTAAAATTGTAAAGTGACTTGAGCTTTAGGGGAGGGTAGAGTGTTAGTGTCCCCAGGCAAAGCACTAACATCTCCAAACTAATTTACATATTGCACCTTTAAACGGTCCAGTCTGCATTGTGTTGTTGTGTGCAGTTGGTCTAATGGAGTCGGACACAGATCCTCAGCAGGTTTTGTTCCTGTCAGCTGCTCTTCCTCGAGGCACACTCAGCGATGACGCAGCAAAACACAAAATATTCTCCCTCTAATGGAGAGCGGAAAGTGAGCAGGCAGCAGGTTTTGGGGAAGCTACATGAAATGATCTGAAACTGGGACACCGAGTTCTCAAGCTGAAAAAGAATATTGTTGCGTAGACAGAGGGGAATGGTTCAAAAGTTAGACGGAAAAAAGTAAGAACAGAACAGTAAATACGTTTGAAGATAATTATAATTTGCTGTATTAAAGCGAGACACTACAGGCAAAACTCATTTTTCTTTTGCAGTTTGCTTTTGCTTTACTTTTGCTTTTCGGCTTTCATGTGGAAACAACAAACAATCTGCTCATAAAGATGTTTTATTCTTTCATTTAATCCACTTCATCCATAGATTTCTCTGGGACTCTGTAACTTCAAAGGCCGTTTTCTTTCTCCCCTCGAGGCATAAGGATCACCACCTAAAAGTAGATCCCACACACATCAAACTGTAAAACCTTGGACTCAACAAGAGTTTGACGAAACGTACAGAAGGATTTTTTAATATCTAATTCTAAAACTGATTTATTGAAGTTTTAAGTTTAAAAAGGTGAAAATTTAATTTTTGGGACAATTTTCAGTCAAATCCAGTTACTTAAAAACTAAATAAGAAATCCAAAGTCGCTTCTGTAACGTTTTTTATAACTTATATGCGTACAAAATGAACCAAGACATTTAAACCTCCATTTTTCAGATTTAAATGTCCCAAATATGTTTATTTTTGACCATTTTTACAAATAAAATGCCTAATTTCTACATGAAAACTTGACATAATGAAAAACTGAAAATTTATATATATAACATTTATGTGAGTAAACTGTCTGGGTCGCCTCTCCACAGCTCTAACTTGTTACTTGGGCCCGACTATCTCCATGGGAACAAATAAGTTTGATGTCATACTGTGAAACATTCCAAGCAAAGCAATAAAACCTCCACACTGCAAAATTATAAAAAAAAATATATATATTTCTAGCCTTGCTTAAAATGACTGGATTGTGATGCAGAATATTTCACTGGTTTCATGGTATTTCTGAACGATCGTGCAGTACTTTATCTTAAAATAAGAAAACACATTTGGGGAAAGTACGTCTCTAAACACATCAGCAGATAATTTGGTTTGAGGTAAAAAAGTTATGTATTGAAGCAAGAAACAGTTTGAAACAAGTCAAAGAATCTAGTTCCGTCAAACAAATAGTCTTAACTAATCTTAATTTGGCAAAACATCTGAAATTAAGATTAACATACTAATATAACTCATCTAGAAATTCATTTTTTGCAGTGTGAAGACAAGAAGTTACATAGCGCACCTTTAAATATGCTATTTTTTTACGAAATTGTAGATCTCTCAGTATAACTTTTGGTCATATCGATAAGAAATTTGATAATTGCGAGCCAAGATTACAGACGATGATTGTGAATTCAATATATCCCTTCTCTAAAGTGCACCTCTCTGGCTGTATAAGAGCCATTGCACTGTATTATTGAGTTTCTGTCCCATTAAAAAGCTCTGAATATCGACTTGCTTTAAAAATAGACCTAAACACTCAATAGTTCTGGGGTATGTATATCTTATTTTCCGCGGGAAGTGGCTGACAAGTTAAACTCTCTTCTTAACATATTTCCCTAAACTGCGGTTTGAAAATGCAGATTTGGTCTCGACAGGTGTCACTCACAGAACAAGCGTTTTAAATGTAAATGTGAAAGTGCATATGGAAACTATCAGGAGCTTTAGCCCGAGGCGCTGCCACTCACCGCCGCTCGCTCGGGAAATACACATAGACTTTTAGGAGTTTTTGACAGTTTTCTAAGAGGTTGCAAATAAACGTCTTTATTTTTGATTAAAGATGTCGAGATGAGCGGGTTAATTAGTAATTGTAATTGATATGATTTGATATTTTTCTGGTCAAACCTGCACATCATACACCTTTTACTCAAAAAGACAAAACGCATGGATTTTAAAGGAGGTCTGGTTTTTTAAGTCAGGGCTGCACGATTTGCGGAAAAAAAGTATTGCGATTGTGATTATATTTGCAATGTTTTATGTTTTAATAGTGAGAAATGTCAAGGCGACTGAAATACGCAAGTGACAAATTAATGAAAGAATCACATGTATTTCAGAATATGTTTGAAAAGATCATAACTTTTCAGGTTTTGCCGTTTTTATGCAGAATAAAACGGAGTATTAAAGAGGTTGTGTTCAGGTGACAGCAGAACATTCCATCAGCCAATGATATTTAAAGAACACATATTCTGCTACAGTGACTTTTTTGAGCTTCAAATCATGTTCTAACAATGTTCCGTCATCAAAAACACACCTGGAGTTGCAATTAGCTGCATTCACGCTGTTTTGAGGAATGTTTGTTAGAAAATCCTCTCCTCTCCAATTGTCAAAAACACGTCAAAAACACTCCCTCCCTCGATGTGTGACTTTTTTTTCCAATTTTAGATGTCACTTAACCGAGAATCTTCTGCTGTTTTAAGTCCTTAAATCATCGCCAGACTCGCTCTGAACATTTCTGCCGTCTAAACACGATAAGTAACTGCGTGATAGCTTATCATGTCAAACTATTGTGTATACGCACATGTGTAATTCCCTCTGCAGCCAGCAGATGGAGCCACGGCTAAGTTAAAATGGCATTTCCCAAGGCAAAGTTATATTGTTCTTTGTAAAAAACATTTTATTTTTAGTTCTAAAACATGAGATGTCAAAGTAATGACACTCAAAAGCATGTTTAAAGGCCAATAATAATACAAATAATGCATCATATTTGTCCTTTAATACAGATGAAGTGTGTTACGGGAGAATTGCAGTTGTGGATTTCTTTAAAACAAGTTAAACAATAAAAATGCAGAGAGAATGAGTCTGATCAATGAGTTGTTTATTCACTGGTACCAGAGTGAATAACGTCTGTCCCTTTACAGAGTAATCTCTCCCTGCACGACGCGTACAACACATTCAGAGTATAAGCGCTTTATACTCAGAGATAACACATCATGAGGACACAACATACAATAATAGTCAAAGCATAGTACATGAGAACAAGGAGGAAGGTTAACTTATGACATAGATGACATTTATCTAAATAAGCGAACTGGGTCAGATGGGCTCCGGCCAGGCGGAACAAACACCAGATACGACTAAGTTAAAGTTAAAGTTAACCTTAGCAATGTAGAATGAGTGAAACCCCAATTTCGGCTATTACAGTCCACCCCATGTCACAGATAAAAGCATTTTACTGTTACACCCAAAAATCTGTAATAGAATACATCATTAGAATAACATATCTTTATTTATTCATGTGTCAAACAATCAAGTTAATCAACCTGTAGTCAAAACTTAAAAACACTCAAAATGTAATGATGCCTTCGAATAAACATGTTGAAAACAACCCGGGCCTAATGGTTCAGTTCAGTCCAAGTCCAGGTCAAATTCACCAGACAAGTCCCAGTTAACTGTCAGGCTCATGGCCTCTGCTCGGTTCTGCAGAAACAAAAACTGGGATGACACTAGATAATTCACCATTCTAAGAATGCAGGGAACAAGACAGGAAACTAAGATAAAGAAGAATGCAATATTTATCAACAACTCTTTCCAGGATGAGAGAAACCAATCGAGAGTGAACAGCGAATAGCCCTTCGCAGTCTCACCCTCCATCAGGTCTCGTAATTTAGTGAGATTAGCTATGCCCGTGCTATCGCCACCCCCTTTATCATTAGCAGGTCTGTAGGTCCAACAGGTGCTCCCCAAGGTCTGACAGACCCCCCCTTGGCTAGTGGTGATCTGATCTAACACCAGGCGATTTTGAGGAGCCACAGAGCGTAAGGCATGTTAACTCCTCCCTCGTAGAGGCTAAAACAGAGAGAGTGTTATTAACAAATGATGAGAACACTTAACTGAGAGTTTAAACCCTTAACATTAACTTGCCTATCCCCCATGCTGGGGAATAGGACCAGCATGACCTTTTGACCTGAAGTCCAGAGGCTGCGGTCGTCTGGCACAACAGATCCCCAAATCGGGTCATGTGGAGCCAATTCGCGTTTAGGTCTGTGATCAGAGTGTGGGTGTGGAGATATGATGTATGAATGCTCCGAGACATCCACACATTTGATATCCACACAGAAAAACATATTCACAGAACAATAAATGTCAGCAACAAATTAAAAAAAAACTTAGAACCGGGCTTGATGTGAACCGGCCCAAATCAAGGTTCACGACCGGCATTGTCGGGAACTTTAAACCAGGGTCCAATGTGTGGCAAGATTCTATGCTGCTGCTGTAGCTATGGGCAAACATGTACACAGATGACGATCAGATCAATTATGACTCTTTACATATTGATACCAGTAATTTAAAGTGTGGACAGTCGAGTGGTTGTAAGACTTAGTCAATGCTTCTAACCAGGCCGTCTCGTCAGAAGTCAGACTACGGGTGCTTTGTTTCACGCCATGTTTATTTGAGTAAATGAAACCAGGCATCAAACTTAACCATATTATCAAAATTGTCAGAAATAAGGCACACATGAAAATCTAAATCTGGAGATTCAATTTCTTCACCATAAGCTCACCCTGGTCCTCCAGCAGTGGGTTGCTTACTCTGAGTTCTCTCCTCCCCCCTTCCAGGGGAAGAGCAGATGTGGTTCCAGCGGTGGGAGCTGTCTCCCCACACGCTCCGTGCGGCTCAGGAAGTTGTTTTGTTTCGTGAGCGTTGGGTCCATTGCCACAGTGTGAAGCATGGATCCATGTGCCCCCTCGGCTGTCCCACAGCGATGTCGGGTGTCAATCAGCGTTGCCTCCTATGTTCAAAACCAGGTCTAGCTCCAGCTCTGCAGCTTCAGCTGTGTTTTGACCTGTACAGAAACAAAAACAAAGTGCACTCCCCCCTTTTTTCCTGTGAGTGCCGCTAGTTAAATTTGCCCTCCCTTTCCCAAAAGGAGAAAATAATATAAAACAAAGGAATGAACAGAAAGGTGGACCTGATGGGCCGAAAAGAACAAACAGATGATGTGTCACCGGGCCGACCCTGTACAGGGCCGTAGGAGCCAGTGCCAACACCACTAACAACCTAAGGACAAACCCATCCCCAGCTAAACCTGAGCAAAATAAAAGCGAAAAACGTGACTACCGTCCCACCAGGTCAAACAAAAGCTAAGTTGGCCTGAGTGTGGCTGGGCAGAGCCATAAGTGCACCAGCTACAGGCGACTTAATTAAAGGCTCAGAGCAGACAAACTAAACACAAAACTTAATTCATATCAATAGACCAAATATGGAAAATGTGCATTAAAAAAAACCTTCTCTTGTCTAATTTTCTCTTTTCCTATTACTATTCTTTTAACAATATTTTATTTTAAATATTAATTGCCACACTCATACCTTAGTATTATAATTCGATTTATATATATATATTATTTCAATGGGCCTTTTCTGAATCAAATTCAAATCAAAGATCACATATGAATGTCTTTAATATCTTTAATGAAAATATATATATATTCTGAAATTTTGTCTAATTATATCATAGCCTTTTTTGAAAAACAAAACAAAAAACAAAACATACATTTTCATCTTCTGCCAAGATACCTGTGGAGGAATAATTTCATGCATTACAATCAACCAGCTTCGACTGGTTTATCTTCTTGGTCCATAGTTGTTTCTGGTAAATAGGAAACATCACAAATAACACACAGACTGTTACACCAGCCCCTATTTCGGCTCAGGTCCTCCGTGCATAAATGCCACCTGTACTGTGTCAGTCTCCATAAAAAAATTATCATTACCAACCTGAGAAGAAAAATAATCAAATTAGACACACATTTAAAGTATTACTTTATAATTGTTTGTTCCACTGTACACACAGATCCACTCTGGATATATGTGCTCCTTTGGGTCATCTGCTGAAACCTGTAAATTTGAGATTAAAATAACCTTTGTCTTAGTTATGCCAAAAGAAATCTATAAAAACTTCAGAAAATGCGTAAGTCCATAAACAAAGCAAAGTAGAAAGTGGTTAATTCATTCATACACATTCACACAAACAGACGTTAGTGAAGCTTCTTTAGTCCAAGAGCTTTACTCGTCAAGTCCAAAAATGTCACATGTTTATAGTTTGAGTTGTGCACAACCTTTAAAATGACGTCATATTAAAACCACATTTTTGTGACTGTGTGGGTACAGGAAGTGTCCTGTCTGTGATCACATTCCCCAAAACATAGACTGTTATCATTCTGATATTGCTTTTTGTTATAGACACGCTGTTGAGTTTATTGGTTCATTTTTCCCTATTTGCATGTCCCCCAATTATTTATTTTTTTAAAATTCAACACCACCAATGTCCACATCTATAACTGACCTGTGTATGTTTTTTACGTCACCTGGTTTTGGGTGATACTCCTTGCAGTTTTCAATTGTGTCCTTTGCGTCAGCCGAACCGTTCGCGATGTCCTCCCGCTGCTCCTTGACCTCCTCATCCCCTCCGTCTGCCCCCGCCCTCTGAGCCGCTGTGACCTGGACCTTCTCCATCCACATTTGATCTCTGTCGCTGTGTGGCACCTCAGTTTTCTCTGCAAAAGTCTCAGAAGGAACACAAAAATCACCATCATGCACTAAAGCACCAACCACACAGAAAACACTTTGGGATCTGCAATCTTAGTTTGAACTAAATAAATATATGAAATAACCTGGAGGGCCTGGTAGACGATGCCATTTAATGTTTTATTTTTGCAAACAATTTTTGAAAGAGGGTGTTCCTGCCTCTTTTACAAGTTATAGATTGACTTTTAACAAACAAAGTAAAGGCATTAATTTATTTGGGATGTCTTATTTTAAAACCATGTCCTCATCTTTGTTTCTTATTCAGCATTTGGCAGATCTCAATTTCTTTTATTTATTTATTTGTTTTAATTAATTAAGCTATTTAATCATCTAAAATGTTAAATTTGCTCATGTGAAATATATTCCAAGAGCTTGCATGAATTTTGTAAAATAGTTCAACTTAAAACGACTCTAGAACATGTAATAAGTTTAAATACTATTTAGGTAAACCAGCTCCATGGCTGGCCGTACTTAAGATTAAGCTTTAAATAATCAGTACTTCCGTTGTGGCCTCAGCTGGGTCCAGTCGATGGTCAGAGAGCGGAGGCAGAGCAGGCGGTGAAAAGGAACGGGGTCAAGGATCGACAGCAGGAGCCTGTACAGGAAATAAGAGCGCTCACACAAGAAAATATTAGTTGTGCATGCAATGGTAACATAATTGTAAATTTGCTATGTCTCTTTTTTCAATACTTTAAATACTCCAATGTCAGTATTGTGTTTGAATCTGCTGTGATGACCTCTCTCACAGCTGCCACCTTTATCTCTGTTTTGTCTGTGGCCTGTGAGGAGTCAAGTTTTTTCTAGTTCACAGGCACATGACTAAAACTGGCCGGGACCTCTGAGTCCCGTGAAGGAAAAAAAAAAAAAGAGAGAGAGAGAACAGTATCAACCTGATCCTTGCAATCAAAATGTTATGTTAGACAATTTGGAACCTCCAAGATGTGAATTTGGGGAGGTTTTAACTCTTTCGAAAACATCAAATCCATTAAAATTTCCATAAAACCACTGTTTGTTACAGGGAAAAAAAAAGATGAGCTCATTTCAACCAAAAATTCAAAATCGAAAAACAGGAGCAAAACCAGATCCTATTAAAGTCCTGCAGGGTTTCCGCCTAAACTTCTTGTCAAAACAAAATGTGCGCAAAAAATCTTGGCCATAAAAAAAAAAACCATACTCAAACAAACCAAACAATATTCAGTTGCAAAACAAAGCTCTATATTTCTCTTTTAATATAGCTATTTATTTCTTCTTAGATGTAGCTCTATATTCATTATGTCACTCAGTCTAAGCTGTAAGCAGGTTTGAACTGTGTTTATACGGAGACCAAAAACTTTTACGATAAGACGATCAGACATATCAAAATGCATCGTGTGCTATTCTTAAAGTGAATCAGTGCAAAGCATTTCTTCGTTGCGAGAGCATGTGCTGTGTATGTGCTGCTGATGACGTGACTGATTTTCAGGAAATGCATTCTCCATTAAAAAGGCTTTTAAAGTTCTAATGCTGTGTGATGTTACCTCTCCTTTTCGTCTGTCTGCTGCACGGCCGGGCTCTGCTCCACCACTGCTGCTGTCAGAGGGTCACGCTGAAGGCCCAGACTCTGCTCAGTGTCCTCTTCACTGCCTTTAAGCAGTAGCTTCAGATGTTCATCTTCTCCCACGTCCATGCCCTGCAGAGCATCTCCACAGTTAGGTCCATATTGTGTGAAATTTCGCAAAGTACGAATCAAAACTCCATAGTGGTTTTGTTTTGGCCGATTCTCCTTTGCCAGCTTTGTTTTCTTTGGGTCCTGATAGTGGCTTTGTAAACAATGTCTCTCAGATGTAACTTT
Organism: Rhinogobius similis; assembly: GCA_019453435.1. NCBI lineage: Eukaryota > Metazoa > Chordata > Actinopteri > Gobiiformes > Gobiidae > Rhinogobius > Rhinogobius similis. Next base: position 35,925,812 of record CM033621.1, on the reverse strand, counting down.
CTCAGCAACTTTCTTTTGCAACATCAGTCATTGTCTTTGAACTAAATCTTCTTTGAGGTGGCACTCATCCACCCGTGTTAGCTTTATTGTCCAATATGCAATGATTTGTTTGGGCGATGTCATTGAGATAATGGCAGTCCGTTTCATTTGTGCCCAGCTTAGTGCAGCTTGTAGCACAAGAGGGCATCCGGGTCGTTGGTGGAGGAATGGTGTGGCAATGGTGTGGGTCTTATTAAGCTTGATCTTCTCCAGAGTCCGGTCCACAGGGTCTGGTCCACAAGGCTGGACAGAGCGTGTTGACCGTCGTGCAGTGGTTTGGAGCCCGGCGCTCGCAGCAGTCAGAGGGAGGTTGTAACAGAAACAAAAACAAAGATAATGAGTGACGTGTGAGTGCAAATGTGTGCAGAGTAATTCTTTACTGTTGCTTAATTTCTATTCCTTCAATTAAAAAAAAAAAAAAAAAAAAAAAAATATATATATATTATTATTATTTTCTCTTTTTCAGGTCTCCTTCTTTAACGTTATCAATGTTTACGTTATAATAAGTCTTTTAACTTTAATTTGCTTTAGTTTTTCTTAGAAATCAGTGCTCAGTGATCCTTCTTCAGGAAAGCTATATTTCTTGGACCACACAGTTAATACTTAAATCCATTCCTTGCCGTGTTTGTCTGTCATGGCCTGGATTAAAGGGCTTGTAGGGGCCTCCTCCACCACTGACTGGTTTGATCCCATTTTATCTCCCAGATATTTTATCTCCCAGATATTTAATATCTCCCAGATTTCTTATCTCCCAGATAAAATGGTAGTGCGCACCTTTCACCGCTTTACGCACGTCTGCGTAGCGTGTATCTTTTAAGACGTTTTACCACCGTCCCGAAAACTCCCCAAGAGCTTTCTCCACTTTTCCTAAGCTGGGCTCTTTTAAATTCCCAGGTTAATGTGTCACTTAATAACAATATTAGTGTATTCAATTCAATAAATTAAGTACTCTGAGGTATTTTTAGCCTGCTTTAGCTAAAAACTCTTTTAAAGGTTCCCCGAAGAGATCTATGCTCACTTATCTTCCCTTTAAGGGTCAAAGGTCTTGCAATAGATTGTACTCTTAACCCAACCTCTCGTTTTCTTTAAGATGTGACACAAACTTAAACAGAGCTCACTCTTAAATCAAGATTTCTTGCTCAGTCAAGTGGAAAAAGTGAGCCAGACTCACTTTCAGCGTCTGGACTTCCCGACAGCCTGACCCCTAAGGTCTACCTGTCCAGTCTGGTCCAAGGAGGATTCCTACCCCTTCAGATATTTAATCAAATATATTTAGCAGAGCTATCTCCAGCAATCGGCAGACAAACAGAAGGAATGCTTAGTAACTATTTAGTATTACTCCTAGAAGTTTTCAAATTGCAATTAATTTAAAAATCAAACTAAATTTCCCCCTTTACTTTTATTAGATTGTAATAGGACAATTTTAGGGCTCTAAACGCCTATACAACTAATAAAAACTTAAAGATGCAGACTCACTCACCACAACAAAGTAGGATGTTTGGTTCGAAAACCTTGCGCCGGTGGTCCTCGTCCCCGTGAGACAGCCCTCCGTCTCAGAAAGCAGATGAGGTTAGAGGCTGGAAGATCCAGGTGGCCTGACGCTGACTCACGCCGGGAGAGAACCCAGACCGGGCGAAGGCCGCTGTTCGTTGATGCCAACTGTTACGGGAGAATTGCAGTTGTGGATTTCTTTAAAACAAGTTAAACAATAAAAATGCAGAGAGAATGAGTCTGATCAATGAGTTGTTTATTCACTGGTACCAGAGTGAATAACGTCTGTCCCTTTACAGAGTAATCTCTCCCTGCACGACGCGTACAACACATTCAGAGTATAAGCGCTTTATACTCAGAGATAACACATCATGAGGACACAACATACAATAATAGTCAAAGCATAGTACATGAGAACAAGGAGGAAGGTTAACTTATGACATAGATGACATTTATCTAAATAAGCGAACTGGGTCAGATGGGCTCCGGCCAGGCGGAACAAACACCAGATACGACTAAGTTAAAGTTAAAGTTAACCTTAGCAATGTAGAATGAGTGAAACCCCAATTTCGGCTATTACAAGTGTAGCTAAAATTAATATATTGTTGTAATGATTGAGTTCTTAGGTCTAGTCACTGAGAGAAATCATCAGGTTCAACATTTGTGAATTTACTTTTGAGATATTTCATGGCAGAATCTAAATGCAGTGGCTCTTTCTCCATTTGAGGTTATGACATCATCACATTAAAGCTGGGGTACCTGCCTTTTTTGTATTGAAGAATAGAAGCAGAACGTTGTAAAACAAAATGCGCATTGTCTGCATCTGATAATTAGTATTTTATGTCTCGTTAACCAGGAAATAGGAGCCTGAAGCAGCGCTCTGATTGGCCGTGTCTGGGGCGGTAGCACTGGCTTCACTTCATTGTCTGAAAAAAGCTGTTCTAAAGCTAAGCCTGTAAAAAATGAATGCTTATGGATATTAACAATGTGGCAAAGAGTTTATGGGAGCTAGACACACTTAAATACCGACTGATGATGTTACTGTGTGAAAATTAGGCACCCCAGCTTCAAGGTACATACAGAATTAGAGCGTTCGGATTTGCTAATTGCACCCATTCAAATTTCTACTCGATTGCGATTCATCTTGCAAGCCCTTGTTGAAGCTCTTACATTTGCATACCCGTTCATACCATAATTCATCACTAACATTACACATTACAATACGAACATAGCACCTGGCACTATCACATGCTAACATCAAGTGTAACTGAACACGAGGGATGGGTATCTGTAAGATTTTATTAATACCAAAATCATTACGTAACAATTTTGCTTATCGATTCGATTCCTTAACGATTCTCTTATTGATTCTTTTATACAGCTTGTAAAAGAATATGTATATTATTAACCTGTATTTAGGCTAATTTAATTTAACAAAAATTAGACAGAAGTGTTGGCTACATTACGATTAAAACTGCAATGTAAAGTGCAGGGATCATACAGGAGGCAGTGAAGGCTTTTCTGTGTTCTGACTCATTTCTTTCTGCGTCCCTGCTCTTCACACGTGTCCTATTGTTATTCCTATAACAGGGGTGCTCCTGTCGGTCTCTCACCTCTGCTCTGATCCCGGCCTGGTGTGTTGTTTTGTCTCTCAGAGCTAAAACTGTTGCTTGTATTGAAACCGAAACAATGTGTTGCGCAGAGATGAGGCTGACGCAGCATTTTAATTGTGTAAATACTTCAGGTTTGACTTGATAATTTGGCTTGGAAATGTAATATTGTGTAATAGAAATGACCATGAATTTTATTTTGTAAAATTGTATCTTAGTTTATACTTCGAGTTGTTAACTGTTTGATTTAATAATTACTGTACAGGAAGCATATTCAAATATTTGTCATATAAATTATGAGAGGAGTTCAATAAGTCTTACTTCAACCCACTCCTTTTCGAGAAAACATAATTAAGAAAAACTTCAATTTATTTTTATAATGCCCAAAATCACAACAACAGTTGCCTCGATGGGCCACAGGTAAAGCAGTTCAGATAACTGTCCCAGAATGCCCCTGTCCTTTGACCCTCCTTCGCGGCGAGGAAAAACTACAAAAAACCCCATGGGAAAAAGTAGAAACCTCGGGGAGAACCACAGTGAAGGAGAGATCCTACTCCCACGGACGAACAGGCTGCAGATGAACTAGGACTGACATCCACTTGGACTGTGGAGCCAGAACCACTCAAGAGGGAGGTGGTCCAGGCAGACGAGGTGTGGCTAATCCAGGGTTGAGGGAGTTCCTCCAGGCGGGTGCACTTGATACTTACTTGATGAAAAAAAAAAAAAAAAAAAAAAATGAATTAATAAATAAATAAATAAAAAATATCAAACAAACAACTCAATCAATCACACCTTATAGCCCGGCCATGCAAGGGGTGGGCATGTTGTCAAGGGCTGATAACCCTTGGACAGCCTGCCCACCTGAAAATCTTGCCTTTGTTTTTAACGCATAGCACAGGACACGAAGCAGGACAGAGCAAGGAGAGAGCAGGCTGCCGTGGGAAAAATCGCCCACCGACAACAGGCTCCCAAAAAAACAAAAAACCTTGCTTATTTTAATGCACAACATACACAATACCACAACTTCAACCTACTCTCTAACATATATATGTATGTGTGTATGTGTATATGTATATATATATATATATGTGTGTGTGTATATATGTGTATGTATGTGTGTGTATATATATATATATATGTAAAAAAAAAAAAAAACTTGATGCAAGTATTAATTTATTTAAAAAAACAAAATTAGAATAGTTTTCTTCTTGTTCTTGTCATGTTTAATTAATGTAATTGCACATTACAAGAAATGTATATGATTGATTGATTGCTCATCGTCATAATCATCGCTCATTTCTTTCTGCGTCCCCTGCTCTTCACACGTGTCCTATTGTTATTCCTCTGATCAGGGGGCGCTCCTGTCGGTCTCACCTCTGCTCTGATCGTGGCCCGGTGTGTGTTTTTCCTGTGCCGCATGAAAGTGTTTATTACATCCACACGGACTCAGCTTCACCAGAGTTAAAACTGTTGCTTGTTATTAAACTGAAACAATGTGCTGTGCGGAGATGAGGCTGACGCGGCATTTAAAGCTATAAGAAGAATTGTCAAGGGAGAAGACGTACGATTCCGATGGATTGCTAAAAATAGACCCGGTTCTCGATACCCGTCCCTAATGAACACATTCAGGACAAACACAGACACATTTTATAATCAAAAATAAGTTGTTTAGACCATTGCTGCTGTGCTGTTTAGTTCAAAAGCTGGCGTTGTGAAAGAGACGCCTCACGCCCACACACACGGACACAGATGGGAGTCACAATCAATCATTTGAGCCGTGAAAAACCTGCAGCGAAACGACGGCTTTCAAACTTGACTTAGTCTGATGATTTTTGGATGTAATTCTCACCTGGATGTTTTATAAGCTCCATCATGTAGGCTAATGTCAATCCAATTTACAATCCAATAAGTGTAAAGCAGAAAGCAAACCATGTTTTATCTGACTGTAAATGTAAATGGATTTATTAGACCAGGCATGTCCAAACTCAGGCCAGGCATGTCCAAACTCAGGCCCGGGGGCCAAATGCGGCTTTCAGACCAATTTTTCTTGGCCCTTAGTCTTCCTGGTGAACTGGCCCACATTGTCCTGATAAGTACTATTTACAGCACATTTCAGATTTTCTACAATTCCAACCTAAATAACTAACATTTTGGTACAATACAGACCTGATATTAAGGCACTGAGACTGAATGTAGATGTGGTGGTACTTAAAACATCAGACAAATGCAGTTTTTTTTAACGTTTCATGATTGATTTGTGGCCCTCCGCTTGGTCTATATTTCAATATGTGGCCCTCGATGGAAAAAGTTTGGACACCCCTGTATTAGACGCTGGGAATGAAAGTGAATTAAGGATTTTACTGTTGTTAGATTATGGTGAAATTGGGATGTTTCTTTTCACAGTAATCCATCCTAATGTTATTCATGATATAACTATTAATTAAACCACATAAATGTCCTTGGATTGATTATCGGATCAGACGTGTGGAATTTGGGGCTGAAGAAATTCTTGATGGACTAAAAACATTCCATGTCAACTAAACAGGAAGTGGAGTAGAACTGGCAAAAGATTAAAACTGCACTTATAAAACGACAACGGCAGAAGGTCATGGGAAAACAGCATTTCTTTTTAGCCCTTTACGCATTTTTATTGCAGTCTATTGAGTGTTATTTTGTGCTCATTGTGTTTTTACGGCAGATTTTGAAGCACTTTGTGACCTTGGTCTGTGAAAAGCGCTATACAGATAAAGTTTGCTTACTTACTTACAATTGATTCAGAAAAGTACAAGGAAACAGACAGATTTCCTTCTCAAATTCTGCAGATAACTCACTCCTTCTCCTTTCTCCTGTTGTTTCATATTGATCCTTATCTAGATTTTGGTCAACTAAAATGCAATTAATCGACTAAACGGCTAAAGACCTACAGCCCTAGTGGAATTTACATTGCATTTCTTATTCACAACAAAACAACGTATATCTAGGTTAGCTTAAAATGACCTGAATTCATCATTTTTATCTGCAATTGAGTAGTTTTGACTCGATGAGATTTAATTGCTGATGTGATACAAAATATTCCTCAGTTTTCAAGGTATTTCAGACTGATCATGCCGTAATTTAGCTCAAAATAAGAAAATCAATTCGCCAGTGGGGTAAGAAAAATTATCTTAACCCACTGGTAGATAATTTGGCTTGAAGTAAGAAAAGAATTATTGAAAAAAAGTCAGAAACGGTTTGAAACAAGTCAAGCAATCTAGTTTAATCAAATACAGACTCTTGACTAATCAAAACATCTGAAATTAAGAAAAGCAGCCTGTAATCAAGACATTTGAACTCATCTAGCAATTAGGGCTGCAACTAACGATTATTTTGGGAATCGATTAGTCTTGCGATTAATCGATTAGTTGTTTTAGAACACGAAAGACTGTAAATATGACAGTTTGGCTCAATTTAACGCAGACAAAGCTGAAGTGAAGCTGTCCGATGATGCCCTGCTGGAGAATAGTCAACGACAAAGTGTTATTTTGATCAAAAACACAAAATTTTAACAATTCCGGTGTCATTTTTCAGTGATACTTGCTCTGTCTGAGGAACAAAATCTCTTTTCTCAGCTCATGGCATGTTTTGGAGTCTGTGTATAGATCAGTTAACGATTATTTGATTATTTAATTAGTTGACAACTCTTCATATCATCGATTAGTTGCGATTAAGCGATGAACTTGTTGCAGCCCTACTAGAAACACTTTTTTTTGCCGTGCTCCAATCTCTAATCGACCGCTGCTTTGTTTGACCCGGTTCATGTGTTAAAAGGATTCATCTTTGGTCATTTTACAAATCACGGTGGAGATCGTTAGACATTTTTACTCTTGTTCTTCTGGTGCAAACAGCTGAAGGCCCGTCAGCTCGGAGATGACGTGGACTGTCCTTTTTGAAGCCATGAGCGAATGCCGCGCTGCTCTATGAATCCTCCACTTGAGGTAAAAGAGAAAAGGCTTTACAAAAGTCAAACGGAGAGGAATTCATCTCTCCGTGAGTCAAACGCTGCACAGATGGAGATGTTACAGCACTTACAGCCGCTCTGAAAACACAATGTCTCATAGATTCTAGACCTTGACTTATCGTACGAAATAACTGTTGAACTCCGCTGGCTCGACCTTTTCAGTACGGCATGATATTTAACTAGAAATGTTTTCCTACTGTCTATGGGCTAAGACTTTTGGTTTGACAGAAATGAGAAAAATCATCTAAAATCAGTGGCTACAAATGGTATTAGACACTGCAGTTTCCACAGTAAAAATCAAATAAAATCAAATCAAACTTTATTTATATAGCGCTTTTCATACATATAATGTAACACAAAGTGCTTTACAGTGCATTAAAAACATTCCCACATGCCGTTTCCCTCCCAACCTCCCCCACAGCCACCCAACCCACTCAACCAACCCCCTCCATAGACAGTCACATATACATACCCGTACATTCACGCACACACGCACACACGCACACACACACACACACACACACACACACACACACACATACACACACATACACACACACGCACACTTTTTAAGAGACATAAGGCTGAGTACAGATACACCAGTTGAACAAGCACCATCAGAGGAGCCGTCTGCACCAGGAGCAGAGTCGGCCACAGCCACAGGACACAGACTCAGAGCCCCGAGGAGAGATGAGGCCCACACCAAACCTCCACCAGGGGCCCATGAGCCAGGGCCCCACAGCCACAGACGACCGCCACTCCCGGTACAGAGGACCCCTCAGAGGAAACACTGGAGAGTCTAAAATGAATAAAAGAATAGCTAAATATTAAGAAATATGTCAATAATTGGGTTGAAATAGAGTAAAACTAAATAAATATCAGTAAAGGTTAGAGACTCGACTTTATTCTTGTAAATTAGTTGACTGAGTGTTGGTGGTCCGTCCTGCTTCACTTTCTCCATCTGAAAAATGTGCTCTAGCTATGGATAGAATTAAATACCTACTTGGTCCTTTCACGGTTTGAAAATTTGGTAATACAGCTTTAAAAGATATATCAGCATGAAATTCTCCCCACAGCCTTTGTTAGTGTCGTCGATTCGTCTATTGATTGGTCCACTAGAGTGGTTTAGAACGTTTGTATTAGTCAAATAATAATTTTATTTACATTATATAGATTTACGTGAGACAACAGCAGAAAGGAGATGGAATGATGTGAGTTTGCTGAAGATTTAGGAGTGAATCATTAGTTTAATCTGCCTTTTCACAAATAAATAAACAGTTTGCAGTTTGGGTCATATACATGGTCAGATCAGAGCGATACAGAATAGTTTTTGGTCCCTGGTACAGTGGCTGAGGGGCTGGTAGTCGAGCCTAAAAGCAAGAAGGTCGCAAGTTCGACTTCCAAGCAACCCAGTAGTGGATGTGTGGAGTTTGCATGTTCTCTCTGTGTCTGAGCTTATTTCCTTCAGGCTCCAGTTCCCCCCAATCAATCCAAAAGACAGACAAAAGGTAAAAATCCTCCAGCTGCAGTGGTCCTGAGCAAGGCGACCTCAAGATCTGGAAATGTGTCCCCTGCACACGTCAGCAGCTCCCTGGTAATGACAGATCGGCCCAGTGGCATTGAAGGACGAGTCAAATGCAGAGGAGAGATTTCTCCTGACTGTTTAGACGACACATTTCACTAAAATGTTGTGAAATGATTAGATGTCAGATTTCACATTTAACAATTTGCCCATTTGTTCCCAGTTTGACAGTTTTTGTAAAGTTTATAATTGCACTTCCTGGTTGAAAATGGGCATCAAATATGACATAGTTAGAGGTGATTCCACAACTGTTACTTAGCAACCATTTGAAAACAAAGCGAAGGGCAGAAATCTTTATTTTTATTAATTACTTTACATTAATTACACAACAGTCGCAGTTTGACAAATAATACCCGATAACACCTTTATTTTGTTGACAGACTTTTTAACACGCTAAAAATATGTCAGTTGTGTGCAATTTGTCTCTATTTTTACAATGACATGTCGCTTTTTGATGACATCACAGGGACTCGGCCCTACTTCTTGTAATTTTAAACTTTTATTTCAAAACTTCTTCACAAACTGTTACTTGACACATGGAAAACTATGATAAAGATTTAGTACAAGGGCTACCACACCAAACTAAGTCATAATTCCAATATAACGAGAACCTGTCATACAGACTTTAACCATAAACGTTTCTGTTCTTTCTCTTTGTTCAGAGTGTGGTGGGACAGTGAAGGCCTCCACATCCATCAGCCCAGCGCCTCGGACCAGGGCCAGTACAAATGTATCAGCAGCAACGTCCACGGGTCCGACTCCGAGACGTCTCAACTCAGAGTGGCAGGTGTGGACGGTGTCTCAGAGCTGCAGTTTAATCACTTAAAGCTTAAAATTTGACCAGTTTTGTAACTCTGCTCCTTCCCCAGAGCCGCCAACCATCTCTGTGCGCAACACCACAGATCAAGAAGCCGTCCTGGGACAGAGCATCAGAGCCACTGTGGGCGCTCCTGTCCGTGTGCCGGAGGGGGCCAACCTCACCCTGGACTGTCCCACTTCTGGTGCGTCCTCCACACAATGAACTAATTAGGGCTGCGGCAATAAATTGACAAATCATGATTACAACATTATATAAAGCCCTAACTGAGAATGACAAAAACACAACTCTTAAAGTGAAGGACAATTGGGAGAAAGAATTAAACGTTAAAATTAATGATAATGATTGGTTAAATATGTCATCACACCACCACCGGCTCTCGGGCTTGGAGGGAGTTTGCCTGGAAGAACCTAATTAGATATTTTATTACACCTAAGATAAAGAGCAAACTGTCTATGTCTCTGTGTTTGCTGCGATGAGTTGGCCACTGTCCAGGGTGTACACCGCCTAAGGCCCAAAGTCACTGGGATAGGCTCCAGTCACCCACGACCCCGGAAACGGGAATAAGGGGTAGAAAATGAATGAATGAATGAATAAAGAGCAAACAGCTAAAGATGCATCAAAGTTGTTGGTGTGAATGTGGTTTGATAGATGTGGACCATTTCCATATATTTTGGAAATGTCCAAATATTGTGAAGTTTTGGGAGATGGTATATGATGTACTGTGCCAGGTACTGGGATATACATTCCCTGTGACACCCTGATCAATCAACTGATCAATCTGTACAGTTTTCCAGAAGGCGTTATTCCCCAATGTGATATTCACCTTATTCTGGAAGTTGCCGAACGCGCCGCCGTCTTGTTTCCATTGTATTAGTTCACATGGAGCAGACAGACAGCTCAACAGAAAATAAGTTCTACATGGACTAAAAAGCCGTTTTCAGACTGACCAGGACATCGGTGCGTTGTTGACTTGTTGTTGCTCGTGTTCATTAAACATTTTACACAAATCAATCTACTTTATGTAACATTTTAGCGGCGAGACTTTTCCCTCGTTCGTCATTAGCTTTAACGGAGTTCTCGTCAAACGGAAGTGCGTTTACAACAAAAGTGCAAAAAACTGCAAAAGTGGGCGGGGCAGAATAAGTTGAATATATCTGTTCAAAGTGATGTCATTAGCTGCCAAAAAAACAATTACCAGAAACTGTAGCACAACATCCATGCCCTCGAAGGATCAGTGGACATCAACAATAAGTGACATTTATCAGATGGAAAAAATAACATACAGACTGAGATTGCAAGAGACGCAACTGAACAAGAAATGGGAAAAATGGACACTATATAAGCATTAGTAGAAGTGTTATCCAGGCTTGACTTGTATTTATGTTCTTTTTTTGTTGTTGTTTCCTATGTTTGTTCTGAAAAGACATAAAACTCAATAAAAACGAAAGAAAAATTGACAAATCATGACTTGTCGATTATAAAAAATAATAAAAACATCTTTAGGAGCAGATTGGACACGATTTGTAGTTTCCACATGAAAGTCTATATGTTGAGAGAACAAACTGACCAAAAGTAGTGTCTTGGCTTGGAACGATGCCACCACATTTTGAAGATATTGTGAAAAAACGATTTAATCTTGTGGGATTTTTGCTGAAAAGACTTTGAACTACGTCTCATTTTTGCTTCATTTAAAAAGGCCCAGTTATTACATTGATATTAACCATAAACCAGGACAAAACATCTGAATTTTGATATTTTAAAAGCATTTTCAAATGTTTGTTCTGAAAAGATGTAAAACTCAATAAAAACGAAAGAAAAATTGACAAATCATGACTTGTCGATTATAAAAAAAATAGAGTCGTGTTTTCATCATTGCACTCTGGACAATACAGACAATTCAGGTCTAAACAAGGTCTAAATCAGGACGTAACCAGGACTAAACCAGGTCCAAACCAATACACAATGCCTAATTTATGACCTTCACATGTTTCCGCACCATTGCATCTCTCTGTTTCAGGTGTGCCCCCGCCCAGAGTGACCTGGGAGAGGGGGAGGAGCCCTTTGCCCCCGTCAGCGCTGATCCTCTCCTCTGGTTCTCTCTGGATTCGAAACGTCTCATCCTTTGACAGGGGCACTTACTCCTGCCTCGCCTTCAACTCCATCGGGATGTCCATCGCCTCCACTTTGCTGGACGTTTACACACGGAAACCAGCGAATGGTAAACCTGACCCACTGTTTTACTTCTGTTGTATCAAGAAGAAGAAGAAGGATACACAGCAGAGTCAGAAAGTTCTCAGACTCACTTTAAATTGTTTGTCTTTATTCTGTTTTTGCAACCAGAGACTAAATCTTATTCCACTTAAATGAAAGACAAGACAAACAAGACAAGTTTAGTTTTGCAGTAAACTACATTCACTGGTGTAGGACTGAGACAAGTTAACACTAATTGATTATTGAAATAATTGTCAGCTAATTTAGTAATCGAATCATTATTGTCTGCAAACACAGACTTATGACTAAGACACAGCAAGAATTACATCAAAATAACCCAAGAAACATATACATTTTGTGTTTTTTTGATTAAAAAAATAAATAAATCTGTTTTTGTTAATAAATATACTCAGGATAGCTTTAAGCAGCATCATTTTAGCTTTATCTGGGTGAAATTTTGTAAAAATCTAATATTTACAGAGCTTTTACAAAATAAACAACTAATCAAAAAGGTACATCCCACTGTAAAACCTCAAAAAGAAGAACGAAACAAATAAAACAAACTAATAATTTGTAGATAAATTGATTTGTAAAATAATTGTTAGTTGCAGCCCTAACAATTAATGTCAGAATTCAAATAGGAACTTTTTTGTGCCTTTTTTTTTGTGCTGTAGGATAGGAAGTGTAGAATTTAGAGAATAAAACTGAAGTAATTAATGAAAATGCCTGGATCCACAACTAAATATCGAAATGTAGCATAAAGTACATACTGTGTCCACAATCGTTTTAGAGTTTAGAGTTATATAAACAGTAATAATTCTGATCTGCATTGTATGTTATGTCCTTTAGTGCCAGTGTATCCTGTGAAGGAGAGTCGAGGAGCCGTGTCCCAGGAGCTGAATCAGAGGAGGCTCCTGATGGCGTCCAGTCGAGGAACCAGCGTCTACATCCGCCCTGGAGATGAGCTGAGGATAGGTACTGTGACCTGTGGGAACTATGCACGGAAAACATGAAGGTTTCCTCTGCAATGTTCACAGTTTTTATCAGAATAACAATCAGAATAATTGAGTGTGTGAATGTGACCAATGCACAGTTTTTGGAAGAAAAATTCACGCTGCAAATTTACTAATGTTATAATTGTTTGTCAGGGTGTAAGTCTAGTAAATGTGCCATATTTATTGTTATTCGTTTACGATGAGATACTACAGGTGAACAGGAAAAAAATTAAAAATTAAAATATATCAATTTGAATCTTCTCCTGTAGTTTACTCACATAAATGTAATCATCATGTAATGTTTTTATAGAGATATAGGGCATTTTGTGTGTAAAAACGGACAGAATTGCACATATTTGGGGCATTTCAATCTGAAAAATGGACAGAACCAGGTTTAAATTTCTTGCTTCATTTTGTACACACATTAGTTACAAAAAAATGTACAGAGGGGATTTTGGATTTCTTATTTAGTTTTTGAGTTAAATAGATTGGACTGAAAATTGTCCTAAAATTTGAATTTCTCCTAATTTTTAGACTTAAAACTTGAATAAATCAGGCAAATAATCAGATATCACCAAATCCTTCTGTACGTTCTGTCAAAATCTAGTTCATCCCAGATTGTAGAGTTTGGTGTGTGTGGGATCTACTTTAAGATGATCTTTATGTCTCTGGGGGAGAAAAATGCATTTTAAAGTTAAGTTTAAAGTTACAATGTGCCAGAGAAATCTATGGATGAAGTGGATTAAATTAAATAATAAAACATCTGTAGATTGGACATGTTTGTTGTTTCCACATAAAAGCCGATATGTTGAGAGCAAACGGACCAAAAAAGTAGTGTCTCGCCTTAAAACAAGTGTGTCTTTCTTCCTGAACGATGCCACCACATTTTGAAGATATTGTGAAAAAACTATTTAAACTTGTGGGATTTTTGCAGAAAAGACTTTGAACTACGTCTCATTTTTTTCTTATTTTAAATATATATTAACCATAAACCAGGACAAAACATCTTAATTTTGATATTTTAAAGGTATTTTCAAATGTTACAACGTCACTTGAAAGCAACACATTTAACCTCATACTGAAACAACAAAGGGGATTGCAATTCTGTATTTATTATGACACATTTTCTCATTAATGCTGATTATAGCTTATTTAAATCAATTGTATTTCAATTTGTTACTAATCCTGAAGCAATGAGCCTTGAGTGGTATTCATCCCACTTTGTCGCGTTCATTTTTAATTACAGATCTTAGGACGCATTCATTATCCTAATTATGTTCGTCAAAATGTAATGAGAATTATACATTTGAGACTCAAACAAATCCTATTATTATTACCACAATCACACAGTCTGTTTCAATTTGAGGAAGTGTTTACGTCTGTGCAATTAGAGGCTTCTCTTTGAACCTGATACACGACGTTTCACTGTTTTTTTGCAGCAAGGCAACTTTCTTGACATTCTTGATACACTTTTTTCTCATCATAACACCCGTTTATTTAATCTTGTTGTTTTGAAAGAGCAGTAAAAAGTATAGATTTGATAGATTTTGGCTCAAAGTCGAAAAGGCAGGTTGAAGGAGGGGAGAGTGAGTGCACTTACACAAATAACGTGCGAGGTTGTGATTGGTTGACATTGAGTAAGTAAGAGGCACAGAACAGGAAAATTCCTTTAAAAATATATGTGTCTGCTTGAATAATCCTAATTCCAGGGAATAATATTTGTCTGTTTCAAATCATTAAAGGATCATCTTATGCAAATTAACTTTTTTTAATTGGCTTTTTGCCATGTTATAAAATTGTTCCCTCATCAAAAACATACCTGGAGTTGTATTTAGCTTCAGTCTCGCTCGTTGTATTAATTCCGTTTATGAGGTCGTCTCCCTTCGAGCCTCAGAAAACACTCCACACCATATTCTTCAGATTTGTGACCTCACAGGCCGTGATCCGAGGGGTCTAGCGTTCTGTTTTTAAGTCTCCATAAATCATTGTCAGACTCGTTCAGGGAATTTTTGCCGTCACATTACGTTCATTACAACTGCGGGCTTACGTTTGCAAGTCCGGGCAAGCTAGGTTTATCCACATGGTAATTTCCTCTGCTGCCAGTAGATGGAGCTCTAACTCGATTCCCAATATATGCTTTCCGATACTATTTTAAATTCTAAAACACAAGATGCTAAAGTATAGATATTGAAGAGCGTGGTTTACGGACAAGAACATCCTTGGAGTTGCATTTAGCTTCATTCACGCTTTTTTGATGAATCTTGGTTTAAAAATCCTCTCCCTCCAACCGTCAAAGAAACTCCATTCTGAATTCCTTCAATACGTGACGTTTTTTGATAACTGACGTCACTTATCCAGGAATCTTCTGCTGTTTGAAGACCTTAAATCTTCGCCAGAATCACTCTGAGCATTTCAATGTGTAATTGCCTCTGCAGCCAGTAGATGGAGCCACAGCTAAGTCTATATGACGTTTCGCAAGGCTGTGATAAAATCATAATATTCTATGTTAAAAAAAAACATCTTTTACTTTTAGTTCTAAAACATGAGATGTCGAAGTAAAGTTATTGAAGAGCATGTTTAAAGGCCAATTACAACACAAATAATGCACAATATTTGTCCTTTATATCTATTTTTTCATTGTTTCGTTAAAGCGATTGAGTGTTCTCCTAAACCCCTTTTTTCTTTTCCTTCAGGGTGTCCAGTTGTGCCTCACCACACCTCGCCCATGCGCTGGTTCTTTAACAACCAGGGCCTGGAGGAGACAGCCAACCCCGGCTCAGTCTATGCTCCTCGGTACCGGGTTTTGGCCGGAGGGAGAGCCCTGGAGGTCAACACAGTCCAGGTCCAGTTCTCGGGACGGTACCAGTGTGAGACGCTCCCCAGCACCGGTGGACAACCCCTAACAGCCTGGATCTATGTCCACTCTCAAGGTGCATGTCCAACAGGAGGATGTAAACACAAATAGATTCGCTTGAGTCCTGCTTGAAATGTTGAAATGTGTAGACGGTTTCCCTTCTTGCTCCTGCTGTGCCTTTCATTTGACTTTTTCACAAGTTAACTTATTTATTAAAGAAAGCAATACAATTTAAAGGCAACACACAAATCCTACTATCGTTTCATTAAAGGTACAGTTTGTAACTTTTCAGACTCACTTCCAGCTTGTCTTCATATGTTACTGAGAGGTTTACAGTGTGACATTAAACTTATCAATTTTGCATTTATTCAATTAGTCTTTTTAGTGCTCCATAATACCTTGAAAATGTTTATACTGTGCACGGGCTGGGCTTGCCTCTCCATAGATCTGACCTGCCTAGTGTCAGTTGCTTGTCTCCATGGAGAAGGTTATGTTTAAAGCGTTTCTTTCTGGTTGGGTAGGTAGATCTAATTTTACCTGTTACCTAGCAACCATCCTGTAAACAAGGGCCAAAATCCATATAAATTAAATACATGGATAAATTCAATAGTTAGGAATTGGCAAAATACACCTTTATTCGGTTATTTTGTCCCTAGTGTGTCTGTTTTCAATACTTACTTCCTGTAATTTACAACACATTTTTCAACTTTTCTCCACAAACGGCTGCTTGATTGGTGTAAAAAATGTTAAATGTATTTGTACAACTGGTATTATTCCACCAAATGAAGTAAAAAAAATCATGAAAATCTGTCATATGCACTTTAAATTGATATTTTTCTAACTTTTTTCACAAACTACAACTTCACAGAGGTAAAACTTTGATAATGTTTACCACTGGTGCCCTCCCACCAAACACTATACACTTTAACGCTAAACTTTCTTGGCAAAGCAGCAACCTCTCTACAGAGACATGCAGCGTTTAAAAAATATCCAAAGTTGCACTTAATTGGAACATGCAAATCTGATAAAAGAGTCAGGTTTACATTTCTTCATTCATAATTTTGTTGACATATTAGACCAAAAAAACAAAAAAAAAGAAAGGAGATTTTGGATACATATAGCAAACTGACCAAAAAATAAATAAAAAATTACCAGTATTGTACCTTAATGTAACACAAATATATGCCCTGAATGTGGTTTTGTTTCTGGAATACATTTTAAAATTCACAAGCCGCTGTTAAGAAATATTGTTGTAGTAAGATAACTTTGCTTCATCATTGCGCTCTCCTCTTTGTCTGAAAAGCTCTTGATAAAGGTCACATTTTCATATTTAGTGGAACCAATCTCACTGTTTAAATCTCTTCTAACCTTCTCCACAAGAACTCAACAAACTCAGCCTGAATCTGTAATGGCCACTGGATCCGTGCTTGTTATTTATTTCATGCACTGGTTCTGGCACTGGCTTTGAAGTTTAGTCAGGACATGTCCGCCTTCACTGGGATCCGTTTCTTTCTCTGAGACGAGGAGAAGAGGCCAAGGAGACAGGAGAAACCCACACTCGTTTGGGAGAAGGGAGGACGCATCATTATCTGTCCTTCATTCTGTCCTGCTTGAAAGACAAAAACTATTCATAATTCTTTTCATACTAAAACTTAGCCCAACTTTTGAAAAACTCCAATTATAGCTTAACAGGGTTGTGGGTTCAAATGTTTCTTGGTTGCGATGTGTTCATGTTTGGCACAAGGGAAAAGTGCAGTTAATTATTACTGAGTTGTTGTTGTCAACAACGCCACCCGGTGGTGAACCAGGACCTGCACTTGTAGGCCCATGAAGGTTCATTTTAACCATACGGGGCAAAACAATATAGTTTATTACCCATTTAAATGATTAAACCAGGTCTTTGGCCTCAAAGTGTGACTGCTGACTCACTATGAATTAGACCAAAAGAGGAAAAACAGGATTCAGAGCCAGAGCAACAGGCAAATGTGAGTAACTTTACTAAAACTGTGGAATACGTAGATCTACTGAGTTCAATCCAGTGTCAACAATTATCTTGGGTTCCAGAATAATGTCAAATTAGCACTGCTGCCATAGCACTTAACAATTTAAAACATACTTAAAATTGTGTCGTTTGAATGGTGAAACGTCCTAAAATGTCACCTAGTACAACATGAAGCTCAAACTCATGAATTTGCGCTATTATCACAGAAACACAAATTATTAACTAATATAGTCTATACCAGTGTTTTTCGACCTTTTTTGACTCATGGCACACCTTTTTAGTTGAAATGATTCTGTGGCACACCATCTACTGAAAATAATAACAAATCGCACCTTTTAGAGCAAAAACAATTCAAATAAATATAATGAAGCTTATATAGTTCATGACACTAAATTTGGCAGTGGTGACTGTTTTGTTTTCTATTTTTGGATTAGAAGTCGGCTCAGAACTCTCCAAAATGGTAAATATTCAATCCATGCATGAATTTAACTCAAACTGGACATATTTTCAAGGCACACCTGGCAAAACCAGAAGGCACACCAGTGTTCCCCGGGACACTGGTTGAAAATCAAGGGTCTATATGGCCAATTATAAAATGTATTATGTAAGACAAGTGAAATGATATTAATATCCTACTGTAGCTGACAACACAAAAGGGAAAGAAAGTGGAACAAACATAAGGGCAAAGTGAGAGAATCCGGGTGAGACTCATTGACATCAAAACACCAGGGAGATTAAATAACACCAGTTCATTAACACATATCCATTAAGATCAACCAGGTAGAATTGAGACACAGAAATAGTCTAGATCAGTGATTGTCAAACGTAGAACTCTGAATATCATCCCAGAAAATGTGTTGTAGTATTAATTTCATTCAGAAGTATTTGTAGCCTACAGTTTAAAGCAGTGTTTTTCAACCTTTTTTGAGTTGCGGCACACGTTTTGAGTTTAAAAGCTACCGCGGCACGCCACCTACCGCTAAAATATTATCAAATCAGACCATTTAGTTAAAAATATTGTATATAATGAGGCAAATAATGTCTGTGGCACTGTCTAGTTCTTTAAATGTAGTAATAGTGATGGTTTTGCGTCCTTTTTTTGGTCAAAATTTTGCTCAGGACACTCCAAAAAGGTATATTAGTTCATTAAATCCGCATTTGTGAACCTGTTAACTCAAACTGGACATTTTCTCAAGGCACACCTGGAAAAACCTCAAGGCAGAGTAGTGTTCCCCGGTAAAATGGTTGAAAATCAAGGGTTTAAAGTATGGGAAGGATTGAGGAGGACTGAACCAAAGACTACGCTCAAAGACGAGACTCAAACAACACCAGAAGAAGAAGCGTGTGCACTGTATGTACCTGTAGCATATCATAGTCTGGGAACCACAGAGAAATAAGAAAGAACACAGCTTTCACGCGCATGTATTCCACCTTCACCTGGGGCGCCGAGTCACACCAGCGCGCCGCGATCATAAATAGCCACAGCGTTTGTAAAAGAGCGCTCTGGACAGCACCAACACACAAAGATGCTAAGGCTTTGATCCGACAACGAACGCAGTCTGCCGTCGACAGATCGCCAGAAACGTCAAACAAAACACTGGTCATTCAGTGCACACAGACAGCGGGAGGGTAAAAGCCGTAGCGGGAGAGTAGATCGGAGATTTAAAGTGGCGACGAGGAACCTCCTTCTCGCCAAACATGGATGAGACAATTCAATTCATATTGTCTTGTACAGTCTGAAATGTAATCAACTGTTTTATTTCTGTACATTTTTGCTGACGGTTATTACGAACTGTACTGCAAACTGTTATTGTTCTTTTTGTCATTATCCTTTTTATTGCGATAAACATCATTGTTGTTTATTGTTCCATAAGATTTGATCATTGTCGTCCCTTAAGATTTTAACATTATCGTCCCTTTTAAAGCAGAACTCAGTAACTTCAGCGACAGAGCTCCCCCTGCAGGTCTCTTGTGAAAATACATTCATTCATTCATTTTCTACCGCTTATTCCCGTTAGGGGTCGCGGGTGACTGGAGCCTATCCCAGTGACTTTGGGCCTTAGGCGGCAGCAAACACAAAGAGACACAGACAAGGACAGACAACCATTCACTCTCACATTCATTCACTAGGGGCAATTTAGAGTTGTCAATTAACCTACACAGTCATGTCTTTGGACGGTGGGAGGAGCCGGAAAACCCGGAGAGAACCTACGGTAACACGGGGAGGACATGCAGACTCCACCCAGAGAGATCGTGTGATGTTGGGGTGGTTCGGAATTCGAAACCACGATGTTGGGGTGGTCTGGGATTCTAACCCACAATCTCCTTATTGAGAGGCAGAAGCTCTAGCCGCTCTTCCACCGTGCACCCCTTGTTTTGTTTTGTTTTGTCTTTTTCGCTTCCTTTTTATTGAAATAAGGAAGTACAATCACATACAAAAACATTTCATGTCACCAAATATAAAAAAGAGAGCCAGGGTTTCTCAGGAGAATTGTCTTGGGTCGGCGTCAGAAAAGTTTCAAGGCTGGTTTTCCTCACAGAGACAGCAGGGGGCGACGGCGGGGGCTTCCACACGGACTTGCAAAGACGTGTGTTATGGTAAAATATTACTTAGTTCTACTTTAAGAGATTTGTCGTCTGCGTTTGACCCATCCTTCAGTGGCACTGGGGGAAACCTGTGGCAGAATCAGGAGTATGTTTAGATGGAGGATTAGCTTTTTGTGAAATTTTCAAGGCTTCAAAACCATACCATACCATACCAACTTTATACCAAATTTATAAGGCACTTTAAAAACTTTTTACAGTCGGCCAAAGTGCCGTACACAAAACAAACAAAATCACATAGTATTAAAAGCTGGGAAAAAAGGAGCATTTTTAGAAGTGATTTAAAAACAGACAGAGATTGAGCCTAATCTCTAAACGCAGTTGATTCCACAGCAGCAACTGAAAAAGCACGGTCCCCACGAAGCTTGCGTTTTGTTTTTGGGACAACAAGCTGCAGCTGATCTGCTGACCTGAGGGCTCGAGAGGGCGGGGCATAAGGGTGGATCAGATCAGAGAGGTACGAGGGGGCAAGGCCATTCAAACATTTATAAGTAAACAAAAGAATCTTAAAATCTACTCTAAAATGCACTGGGAGCCAATGAAGTGAGGATAAAACAGGTGAAATACGATCATATTTCCAAGTTCCAGTTAAAAGCCGTGCAGAGGCATTTTGGACGAGCTGCAGCCGGGAAACTACCAAATCAAAACACAAACTAGTCTCAAACCAAACTGAACAAATAAACAAGGTGAAAGGTTAAAACATTTATAAAATATATCTCTTTTACTGCAAGTGAATCCAAAACACATTTTCTAATCTTGGTGAAATATAGTTGAGTTATTGACCTTATTCTGCCCCGCCCACTTTTGCCTTTTTTACACTTCTGTTGTAAACGCACTTCCGTTTGACGAGAACTCCGTTAAAGCTAATGACGAACGAGGGAAAAGTCTCACCGCTTAAATGTTACATAAAGTAGGTTGATTTGTGTAAAATGTTTAATGAACACGAGCAACAACAAGTCAACAACGCTCCGATTTCCTGGGCATCTGAAAACGGCTTTTTAGTCCATGTAGAACTTATTTTCTGTTGAGCTCGTCTGCTCCATGTGAACTAATACAACGAAAACAAGACGACGGCGCGTACGGCAACTTCAGGAATAAGGTGAATGTAATTAGGTGACGTGCAGTACAAAGGACCAGGACTCAGGTAGAAGTTATAAAAGGCCTTTACTGATCGATCAGGGTGACTCACGGTCCTTCTTTTCGCTCCTCACAAAGGTTGAACAAAAGGAACAGGCCAGATATACCTTCATGTAAATTAGGTAAAAAGTAGGCGTGCATAATGAGTTCTAAGTACAGAACTTAGGTTTCTAAGAACACAACAACACAACAGTACAAAGACACATAAATCAACACATGTATCAGGAGGCCCTTGCTTGCAATTGTTGGACGTAGATGGGTGTGGGAACTTTAAGAAAATAACGGGATGTCTAAGGACGACACCATATAAGGCCACACCATATGTGAAGCCAGACATGGATGACCTTTGCTCCCGAAGAAGAGCGTTTTCCCTCTGTGGTCTAAAACATGCTTACAGTGAATATTGGCACACATCTCTTCCAGAGTACGGCTGGCGTCTGGGCGAGTGGACCACGTGCAGCTCGTCCTGTGGCTCCAGAGGTTCGCACCTGAGGAGGGTCCGCTGTGTCTCTGTCCTGGGCAAAGACGTCCCCCCCGCCATGTGTCAGCACCGGCCCAAGCCCCTCAGCGCCCCTGTGCCGTGTAACACCCAGGACTGCCCCCCCAGGTCTGTGACGAAGTGTGTAACCAGTGAGCTTTGATAGACCCTTTAAACGTTTGTGAACAAAAACATTCTAAATTCAAAATGGAGGCAAAAGTGAAGTGCAACATAATGTGATTTCACTGAAGAAACTGGGATTTAACCTCAGAATATCCCAAAATATGAAAAATGTAGATGATTTTGGAAAAGTAAAAGCCTCAGACACATGTGAGTGACATCAGAGCTGCTTTAAACACATTTATTATTGTATTTTACATTATGTTGTTGGAAATAATGATAAACTCTTTACATTTTTGATGAAGGAACAATCCAGATCTTTTGGTTTTACTGAAAAATTCTCACAGAAATGTTGAGCCCACAATCATTTTTCATTTTATCTAGAGATATATTAGATACTGTTCCATAAATTAGATTCTTTTGAAGCTAAAATACAATTTTAAGGCTAGAAAATTGTAGTTTGTCCATTGTTTGTTATAGAAAACCAAACTAACTGACCTTTCTACCCTGGAAATTCAAATGCCTTGCTTTTTTTTCCAACACAAACACTGAAAACCAGCAGAATTTAGATCTAATGTGAGATAATTATTGAGAAATGTACAGTCAACTTAATTTTGCCTCAGAATATTGATGAGATCACATTTTAAAGGGTCAATAAAGGCTACAGAGATTATGGGTTTTGTTGCTGTGGCAATTACGACAGCGCTCTTATGAGTGGAGAAAGCGCAAAATTCTAATTAAAAATGGTGTAAAAACATGACCATAACATGAGGTGATTAAAGTGCGTATGACATGTTCTTAGGATTTTCTAGTTTTGACTTTATTTGGTGCAGTAAAACCTGTTTTAAATATATATGATAGTTTTACACTAATCCAGAGACAGTTTATGAAGAAAAGTTGTAAAACATGTTGAAATTTACAGGAAGTAGAGCACAATTCCAAAACATAATCACACTCGGGAGACAAACCAGGGACGATTTAAAAGAAAGAAACGCATTTTTCTGATCCTTTTAACACGAATTCAACAAAATAAAAGTGTTTCCATGTGTTTTTATTCGTCAAATAATCATTTATGTGACAATAGAGGAGTTTTGGCTCAGTGTATGACATGGTTGCTAGGTAACAGTGTGTGTGACGTCATGATTTACAACCAGAACGGAAACATTTTAAACTAAAAATGGGATACTGGGATAAATATAGCTAATTCTTTTGCAGAAGCTTAAATATAAGTATCTTAATTGTGTTTGAGTAAAATGAGTACTTTAATCTCATATCGTAGGCACTTTAAAGGGTTTAAATGGACATATCGTTTAGACTTTTGGTCCTAATAATGCCTGTCTCTGTCTGTTTACTTCACCACTGTTACTTTAAAAGAATCATTTATTGCCTAAAATGAAATAAAATGTTTTGTTGACGATGCTTTTCACATTATCTGGTTAAAAAAAATGTAGAAAAAGTACAAATATGAAAGTATTTGAGAGAAAATTATAATTTCTCTGTTAGTTTTCATTGGTAGAATTTTACTTTTATTTTCATAAGGTATCCTACATTTAGAGGCAGTTGTCTTTTTAATATTTTGCACCTGCAGCAGAACTATAATGTCATTTAATAGTGACATTTACACTTTTTTTTTCACAAAGGGCAATTTGGATTCACCCATTTTTCAATGTTGGAAGGAAAGATTAAGTTTAATCAAATGGACAAAAGCAAGATGAAGATGTTATAAAAATCCCTAAACTCAGCCAATTCCCTTCTCTTAAAAACTTTCACAATTCAAATTATTTTGTAGATTATTTTAACTATTCAACCCGGTTTAATCACAAATCCCCCTCAAGACATTATCTGCACTTACTTGCGTTCGAGTGTTTTTAGATGGAGAGCCAAATATTAAGATTCAAAGAAGGTTTTTCAGATCAGAAGCCCTGTGTGCGTCTGGATCCACAGACCCCCTGCTCCGGACCCCCCTCGCGCCCCCCCGGGTGGTCCCAGGCAGCACTGGGCCTGCATTTCCCATCAGGCTTTGTGGCAGTCAGTCCAACATCATCACACAACTTCAATCTATCAAACAACACACGGAATACTGAGCGTCAAGCCACTGAAACGACTCATTTGATTCACTTTGTTTTGAGGGATTTCTTTTTTGTCATGATGTTAACAACTTCTGCACTGCCACAGGAAGGACACACAAATGGAATAAGATCGCTTTAGAATTTACCCCAATCAAAGATATTGCCTGCAATAATTTAGATATAATGTTGATGAGTGTAATTTAGGGCTGCAAGAATTAATCTGAATATTTGTGTCAACTATTAAAAATAATCGTAACTGTATTTGTTATCGTTATAATAATTTGATAATCGTTGTTATATGTGACTGTACAGGCTCGAAAACCCCTGCAAAAAGACATTTTATTGACAGTTTGTAAACAAAAACATTCTAAATTCAGAACGGAGGCAAAAGTGAAGTGGAACATGATGTGATTTCACTGGAGAAACTGGGATAAACCTCAGAATATCACAAAATATGAAAAATGTAGATGATTTCGGAAAATGAAAACCACACGTGAGTGACATCAGAGCTGCTTTAAACACATTTATTATTGTATTTTACATTATGTTTTAGGAAATTATGACAAACTATTTGCATTTGTGATGAAGGAACAATCCAGATTTATGGGTTTTACTGGAAAAATATGACTAATTCAAATGTGTTGCACAAAACCCGTAGAATTTAGATCTAATGTGAGATAATGATTGAAAAATTTACAGTCAACTTCATTTTGCCTCCAGTCGCCTTCATTGTGGAATTTTGATGACGTCACATTTTAAAGGGTCTATAGAACATCCCTACATTGATCACAGAAAAAGAGATACAATGATAAAAACTATTTATATAACACTGTGGATTCCATAATGAGTAGAAGTACTGTTTAAAAGTGATTTTACCCTCTTGTAAAAGGTTTACATGATACATCAAGGTCATTTGTTGCTTTCGAAAGAAAATATGTGACATAAATAATGGCAGTCTTTGCGATATGCTAATTTCCTAAAACATAATGTAAAATACAATAATAAATGTGTTTAAAGCAGCTCTGATGTCATTCACATGTGTCTGAGGCTTTTACTTTCCCAGAATCATCTAAATTTTTCATATTTTGTGATATTCTGAGGTTAATCCCAGTTTCTCCAGTGAAATCACATTATATCGCAATTCACTTTTGCCTCCATTCTGTATTTAGAATGTTTTTGTTTACAAACTTTTAAAGCGTCTATAGGTTTTCGTTAATGCTCAATTGCTAACCCTGTTGTTACGACCCAGCTCTGCTAGGGTTAAGGGGAGGTAACAAAAACCAAGGTGGAAATTGGTAAAACTAAAGTTATGATTTATTTAAAAGGAATGCAAAGGTAAATTTTAACAAAAAGACTCCTAAATGGTTAAAACAAAACAAAGCTAGTTAAGCGGTTAACTGAAAGAGGCTCTTAACAGAGTAGAGACATAAACACAAAACAAAACACAAAAACTACACAGTCTCAAATCTAAGTCCAAAGGACTACGAGTGTCTTACAAATACAAAAGTCACACGAGACACAGCTAAAGTGGCATGCTGTTCCCCACATGAAATCAGCAGCCCCGAGTGGCAGGAGGCGGGTCCTTTTAAGGTGTGGTAGCTGCAGGTGAGGGGAAGGGTTGGCCAGACCCAACGGCGCTGCACCAATCAGGACAGAGAGAGAGGTTCCAGGCTTGAAGGCAGTCCTCCAATCTGTAGAGGCTTCCACAGCCAGATTCACATGGACAGGAGAGGCGACACAAAACAAAACATATGGCTACAGGAAGAGCTTGAGGCCTGGGGCCGTAACACTCCCCCCCTTAAGTTACAAACCATGTTTGTAATATTTCAGAAAAACAAAAGCCATACATACACTAAGGACAAGTCATTGCACTTATGACTGCCAACCTTATACAAACCTAAGGCAAATAACACAGTCAGCATCTCTGAAAAACACACAAAAAGAGGAAACATGCAAAAACTTTGAGCTAAACGGCTCTATCAAAGCTAACAAGTTAACTAGGCGGGAGACTGGTGTGTGACTAACACATTTAAGCATACAAGTTAACCCGGCGCTACAAGTCTACAAACCTTACTAAATTTGGAGCCATGTTGAAAACAGTGGCTAAAACATGAGGGAGTTCCTCTGAGCTGGCAACAGCTTTCATTATAAGGCACAATCAGATAAGGTGAATTAATTAAAGTGAATTTAGGATTTTGTTGGTCAACTCCCAGGCACAGGCCTCTGCAATGGGAAAATGAAGCTCTGCCAGACCCAGGGAATTTAGGACAGGCTTGGGACCTTGCCCCTGAAGGCTGGGAAATCACATGAGGTTTATCTGAAAAAGTGGGCACAAAAAGGTCAGAAAGGTCATTGTCAGAGTGCTGATCAAATGCTTTGCCAGAAGGGGGACCCAGTAAACCACCAGAAATCAAGGACTCAGAACAGGAGTAGGATTTTAAATCGGTGTCAGGAACTAAAGATGTTGAATCAGATTGAGTCAGACGGACACCTGTTGGTTTGGGTGCAGAGCGTTCTGCTTTTCGCTTCAGGGCTCGGCAGTTGGCAATGATGTGTCCAGATTTATGGCAGTAGAAACATTCTCTCTTGTCTCGTGGTCTTTGCACTTTCACAGGTACAGAAGGAACAGGAGAATGTAAGGAACGTTTGGGAGAAGTTACAATGAAATGTCTTTGGTGAATCAACACAAACTCATCTGCTAACATAGCAGCTTCAGAAAGGGATTGGACCTTTCGTTCATTCAAATACACCACAGCTGAATCAGGCAAACACTGCTTAAAGTCCTCCAACAAAATAAGCTCTCGGAGTGCACAGAAATCAGAAACTTTAGCTGAAGTGCACCACTTATCAAAGAGAGTTCCCTTCTCTCTAGCAAAATGAGCATAGGTTTGGCTTGGGGCTTTGGAGTGCTGTTTGAATTTTTGCCGATAGGCCTCAGGTACCAACTGGTAAGCATTCAAAATGGCAGCTTTAACAGTGTGGTAACACAAACTTTCTCCAAGTGGTAAAGTTGTAACAATTTCTTTTGCTTTGCCAGTGAGTTTGGACTGTAACAAAATGGGCCAAAGATCGCGGGGCCATCTTAAGGCTGTTGCGATGCGCTCAAAGACTGTAAAGTAGGAATCAATTTCAGAGTCTCCAAATATGGGAACAAGAGAAATGTTTGCACTTACGTCAAAAGGTGTAGTAGACTGGACGGTGGAAGGCAGGTCAGTGGTAGCAGTGGAGGCAGGGCGGGGTAACAGGTGGGCCTGTGACTCAAGCTCAAGCTGCTTGAGCTTAATGGCAGTCTCAGCCTCAATCTCGAGCCTCCTGATTTCAAGCTCAAGCTGAGCCTTGCGTTTTCTCTCCTTGGCCTCAGTCTCCATTTTGAAGCGGGCCAGGCGCACTTTGAGCCGAGCCGCGTCCCAAGGAGAACTGTAAGATGAGAAGGGCTGGTGCAGAGGAAGACTGCTCGGAGAGTTAGGCCGCACATCAACCTCCACAGCACCCTCTGGAGACACAATCTCAGAATTTACACGCACAGCAGGCCTCTCGCCACCAACCACAGGCGAGACACGGACATGACGTTCCACCAACCTGTCCACCATCACAGACGCCGTTGTAGATGAAGCCAAATCAAAAATTTACCTTAAACAATCCAATCAATACAACTTTAGTAGCACGGGAATAGGGTAGAAAGATCCCGGACGAGCCCCCAATTTGTTACGACCCAGCTCTGCTAGGGTTAAGGGGAGGTAACAAAAACCAAGGTGGAAATTGGTAAAACTAAAGTTATGATTTATTTAAAAGGAATGCAAAGGTAAATTTTAACAAAAAGACTCCTAAATGGTTAAAACAAAACAAAGCTAGTTAAGCGGTTAACTGAAAGAGGCTCTTAACAGAGTAGAGACATAAACACAAAACAAAACACAAAAACTACACAGTCTCAAATCTAAGTCCAAAGGACTACGAGTGTCTTACAAATACAAAAGTCACACGAGACACAGCTAAAGTGGCATGCTGTTCCCCACATGAAATCAGCAGCCCCGAGTGGCAGGAGGCGGGTCCTTTTAAGGTGTGGTAGCTGCAGGTGAGGGGAAGGGTTGGCCAGACCCTACAGTGCTGCACCAATCAGGACAGAGAGAGGAGGTTCCAGGCTTGAAGGCAGTCCTCCAATCTGTAGAGGCTTCCACAGCCAGATTCACATGGACAGGAGAGGCGACACAAAACAAAACATATGGCTACAGGAAGAGCTTGAGGCCTGGGGCCGTAACACTGTAGTTTTGACCTCTACAAAGTTGTGAAATGCATGAGATTAATATGATTATTGGATTCGTTTTGGAGTTCATGTTTCAGTCTTCTCTTAAATGTTAAGCTTCTGTTTCAAATGTGCACTTTGAACACAATCCAACAATCAAAACCCAAATTGCTTCGTAATTTCGTAGCAAATCCACGTTTTGAAACATTTACATCTAAATTTTTCCTGTATTGACTGAATAGTTTGCTTGTGGCTTGTCTCAGATGGGCCGTGTCCGAGTGGTCCAAGTGTTCCTCCTCCTGTGGGGAGGGTCTGCAGAGGCGGCAGGTGGTGTGTCAGCAGCTGGACGCTCAGGGGGACACCAGGACCCTCTCAGCCAGCGCCTGTGACGGGACACAACGGCCGGAGCACGTCCAGAACTGCACCGCCAACAACTGCCCCGTGTGGGTCACCAGCCCCTGGGGAAAGGTACAGAAAACTACAGGAAAGATCAGTGCATCTCAGACTTTG
The DNA here is from genome assembly GCA_019453435.1 of Rhinogobius similis. Classification (NCBI taxonomy): domain Eukaryota; kingdom Metazoa; phylum Chordata; class Actinopteri; order Gobiiformes; family Gobiidae; genus Rhinogobius; species Rhinogobius similis. The sequence continues at coordinate 35,897,053 of CM033621.1, read as the reverse complement.
TCCACTATGAATACCATATGAATCTGTCTACGATGTAATATGTAGGGTCCATCTTTTCAGAATCTAGATCATTTTCGCTGCAGTTTATTCTCGGGGAAACCTAAAAATTATATTTATGGATAAAAATCAATTAAGAGCAAGTGTTTGTGGGTATAAATAGTTGAAGGGTTTCTCAGTTTGACAGTCACAGAAGTGGCATTTAATGAAGTTGATTGATTTTTAATGTTAATGACCATGAAAATATTCAAATATTCAGAAGTGATCACAGTTTGAGGCGTGATTGTTTTGCAGCGAAGAGTCTGTAATTATTTTTCAAAATAAGCTTTGAATTAATTTTCTTTTTGCTAACGGGAAGCTGTAAGCCGCTTATATTTCGGTCTCAATCTTCAGTCAAGTCAAATCAATCACCCAACGGTTCAAGAAATAGAAATAAAGAGATTGAACTGTCAACCTTATCAATATGTCAATGTCATATCATACATATATTATACGTATCAATTTCGACTGCATGGATTTACCCAAATCTGTCTGATGTGAATAACTCCTGTGTTGTGTTTTGTTTTTAAATTTGCTTTGTTGTGAAACTTGAGGAAGCTGGATTAGTGGGTTAGTGAGGTCACTTTGGGGTTAAACCTGGTCTCTATGGCAACTGTCCACAAACTCCTAACCTGCTCCGGTACAGGTTAAGTTCCTGGCAGCTCAAACAGCACATGCAGCTGACCAATCAGATCTCACCATCGCTATGACGGACCTTCCTCCAGAATCCTGCTGATTTGGGCACAAGGATTGTACAAGGAGCGCTCTGCAGAGAGGATTCTCAGAGATCACCAAAGCACATCCTGATATTATCTTTTTGAGAGGAATCGATTCTCTCTTGAAGGAATCGAGTTGAAGAATCTACAGTAAATGATTAACATGCAGCTTGTCATAGCCTCAACAGTCAATTTGTGCAATATTCTTGTACTTTTACTCCCATAGAGTTACAAGTGCTGTAAAGACGGCAAGTTCATCATTGCTCAAACTAGAGCTTGGTTTTAATGCCCTGATATCGTCCCTTGAAGATGTCATTTGAATTGATGGAGCCCTAGCCATCAAACGTACACATTGAGTGAATCAACTTTACTTTCCCAGCCCTCATTTCTAACTTTAGCTGCTGCCACTGTGTTTCCCTTTGTCAGAATTTTACTTCCTCATTTTTATTGAGGATGATCCTATGAAAAGTACGCCGCTCTTCCCTTCTCCTTTGTTCTGATTGGCCATTGGGCGCTAGCTCCACCCCTTTATGTAAACGCACACGCTGTCATTCAGAAAATCTTGGGTTGACAGAACGAGATGTGAACCCTCTTCGTAGTACGACTGATCCAGAGACGCTCATGTCAGGATCAGTTCAGCTTCACACAAGCCTCAGGTTCATGGAAAGAATGAGTACTGGTCAAAATGACCAGTACTCAACTTGAGGTAAAGTTAAAAAAAAAATGCATCAATATCTTCTACATTTATTTATTTATTAAAATCTCAATAATGGTGAGTAGAATATATTTTGGAAATCCATAAAAAATTAGCTAAAAGGTTTCTCATTTGTTTTATTTATCCACTCAAGGTCAAAAACGCAAAAATTCAGCAAACGTACAATTAAAGTAACGTATGACAGGTTTTTATGATTTGCTAATTTTGACTTTATTCTGTGTATTAATACTTGTTATAAATATATATAATAGTTTCACACCAATCAGATCGCTGTTTGTGGAGAAATGTTGAAAAATATGTTGAAAATTACAGGAAGTAAACAAACTGATGACATCACAGTGGGGAAACAAACTTGATACATGATTTACAAAAAATAAACTACTTTTTTGACCATTTAAACTTTAATTCAACTAAATAAATAAGTTCAGATATATTTTTATTTGTCAGGTAAAAGAACTGATGACATTAGATGAGTTTTAGCCCAGTTTACTGTGTGGTTGCTATGGTAATTTCCTAGTGTGATGTCATTATTTACAACCAGGAAGTGAAATTAAAACGTATAAAACTGCTAAACCGGGATAACATTTGTAAAGAATTTTAGCAAAACTTGAAACATATTTATCTTAACTGCATTTTAGGTAAATGAGTGGTCCAACCTGTCATGGGCCCTTTAACGCCTGATGCACACCCACTCCGGTCCGGCTCCGGTTCGGGACCCGCGCGGGTCCCGCAAGACTTAGAAAGTGCTTAAAATCAATGCTTGCTGTCACACCGACCTCGGAGCTCTGCGGCCGCGGGTCCGGCAGCTGTGAGGTCTCGGAAAAAGAATCCGCCAAGAAGTCTATTTTGCCGGACGCCGCGGCGGTCTGGTGCGGCTTTATGTCATTTGACGAGTGCTCTCATGGCGAAACCACGTGAATCTCGTGGCTTTCGTCAAAGCGGACCGCAGTTAACCGGAGCTGGTGTGACAGGCGTCTGCAAGAGACCCGCGCGGGTCCCGGACCGCGACCGGACTGGACTCAGTGTACACTAGGCGTAAGACAAAACACGGTTAGTTTAGATTAGTTAGTAGAGGTTTAAATATTTGAGCAAAGTTGAAAAGACTGTGAAATCCCCATGCATATCGGTCACTTTATTCTCTTATTAGTACAAACGTTTATTCCATTTTTTACTCAGCTCTTTCTGCAGCATTTGTTTTAAATCACAAACCATATTACAGATATTTTCGAAACAACATTAACCATATTACTGATTATTTGACACGTTTCCCGCCTCTGCTCCTCCTGTAGTTGAGTTCAATTGAATGTTTTTGTTCCGTGCTGTTGTCGTCAGTGCTCCGGGCGATGTCTGAGCCCCTCGTCCACGGTCCAGAAGAGGTCCGTCCTGTGTCAGCGCCTGAACGGGACCTCGCACTCGGACTGTGATCAGAGCAGCAGGTAAACAACCCTGAAGAGTCAACGAAAACAACCCCAGACAAACAGGACTGAGCGCTCGGTCCAAACACTACGGGGAATAAGGGAATTAGCTGTACCGTCTGCTGTGGCGAATACATGTTTGGATTAATTTGAAGAACAGTGTTTTTAATTAGTAAAAGGACAGGTTCTTTATTTGTCATTCCAACATTTGAAAAAACAACATGACTGAACCAGATTTGTTCCTCAAGGTTCAGCGACGCTTTCAAAGAACATACGAGTCCTGCTTTAATCTTGTTTTATTATATTGCAAGTGTGTAATCGTTTTACGTCGTGTACTGCAGTTCACTTTGGACCACGACACCCTTGAAAAGAAATATTTTTATATTAAAGTGCGTATGACGGGTTTTTATGATTTTCTAATTTTGACTTTATTCAGTGTATTAATACCTTGTGTAAATACAAATTATAGTTTTACACCAATCAAGTAACTATTTGTGGAGAAAAGTTGAAAAATCTGTCGACAATTACAGGAAGTAAATAAACTGATGACATCACGCTGGGGAGACAAATGTTACGCATAATTTACACAAAATAAACTACTTTTTTGACCTTTTAAACTTTGATTCAACAAAATAAAGGCGTTCACATGTGTTTTTCTTTGCCAAACGAAATAAATCTGTGACATTAGATGAGTTTTGACCAGTGTACAGTGTGGTTGCTATGGTGATTTCCTAGTGTGATGTCATTATTTACAACCAGGAAGTCAAATTAAAACATATAAAACAGCTAAACTGGGGTTAAATTTGTAAAGATTTTAGTAGAAATTTGAATATATTTCTCTTAACTGCATTTTAGTTAAATGTGTGTTTCAACCCGTCATACGCACTTTAATGTTCCTACATGTTAAATTAAGGTTAATAAATGTAGAGAAAATAAATAATAAATAGTCTATGAAGAACAATAATAATAATAATGAACATCTAACAACAAGTTTGCATCATTAATTATGATTCTAAATGATAAAAAAAAGACATGACTTGAGAAAGAAACATCACTCTTTTACCAACAATTACTCTTTGACTTTAAAATGAGAAAAAAAAAAGCACATTTCTTTATTTAAGATTAAAAAAACAAACAAAAAACAAAACAAAACACATCTGCCAGTATAATTTGACTTGACATTACCCTAATCGCTTTCCTAAATTATTTTCAGCAGGTCATTCACAGATTATTTTGTTAATTGCATGTTATACTAATTATTAATACATGAGCAATTTGTACTTTTACTGTAATTCTTAACATTAGAGTAATAAGTCAATACAGGTACATTATTGTTCATGTGATTTCTATTATTTCTACTGCAAGGTTTTGGAGGAAACAAAATATACTTCCTTTTTAAAATATCTAACTTTGGAGGTTAATTTGACTGTAGTAATCCAGTTCTCCCTAAAGTGTCCTTCAGTCCCAGGACGGCTCTAAAGACCAGAGGGTCCCACTGGAGTCAGAGGGTCCCAGAGGAGTGCGTCCTGAGACTGAGGCGACATTAGGTTTAAAAGAGACGAGGAAAGTGTGGAGTGGAGGAACGAGGAAGTCATTCCGTTGTAAGATTTAGTCACAGCTCTGTAACTCTGACACTGTTTTAAAGTTATTTCCTCTTAATCCCCAAATGTCACAACATGTTTTGGGATACATTTTTCACAGAGCACATTTTACAAAGTGCTGGGCCGTTGCACAAGAAGTGATATGCACCTATACTGTATGTAGGGCAGAGGTTCCCAAACTGGTATGAGTTTGTAGAGAAATCTGGAGGGACACAAGGCGAACAGGAAATCAAACTAATCAAACTCATTTTGTCTTTATATTGTTCTTTTTTTTAATCTCCAAGACCACTCTAAGTGTTTTAAATGTAAAGCACAGGCTTCACAAAGGGGAACATTTGAGAACCGCTGCACTATTAGGTCTTATCCCACTGTAGGAACTATTCCAGGAACTTTTTTTAGTTCCAGTCCCCATTTTATGCGCTTTCACACAGAGTAGGAACTAAAGACTGGAACAACATTTTGAGGACTTTTTTAGCTCCAGCTCAGGGGCAGGTACTTTTCTGGGAAATAAGTTTCATTAAATGACTTAGACAACACTTTATTGATGCAAATGAGAATTAACTTTGTACAAAAATACAATTCTCCATTATAGCAAAAATTCTGAACAACTGTGAATGATTGTGTTTTATTTTTAACTTCATTGTTTGAGACACTGAGTACATTTGACAGTCAGTCAGAGCCACTTTAAGCCACTGTCGCTGTGTGAACATGAGAAATGGGGTGTAGATGGTTCCTCAAACTAAATAGGGACTGGAGGAAATAGGGACTTTAGTTCTTGGGACTGATGTGTGTGAAAACATCTGTTGATGCAGTCCATAGAGCCTGTTTGCTTTTCTAAAAAAATTCCCATGATTAGGTGGCTGAGTGGGTGGCTCTCTCGCCATTTTAGAATAATATAATTTGTGCAAAAAAAGGAAAATATCCTTCTTTCATTTATTGTTTGCCCCACTTTTTATTTCATTTTGAAAACATTTTTAAACAAATAAAAAATCTTTATAATCAGATTGACTGAATTACAACAACGTTCACAGCAAGAACTGACAACCACAGACACGTTAACACTCACTCAGACTTTGGCTTTGACGCTAGAATGGATTTGTAAGGCACTGTCTCTTCAATTTTGTCTGTGCAAAATATAATATTTAATAGTCACAATAAGTCCTTTGCACATTTGGCTGTAAATCAAAATACATTCATGACAAATAAATCCTCCACTTGTCCTTCTTCCAGGCCCGCCGCGGAGAGGAACTGCTCCTCTGACCTGTGCAGTGTGCAGTGGCGTCCCGGTCCGTGGGGCGCCTGCAGCGTTCCTTGTGGCAGTGGGTTTCAGTCTCGCAGAGTGGACTGTGTGCACCTCCGGACGGGACGGACCCTGGCCCAACAGCACTGTGCCTGGATTCAGAGGCCCACCACCTGGCAACACTGCACCTCCAACAACTGCAGCGAGCGCGGTGAGAGCGGGTCATGAGAGGAGCACGGGGAGTGTTTACCTCTGAGTAAAAACAAGGATCACACAGGGAACTAACGTGGATAAACACTGCTCTAATGCAGGTCTACTCCAAAACCACACTAAATCAGGTCCACTGCGCAATATTTTTGTCTTATAAGATTTATGGATGTCAGTATATTGGACAATAAACAATATATTATTTCACAATCAGGGCAAGGTTAGGGTTAGATTTAGGAACAGTTATTTTTTTTTTTTTGATACAGACATAGCAATTAGGACATGAATTGGACAAACCAGATGCATTGTTTCAAGTATTATAACAAAAAAAGCTAATTTTTAACACCTGTCCATAGGAGGCTTTTAGAGAAAGTCAAATAAAAACAATACAAATGAGCAAATACAATATTGATAATAACAACTAAAATTTCACCCAAGATTATCATGTGTGCAAGTCTGCCCTGATTTCAGCCACAGTTTTAGACGTTTGTTAAAGATGGCTCAGTTTGCAATTTCAGGTCAGTGGGAATAGAGTTCCACAGTTTGGTTCCACTGGAGGAAACACTGGACTGTCCAAAAGATGTTCTGAACTTTGGAACTACAGTCTCCACGGACAGAAGCTCTGCGTTTGGTCTGACAGAGCTCTGACGCCTCACAGCCAGAGCAGAAAACAGAGATGATTTGTGTTAGGGATTAGGGTTTTGTAACATGGAACATTAGTCCTGCAACTACATGCCAAACATTTAAAGATGTGTGGTAAAGACAGCCATAATTGTCCTGTAAGCACTGGGCTTAAACCAGGACAAAGGCTCTAAACCAGGACTGAACCAGGACTCCATCATCATCAGGATAATATACTGGGACTAAAACTGGACTAACACGCGTCGTTTTCTTTTCCTAATTGATGGTTATACCTTTATTTTTCAACAGTTGTGTGTTTTTAGAAGCTGCTCTAGAAATAAGAAGTCATCACAGAGTTAAAGTGACTTGTTTTTGAAAAATACTTTTATAACTTTAGTCATAAAAAGTATCCCAAACAATGATGAATGTGTTTTCTTTGGCCTGGCCCCTGCTGACCACAGACTTCAATGCTCTTACTGCTAAAGATGATAAATGTTCTGTGCTTCCCACCGTCACACAGACACTTATTCAGACGTTAGTCATAAAAACATTAACTGTGGAGGAAGTGCTGCTCTGACGGATGGTGTACAGTCAAAGGTACTTTCTGCTCAGTTTGAAGCACTGAGGAATAGACCGACTGTATGAGCACATCGAGGAGACACAGATTAGCCCTTTGTAGGTCCGGCTGTCTGCCTTAAATCTCCAGCATTGGGCATTTGTTTGGACTGACCACCTCATTAAAATGAAAGAGACAATGTTTAATCCAAACACTTTATTAATCATGGCAATAGTTCATATTTTTACTTATTATACTATTTGTATGTAGAGCCGTGCAATGTAAAGACCAGACGTGTGGATTTGCAGCTTGTGACTTGGGCTTGAGTCAGACTTGAGTCATAGTTTCATGACTTGAGAATTGATAAAATGGAAATAACTCGACTTGAACTTGAAACCCAGTGACTCCGGACTTGACTTGAGACTTGTTGCTTCTCAAAAAACAGTTGATGTTTGTGTCCTGGACCTTCTTAAGAAGGGCTGTTTACCAAATTGTTAAAAATATGAGTTGTAATTAAGCAGAGGGCGCATGGACTGGAATGATGCAGTTCAAATAACTGCTATTGCCAATAAATGCTTTGTAGTGCTGAAATGATCAACTGAAGATCATTCAAATATATATGAATGAAACAATACAACCCCAGGTGTGGTGTTCAGAAGCAGCAACGTTGTAAGAGGTGTTTTGGTTATGGATTAGGGGTTAGGTTAGTTAATATCTCAGCCTCATATTTTCGAGTGTGTGAATGTATGAGCGTGCATGAGTCTGTGCATTTGTGTCTGTGTGTACGTGCACGTGCATGTTGCATGTGCATGTGGGTGGGCTGTTGTTTTATGGGTCCGGCAGTTGTGGGTGGGATTGGGTGGAAAGGCATGTGGGAATGTTTTTAATGCTTCAATGCTTCATTTTAAGTATGAAGAGCGCTTTAGAAATAAAGTTTGACTGATTGATAAATCCTCTCAAAGCAGATGATGCTCTTTAAACCTCACGTATGTTTTCATCCTTTAACCCGCTGTGCCCTGTGTCCTGCTCCAGGTGAGTGCAGAGACAGCACTCAGTACTGCAGTGAGGTGCGGAGGCTCAGCCTGTGCCACTCGTCCATGTACAAACACAGATGCTGCCAATCCTGTTCTCAGGACGTGGACTCCACCTAGTGGCAGCCAGCAGAACTACATACACTACCTTTTATGAACTGAAGGACTGAGAGAGACTCCTCATGGGACGATGGACTGAGATGGATTGCATTGGGAGGTTTTGGAAGTCTGGACCTGAAATATGAGCAAAGAGTGTGAGGAAAGACTCTGGTCCCACTCTGCCCCTGCATCACCACCAGCTTTCACCCCCAGATGGATCGTCACTACAACCAGTGTCGCCATCCAACCTGAATATTTCATGAGAAACAATTAGTCTGCTCCCTGACAATCTCCCGGAGGAGGGAGAGAGAAACACATATAGTCCCCCAGAATGCAATCTGAGTACAGTGATTAAACCGACTCCACCAATGAGTCAGACCCGGCTGTGCACACTGAGTGAGAGGTTTGGAACTCACCGAATGAAAGGTGCACTGTGTAACTTTTCTGGTGGAGACTGCGCCACCCACTTGTTTCATGGAGTAAAATGCTTTGCTTGGAATATTCCTCATTGTGGCATTAAACTATCTTCAGATGATTGTAGTGCTCAGAAATACCTTGAAAATGCATGCATTCTCACTGAACGCAGTTACACCTCTCCACAGATCTGACCTATTACTTGTCTCCATGGAGATGGGTTGATTTAATGGCATACTGTGGAAATGTCCCGGCAAAGCAATGGCATTTCCCAACACCGGAAATGTTACACAGTCCCCCTTTAAATATGGACCTCCGAAATTTGACTGGTCCTTAGAAACATCTTCTGTATTTCAAAGTAATTAATTTATTTGTGACCTGGTCCTCAGATGTTCTACTGACAAAACACTGAATTATTTCTTCACTGTACATTGAGTTACAGAATGAATCCTCACCATTAAATTAATCGTCAAAACAAATTGAATTAAAGTTGTAATGCAATAAAATACACAAAATATACATTCCTTTATTGATGATTAATGTTGACAAAGAATCAAAGGTTCTGCTTTTGTGATGTGAGAATGTATAAACTTGACCAAATGTGGAAGAAAATAACCAATCAAAGCAAACATCTTACCACATTACACCATGATATTGAAAACTGCTAATTTGTTTTTATGTATTTATTATAATTTTCACTCCCCAAAAGCTCCCTAAATCAGCCAGTGTGAGCGGGTTTTAGTGGTGATTGTTTGTGCCTCATTTTTGGTTGTGTCGGTCGGTCCAAGCCTGCTGCAATGTACAGTGTCTTGTAAATACTGTGGTCCAAGTGCAATATCATAATGAGTGTATGTTTTCAGACGTTTATTTTCATATCCTTCCATGTGTTTTTAACAGATAAACAGTAAATCAGTTATATAGGCCTATCATATGTTGAACAAGTGGTACATTTGAACCACTTTTTTTTGCATGAACTTCAATGAGGGTTTTGTGATGCCACTGTTTTTAATTTTATCCTGATGCATTACAGTGTATCTGTGGTCCTGTTTGCGGCTTGTGGGCTTGTAGTTTGACATGGGAAAATAACTAACTAAAGTGCTTTTGTTAACAATGCAAAGGAATAAAGACAATTTTCACAACGGTGACTGTGTGTGTTAATGGTGACACTGTTTTATGTTTATATGAAGTCAAATACAAAAACAAATACAACATAATTCTAGCCACAGAAAGTGTTAAACATGACTATAATAATAACTTTACCCAGTGTGAAGTTGTGAAGTGTGAAGTTTTAAACGTATGTTTCAAATGTATGTAACGTTTCTGGTGGAGGGTGGGCAACATGCTTGTATCCATGGAGATTTGCTTATTTGTTGAATGGATCCCCATTAGTAGCTACGAGCTACATGTGTACAATTATAAAAAGCTATACAAAATAAGAAATTAAAGTGAGGTAAATAAGCAAAAGAACAAACAAAACAATAACATACTCCTAGCTAACAGAACTTATCTTTTCCTACAGACTATATACTGTTACTTGAAATTTCCACAGTATATCTTTACACTAATTTATCTTACTTTTATCCAATTTATGCTAAAAAATACCATGAAAAACATGGCATGTCAAAGTGAATTTCAATGCATTTATTGATTGTTACAACGCTGCCAGTGCAAATATGCAGGGATTTTTCTCTCCTCAAATCTGAATAGTAACTTGAGCCTGTGGTGTTGGCAAAACACTGGTTTGCCTGTGCCCTCCACCAGAAAGGTAAGTTTTAATTACCAATGTGTAGTTTTTCCCCCTCAGCAAGCACAACACATCTACTATGCACTTTTTCAATATTTCATTCATCTTATTTAAGGACAATACCGAATAATACTTTCGAATTTTAGTTATTTATTTTATTTTATTACCTTATTTCATGTGTGCCTTTGATTATTGTATTGTTTATATTTGCACAAAATCACCAAAGCACATTGCTATCCTAGTTTGTTAGCTTTTCAGATTCTGAAGTCCTAACAGAGCAAAAATAATCTCCAGTGTTGCGTTCGTACTCATGGGATACGTTAATTAAACATTTAACTGGAAGCAATGTATTATTTTATGTTTGTGTTTTGCCCCAAATACATTACAAAAAATGCTAGTGGTGTACACATGCACGAGTCTGTTTACATATGTATATATACGTTATAGTTTATCTTTCCATAGTGCAGTAAGAAATGTATTTGATTGTATTTGATTGAAGTTGATTGTAGTATCTTATTATCCGACAGTCCATGAATGTAGCACCAATGTTAGCATTGTGGGCGGGGCTACCGCGGTCCAGCGACTTCCGGGAAAACAACGTGAGTAACAAACTGCACTGAGCGCTTCCACATGGGACAGAAATCACGCATTATTCATCTTTTTTTAATTAAATTGGACCTTATCTTACACTGTCTATGGGTAGGTTAATGTTATATCATGCTATTCCAGCTGCTGTTGGGGTGGTTTTGTTGTTAAATTTAGGTTATTTAGCCGTAGCTAGCAACTGCTAGAGTCACTTCATCGCTGACAGTTCTGGAAACAACTTCACTATCAACTTTAACATTCGTTTGTGAACCCGTTATCGCCTATCGCAGTGTTTCCCACAACTTTACTGAAAGACTGTGGTGGCACAAACAGTCATTTATAAAAATTATTGTATTTCATGTAATTTAAACTATTTTATAGCCTTAAAATTGTTTTTGAGGTTCACATAAAGTATAATTTATGTTAAAATGTGCAATATATCTGTATAAACTGAATAACTATTGCTGGGTCAACAATTCTGAAAGTATTTGCCAAGTAAAGTCGAAGAATTAGACAATGTTGTTTATCATAATCTCCTATTAAACAAACTAATAAACTGATGTCACTCACGTGCACCTGAGTGGTTTTCATTAGACAAAACCACCTTGATTTTTCACATTTTGTGATATTCTGTGGTTAATCCCATTTTCTGTGTTTCACTTCAGTCCATTTCAGAATGTCTTTGTTTACAAACATTTAAAGGGTGTCTAGAGCTGTGTTTTTCAATCTTTTTTGAGCTGTGGCACACCTTTTGGGTTTAAAAGCTACCACAGCACGCCACCTACCACTAAAATATTACCAAATCATACCATTTAGTTGAAAAATATTGTATATAATGAGGAAAATAATGTCTGTGGCACTGTCTAGTTCTTTAAATTTGGTAATAGTGATGGTTTTGTGTTCTTTTTTTTTTTGTGTGAAAATGTTGCTCAGGACACTCCAAAAAGGTCTATTAGTTCATTAATCCGCATTTGTGAATCTATTAACTCAAACTGGACATATTCTCAAGGCACATCTGGCAAAACCTCAAGGCGCACTAGTGTTCCCCGGCGCACTGGTTGAAAATCAAGGGTCTAGTATAGATGTCACTTATTGACTCTACTGATTAAAAGACTGATGATTTAAACATTGGAGACAGATTAAATACAGTTACTTTTATATTTATGACATTACTACAAGCATAAAGTGTTATTTGTTTTACCATCAGATTGTTCACCATGTGAGGGCCACTGTAGCCTCTCGTCAATAATGGGAAACACTGGGTTAATTTATTCACGTTTTTGAACTAAACTAAAGTTATTTGTTTTGTTTAATAGTAGCATTTTATGAGGTTTAACCCTTTACTTTTGTCATCAGTTGGTACTTTGAGTCTTTCATGATGGGACCTTCGAGTTTGGACAAGATCAAGACTCTGCAGAGAAACCCGGCCAACATCAGAAACTTGTGCATTCTGGCTCATGTGGACCATGGTACGTCATTGAATGTGGTAAATCTACGCTCATATGGTAGGACACAACTAAACAACTTGACAAACAAATAAAACTCTGGTCTGATTGAAGGAATTAAAGCAGCTAGAGTTAAAGAAGACCAAATTAATCTCTTTGGAATTAGTGATTGTACTTAAAAATGATCTGTAAAACACTGTATTTATGTTTCTACAGGTAAGACGACACTGGCAGACTGTTTAGTGGCCAACAATGGGATCATATCGAGTCGACTCGCTGGAAAGGTAAACTATTTGATCAGGGAACGTTTGCAGATTTGATTGTGCAGGTTTTTTAACAAAAATGTCCTTGTATTTATTTTCCAGCTGCGGTATTTGGACAGCAGAGAAGATGAACAGATCAGAGGAATCACCATGAAGTCCAGCGCCATCTCCCTTCATTTCACTCACCGTAAGCTTTGTGCATTATTCTTACAATTGTTTTTGCTGAAGTCAACAAACTATACCAATTATAATGTTTTATCTTGAGACATTTTTAAATATGAACTAATTAAAGATTCCGTAAAAAATAAAATAAAAACTGCGATGAAGCTCAGGATTGTGTCGTCACACCTCAACAAATACAGATTTTAAATGCTAAATGCAAAACCTAGAGTCCATTCAAATGTATTCTTACGCTATAATGTCATAAATGTTCTTACAGCAGATCATCGTGTTTTCCACGGCTCTTTTGTTTACTTTTATGGTTTTGGCGAATGCATCTCTGGTTGTTGTGCACAATGGCACACAAACATGCTGGATTTTGCTAATAACGTTTGACCCTGAGCTCTGTTTGCCAAAAAAAAAAATCAGCACAATTGAAGATAACAATTTCTTTTATGATTTATTATGATTTATGTTAAGATGGTTATTATCTAAAGTATAATAATCTACTGTTTCTTAAGGAAAGGAAAGTTTATTTGTAGAGCACAATTCTCTTAAAAGTTTTAAACTAAAGTAAAGTTCACAAAATAATTCTTCACTTTTAAATAAATAATAACAAACAGAATGTATGTATGTTATAATAATAAATAAAAGATAATTTGTTGCATGATTGTGTAAACATACAGCCATATTATTTGCCTAATTACTTCCCAACACCCAGACCCCCAAACCCCAAAAAAGGCGCCAAATACGTCCGAATGGTGGAACACAGTGGATTGTTTTAAGTCTCGTCTTAAAACCAACTTTTATTCTGTCTTTTTACTTCAATATTATTATTTTTATATCTTTTATTTATGTATTTATTGCTATTTTTTGCTTCTTTCTTGTTTTAGAATTAGTAAAATTAACAGAGAGTGTATTCATTTTTTATTGTTTATTATTATGTTTCGTTGCAGCACTTTGGAAACGGTTTGTTCAAGAAATGGGCTATTTAAATAAAGTGGATTGAAATATCAGCCAATAATGATACTGGTGGAACCGATATATCTCAGATCCCTAATGAATACAGACATGAATACATATGCACTTTAAGCTTTGTCGGTCCCAGGTCTAAACTAGCCCTAATCTAAACCATATAAAAGTTAAAGGGGATTTCAGCGAGTCAGAAAGCAGAAGATTTGCTGTTACACAAGTAAATTCAATTCATCATATCATTCATTCATTTTCATTTTTTCAGACTCAGGGCTCATAATAAGACACACAGGACGGATAACTATTACAAAAATACCTACAATTTGCCAAACAATATGATTTATGATTGTGTTTTTTCTGCATGTCTGACCATTTTGTGCATTAACATGTGATAGAGCACGACTGTAACGCGGCTCACGCTCTGTGTCCAGGAGAGCAGGAGTACCTACTGAACCTGATCGATTCTCCGGGTCACGTGGACTTCTCGTCTGAAGTGTCCACGGCCGTGCGTCTGTGCGACGGAGCCATCGTCGTCGTGGACGCCGTGGAGGGAGTGTGTCCACAGGTAGCTCCGTCCGTCTGTCTTTGTTTGGAGACGTTTTATTTACTGTCGAGGTGCTTCTCTCCTGTGAGCGCGACAGACAGAGCTGATGTGGAATGAATGTGCAGTGACTGTGAAATGTGCACTGCAGCGTGTAATGTAAATTGTTTATTTGCAAGAGATGATTAAGATGTTTATCCTGGCAGTTCATTTGTATTTTTTTTTAAACTATTCCACATTCTTATTTATGTTTTAAATGTCACATATCATGTATTATTTGTGTTATTGGCGTTAAACGTGCGCTTGAGAGCATTTACTTTGACATCTCATGTTTTAGAACTTAACTACACTGGAAAAATGTACAACCTTAAATAAGAAAACAAGTTAAAAAGTGATTGGATTCGTAGTATTTATCTTGATTTCAATACAGTTAGACAGTCTTAAAATAAGATTTGCCAATAGAACAAGTAAATTTGTTCTTATTTCAAGTGCAGTAGCGTCTTTTTTCTAATTTCAAGATAGAAAATGCTTGTATTTTTCATATTTTAACTAAAACAAGATATTTTATGCTTGTTCCATTGGTAATCTTACTTCAAAATATACTCAAAACAAGTTAAATACTACTTATTTCAAGCACATTTTAACTTGTTATCTTATTTAAGACCATATTTTTTCCAGTGTATGTATGTATGAAAGATCCCATATTACTTTATAATCTATTTGTCAGTTTCCAATTCAATGAGTTCCCTGATCAGGATTTGGTGTTAGCGCTCCATCTTCTGGCAGCAGAAGGAATTACCATTGGAAAAAAAAAAAAACAACAAAAAAACTTTCCCCGACATCCTAATTGACCTTATTCTGCCCCGCCCACTTTTGCCGTTTTTTGCTGTTTTGTTGTAAACGCACTTCCGTTTGACGAGAACTCCATTAAAGCTAATGACGAACGAGGGAAAAGTCTCACCGCTAAAATGTTACATAAAGTAGATTGATTTGTGTAAAATGTTTAATGAACACGAGCAACAACAAGTCAACAACGCACCTATTTCCTGGAGTCTGAAAACGGCTTTTTAATTACTTATTTTCTGTTGAGCTCGTCTGCTCCATTTAAACTAATACAACAGAAACAAGACGGCGGCGCATATGGCAACTTCCAGAATAAGGTGAATGCAAGCTCTGCGTTGTAAGAAACGCGATACAATGAAAGAAATGCTGCACTGAGGCTTGCAGTGATTTATGGACAGAACAAGAATATCTGGATCTCTAGCTTTGATGTTTCAAATCTGGGAAATTTTAAACAACATATTTTTGTGAAGCTCAGAGAAGGAGCAGAGAAGACAAGACCTCGTAAAACATAATTTCTAAACTAGCATGAATGAAGCTGAATACATCTCCAGGTGTTTTTTTGTTGAGGGGACAAACTTATAACCAAGCATTTTTCATATTATGTCTCCTTAAATCAAATCAAACTTTATTTATAAAGCGCTTTTCATACAAAAATTGTAACACAAATTGCTTTCGAATTTACATTTTAAAAACAATTCCCCGAACCCACCCCTTAATGGTATTTATATCTGAATCCATTTCTCAAACAATCTTTGTGGATGGTTAATCTACCAAGTTTTCTGAAGATTTTAGTTATTTTCCAGTTAAGCTTAAGTTCAGTAGAAGAAATAAAATAAGTAATAATTAAAAAAAAATAAAATAATAATAATAATAATAGCACGCACTTTTTGTCCAGTGTTGCTTTACCAATGTGGCGTACAACTCATATTTACTTTCTACATGTACAATCATTTTTGTTATGATTTTGACTTTTAATTGTAACATTTTCTGATCAGTTCTTGCAAAATTTGGAAGATTCTTTGTCTACAATCTACTGAAAATCTCCTGTGCATCTTTCACAGTATTTCAGACCCATGTGACATAATAGAGTCCTCCTTAACCACACGTTTGTGCCCTGCTCTCAGACTCAGGCGGTGCTGCGTCAGGCCTGGCTGGAGAACATTCATCCTGTTTTGGTGATAAACAAAATCGACCGACTGATTCTGGAGCTGAAGCTCACGTCGCTGGAGGCCTACACTCACCTGCAGAAGATACTCGAGCAGGTCAGGGACAAACACACACACTATTTACTACTTTTAGATTTACACAGGTTGAAATTTACAACCGTTTGTGGGAAATGGGTCCATAATCTCACCTTCTCAAATGTTATTGCTCACTTTCACTTAAATAAGATAAGATAAGATAAGATAAGATAAGATAAGAGATCCTTTATTTGTCCCACAATGGGGAAATTCCACTGTTGCAACACACAGTTTAGAACAGGAATGAATGAAATAGGCGCATGCAATAAAAATAGGATAAATAATAAAAATACAATATAAAGTATAAAGTGCACACTCTTATTTACAGTAGGTGGCTGACTGGGAATAAATAGTAAAAATGGCAACTAAAGTGGCTTAAGTGTCTTGTTATATACAGTAAGTGACTATAGTGAGGTAAAAGTGTATTAATAGTATGTTAAATTATATTGCACATGATTATCACAGGTGAATGGCACATGTTACAGTATTGCACATGATTATAGCGGGTGACTGACACATGTTACAGTATTGCACATGATTATCACAGGTGAATGACACATGTTACAGTATTGCACATGATTATAGCGGGTGACTGACACATGTTACAGTATTGTACATGATTATAGCGGGTGACCGACACATGTTACAGTATTGCACATGATTATCACAGGTGAATGACACATGTTACAGTATTGCACATGATTATCACAGGTGAATGACATAAT
>CM033621.1:35688484-35879784 GCA_019453435.1 Rhinogobius similis | reverse complement strand
TTCATCATGGCATGTTAGTTTGTTTGATAATGGTCCTGAAAGTTGATGTTTTATAAGCTGGGAAAAATACTTTTGTGTTAGAATTTGAGTGAGTTTGACAAATTGTAATGGTTAGACAACTGGGTCAGAGCAGCTCCAAAACTGCAGCTCTTGTGGGCGTCTGCTGTGGTCAATATCTATCAAAAGTTGACAAACCACTTATCTGAAGATTGCTAGCACTTTTAGCTTGTTGTGTGTTTCGAAGGTTGCATCAGTTTTGTCGATTGTCAGTTCCTGTAGCTTCTCCTCGTTGACACAAAGTTTTCTTACTTTGAAGCTGAAAATGTACTAATTTACCCCACAATTGTTTAAACGTCTAAAAACAACTCCAGTAAAACATTTAATCTTGCTTTTCTGTCTCATCTTGTCATGTTTTGCAGCCACATTCTATAAATATCAACAGGGAAGTTTAAAGAAAATATCAAATTTACCACTGGAACTAGGCCTACTTCCTACTTTTGGATTCTCTTGATTCTTCAGCTGACCTACTTGTGTCAGAGATGATTCATTGTCCGACCACAAACTCACATGTGTTTCTCGTCCACTTTGCTCACTCTAAAACTTTTTACCTAAATACATTTAAAACAGGGCTTGACATGAACAATATCATACTAGCTGAATTATGTTTATTTTGGCAACTATCACATTCACTCCCCCTTGCCACTTTGGCCTTTTAACTTGTATGCATAACCTACTTACAGATAAAATACGCACTTTCTCAATGTATAGCAAATTTTGTGTTAAAAAAGAAAAAAGTCATGGTTATTTAACTGTGTAAACCACACTTTTGTTACATGTTTGTCATCTAAACGGTTACATCTCACTGGAGTAATCTGATTTCTTTCTGATAGTTTACACCAGTGCAGTTTTAGATGAGGAAAATTAGGCTAAAAAATGGCAAACTAATGTGATGATGACACAAATATGGAGAAAACGTCAAAGATTGAAATAATTATTTTTAAATTCATAGTAATTTTTCTTCTAAATACAACAGATACACTAAAAATCCATTTAATTTCTCTCGTGCATGTAAACACACAGATATAATTTTTGGATTATCTGGTTATTCTAGTTATCAGATCAGATTTTTACTGACCAAAAATGTACACACAGATTCCCTGTCCATAAATATGATCAAATGTAACAATAGTCTATTAGTCACTCCAGTGTTGAGGTTCCTTTTCGGTCCCCTTGTTTGTTTTTCCTTTAGATGTACACATAAAAATGAGTAAATATGGCTGCAGATGTAATACTGATTTTAAGAAAAACATTTTTTTATGTTTCTGGCTTGGACAACCTTTGGGAGAACCTGAACCCCACTTTACAAATTACTGGTAGTATATTTGTTTTGATTGATTGGCTTTATTTCGAGTTTATGACAGAATATATGACACATTTAGTTTACAGTATATTACACATCATCCACCTACACCCAAAACAAACGGGTGCATGCACAAGTTTGTACACAATTACACCTACATTTAAATGTCCACCGTGTTTTTCTAAATGCATATAAATCATATTGGTTCGAAATGGAGTGGGAAAAAGAAAAACTAGGAATCGGTACAGCCTACACATATGTCAGAGTCTGCTACCAAAACTCACAGCTAACTAACCTAAAAACAAACTTACTAGGGCTGTAGTCGACTTCAGAAATTCTTGGGCGACTAAAGACCTGCCCTATCGACCAATTTGTCGACTAAAAAGGGGTTGTGGTAAAAACCTGCACTCAAAAGACCACAATTACACAGGAATTCATGCAAAAACAACTACTCATACAGAAAAGCACTAGGAAACTGTGTTGGACATATCTTCTCTTCTTCGATGTTTTTTTTCCACAGAAGATAAGTTCTTTAAATCTAAGCAAAATAATTAGTCAACTAATAAAAATGTTGGTCGTCTAAGACCTTGATTTTCAACCAGTGCGCCAGGGAACACTAGTGTGCCTTGAGGTTTTGCCAGGTGTGCCTTGAAAAATGTCCAGTTTGAGTTAACAGATTCACTAATGCGGATGTAATTAACTGATCTACCATTTTGGAGGGTCCTGAGCAACTTCTGCACCAAAAACGAACGTAAAACCAATCACTATTGTCAAATTTACAGAACTGTACAGTAGCACAGACATTATATAGCACATTACTTTAACTAAATGGTCTGTTTCGGTCATGTTTTAGTCGTGGCGTGCCGTGGTATAATTTAAATTTGAAAAGTGTGCCGCAACTTAAAAAAGGTTGAAAAACACTGTTCTAAGACACCATTAACCGATTAATCGACTGAACAACTAAAGAATTACAGCTCTAGAAATTATGAATAAAACCTGTCAATTCTGTAGCTTGTACCTTTAAAAAACATGTCCTGAAATACATGTGATTCTTAGATTTTAGTTGTATTTCAGTTTTCTCTCAATGTTAATCCTCCAGTTTAAAATGTGCACTTTAACAGAATCTGCAAGACAAATTATGAACCTTATTACACAGTGCTTGTCAGAAAGTTGCATTCAATACTTTTCCAAACTCGTTCAGCCCCGCTCGTATCAAGCTGTTATTTTAAATCTTTAAATAATCAGACTGCTGCGACTTCCCTTCTCTCTCTCTAATGAGTCACCTAAACAAATATGATCCTGGCTAAATTAATATTTTCACGTTCCCAGGGCATGTTATTGTTGTTGATTGGTCCCAGTGGAGG
The DNA here is from genome assembly GCA_019453435.1 of Rhinogobius similis. NCBI lineage: Eukaryota > Metazoa > Chordata > Actinopteri > Gobiiformes > Gobiidae > Rhinogobius > Rhinogobius similis. The sequence continues at coordinate 35,877,060 of CM033621.1, read as the reverse complement.
CTCTGTCGGCGCGCTCCACCTCCTGCGCTCCGATCGGGAAACTGCTTTTTTCCCTTATTCATGAATGACCCTTTTCACCAGGCAACACGTTTAGACTGCTATTACGGCTAATTAAGCACTATTTATACACCCTCCGGCTCCAGCCCCCGTCCTTTGAGTGGTCTTTGAAGTCTCCCCGTGTGCCGTCAGGACGTTTTCTGCCTGTAGCTGTCAAATGGAGCGCTGCATAGGCGTGGCGGACATTTGATCGGTACCCATTTGCGATGATGTTGAACTTTACGATGGAGTATGATAAATTTAACAATAAAACAGTCAAATGAATGTCAGGGTCGCACTCAAAACTCAGCCCAGGTTTGATTCCCAGACGCTGGAGGCTGTACTTCCAAGTTTGGGTGCATCCCCCAAATTAGCAAATCACAAAGACTGCAGTTTTCAAAGTGTCATAATTTACTCCACAAACAACAAAATATTCAGTTTAATTCATTGAAACTGTCACCCTATAGTTTTGTACAAACAAACAAAAAATGTTGTGGGGAAGCTGGCAAATTGAAATAAAATTTTTAACTATTTATTCACTGTATCAAAAGTGGCAAAATAGTACATATTTACAAAAAAATACTGTCCTTAACTGAAATCAAAAGCAACAGAACTTAAGGAAACCGAGGAAATACCCCACAGGTCCCAGGCCACACTGATTGTTTACCCCAAATGGCCTCAGCAGATCTTTTTATGCCCCAGGCCTCTCCCTGAGGAAAGTGCACTCTGTCGACAGGTAACTGCACCACCTCAACCTTAACACAAGCAACGGTGGATTACTTTTTCCAAAATGGAGCAATGTCCCACAACCATTTTAAATGTGAACCTGAAACTATAAACACAAAAAACTACATTTTGACCCTCCAGCTAAATTGAAACCAAACTGAACTTGAGCGGTTCTTCCCTCCACATGGCCGGGCTACAAAAATGTTTGCCATGAGGCTGGTCCTCTTTGACCAGACCAAGTGGTGAGCCTGGTAAGTGTGTGAATGAAGTTAACTGTGATTAAATGCAAATTTAGACAAATACAACACATTGAAAGGAACTTATGTGTTGAGTGATAATTAACTAAACAAACCCGGGATAGTTGTGTTTAGCTGTTTAGCTGGATATGGCAAATGGTAAATGAAGTAATACATCAAATTTGACCCTAAACCCACTTTGTCCCACATGTTCTGAAATACATGTGATTCTTGTATTACTTTGTCAGTTCATTGACCTATTTCACACTGATATAAATATAAACTATGAACAGAATCCTACCCCACTCTCATGTCTCTGTGTCTGGACGTCTCCAGTTGAATGAATGCACCGACTCCAATTGTCCAACCTTTGAACACGCTTCGAATTTGACAACATTTTGCCAGATTGTAGTACATGTTAGCAAACAGCAGGAAACCACTAACGACTAAACTGTTCAAACGTTGACGTGCGATCCGCTCTGAACGGAGGCCGCACCTGTGTAAAGTACAGAATGTTCCTGCGCGTATCCGATATCACACTCCCCACAAAAGTCATTATCTTCCTAATGGCTTCACAGCGAGGCTCCTTCACATTACGCTGTCAAATCGAATACAGGAAGTGGTTATGCAGCCGCCAAAGCTTTCAGCGCGGAAACGGAGTGCAAATGAAGGATTCTTTGATTAATCTACAAGCGTTATGTAAGCAACTATTTACATACACTAGTAGAACTATATTTACATTTCCATTTTATTCGCTCTCATCTTCCAAAGTCAAAACCATTTTAATTTGGACACGTCTGACTTTTTCTCCAAAACATCTAACATGAGTTTCTGTGACGCAGAGCTGCAAAATAAATCGCTATCAAATCTAAATCACAATTTGAACGCTGGGAAATAGCATATCCCAAAGGCTGCAGTTATTTATTTACTATAATGTCCTCTACAAATGACAAAATAAAATATCCAGATTTGTGTCTCCAGTGGCGTCATAAAAAACGAAGACTTGGACAAACGTTATTGATCCACAAGGGAAATTACTGGGAAGAAATAGCTCACGCAGTACAATATAATAACAAAAAGCCAAAAGTAAATGGTAGTAAAAGTCAAAATAAAGCAAATACCTGTGTCAAATAAGGCACAAATGAACTGATCCTGTAGTTTACAAAGTTGACAAACATGTTCTGAAAAGCCTATAATTATTCAGTTTAGCTGTTAATGTTTTAGTCTGAATAATGTAAGTAAATAAATAATGCATTTGAGGTAAATTACAGGACTTTTTAGGACACTCATCTACACTTTACATTGCATTATTCATTCACACTCATACACAGGCACAGGGGTGTGAAGTGTTTTGCACAAGGACACAACTACAAGAACAGGCTATTCAACATCATTTTTCCTAGTGCCAGAATTTTCGGGGCTCACACAAATATATAAATAGAATAAATAAATACACAACACTAGATCTGTTTAACACTGATGAAAAAACTGCTGCTAAAATTATTTTTTTTGTGGAAAAACAAAATACAAAATGCTCCTTCCAGGACAAAATTTCCGATCAAGGACTGAACCACAGTTAAAACTAGAACTAAACACAAACTAAACCAGGTCTAAAGCAGAAATAAACAAGGTCAGGAACAAAAACGTATAAACTACAGCTTACCCAGAGTTAAACCAGTAATCAAGATGAAACACATTTTTAAACATTTGGAGGCTGGTGTTGTGGGCCGGATCAGACCGTTTGGAGGGCCTGATCTGACCCACGGGCCGCAGGTTGAACAGCCCTGCTCTTGATCCTCAGCTGCTCCACTACATCCTCTGGACTCTCCTCCCAGCACTGACCAGGCCTAACCCGCTCAGCGTCCAAGATCAGTCCAGACGCTTAAGGCAATGTCCTGTGATGTTTTTCTAATGCGTCCTGTAAACTTAAAGCCGGGGTACTCAACTTTTTTCTCCTGATTTGTACAATTTGTTCTCCACTCCACAAAGTGTTTTGTAAAAGCAGAACTTTATGAAAAAAACAGACATCTTCACGCTGTCTTCATCTAATAAGGAAACATTTTATCTTTTCAAACTTGGAAGAAAGCCATGTGAGTCACTGTTGCTGCTGCTTCACTTTTGTGTCTGAAAAATCTGTTCTAAACCAGTGCTACTGGCATAAAAATGATGCATGCGAAAACTAGTGATGTGTTTGTGAGAACTAGGAATGTACTTGCTTAATTCACCTGAAAATTATGCACCTCTGCTTTATTCTAAATAAAGTCAAAACCTAATTTCAGTTCTTGTACAAAAAAGAAGCAATATACCTTCTCATTCAGTGTTTTGTTTTGTTTTCTACTTATTGTAGAGATAAATTGCAGACATCAAGCATATGAAGCAAGACATATGGAATTATGTAGCAAAGAAAACAAAAGTTAAATAAGTTCAATAATGTTTTACGTTTTAGATTCAAATTTCTCAAAGCAGACACCATTGGTGACAGCGCTGCAATCCCTGGGCCTTCTGCCTAATTAAAGCTATTTCTGAAGAATGTGTTGACTTATTTCACACTTTTTTGCTAATCACATAATTCTAGGACATAGGACATAATTCTAGGACTGGTCGATATGGCAAAAATTATCACCATTTTCTTGGGGCCAGATCATGATTTCGATTTTGTCACGATTCATGTTTGCTTTGTATTTTTCTGTTTCCTTTAATAGAGCTGCACGATTTAGGAAAAATATCTAATGGTGATTTTTCTGACCAGTGCGATTGTGATTAAATTTGCGATTTATGTTTTAATAATAGAATTGTGTTCAAATTCATAGTTTAAACACAATTTTGTCGCTTTTAGTTGCGTCTTTGTCACGTTCAGTTGTGTTTTTCATCTTTGAAACGTGTCTTTGTCACATTTAGTCACGTCTTTGTTATGTTAGTCGCCCTTTTATCACTTTTAGTCGCATCTTTGTTGTTTGCAGCCGCGTTTTTGTCACTTTTGGTCGCACCTTTGTCGCTTGTTTCAGAAGAAATCCAAACTAGCAACTTTTATTCAAATCAAAGCACACACACACATTTTGTTGATTTTACTGAATTGTGAAGCCATAGTTTATATAAGAGGTAAATAAAGTCATCTGCTCAGAGGCTTCAGAGGCTAAACAACAGGAGAAAAAGTGTGTTTGAACAGACAGCTGCATTAAAGAGACAAACAGTGAATCACCATACAACGATTTCACAAAAATAGCTCACGATTCGAAAAACCATCTAGACTTTTTACTGGCATTGTGTACTTATTAATGATTCTATCTTCGACCCAAACGATTCAACATTATTAGTTTAACCGCTACGTACAAGCTGTTAGTATTCTATTGTCGTTTTGTCCCATCTGAAGTCCCATTTGTAGCACTTCAGTCATGTGTCTAAATGCTTTCTTCCATCTGGTGGTTGTTAGCGGCAGCAAAGTATTGACCTGCCCTCGCATTAGTGTCCTTGTGCTCCGAGAGTGCCAGAAACGCTGAATAAACATCTGACCAGTGTCAAGCTGTCATGAATTATGAAGGAGCGGCGCATTCACGATATCGACGTGCCGCAGTGAGTGATACAGAACGCACGAGAAAGTACACCGCTCTTAATAACGTGACGTGTGCTGTGTTTCAGTCCAGTGTTTGATAAAAAGGTATCGCTTGGACAAAGGGGTTTTTTGAAATGGGACGCTTGTGATGTTACATGGGATTTCAAGAGATGATCAAAAGATTAAAACATCTGATCTGCATTTAAAGTGCCTATGAGGTTGAGCTACTAATTTCACTAAAATGTAGTTTAGATAAATATATTCCACATTTTGTCAAGATACTTTACAAATTTTATTCTGGTTTAGCAATTTTTTAGGTGTTTTTATGTCACTTCCTGGTTGTAAATGATGACATCACGCTAGGAAATTACCAAACAACTGCACTGTAAACTGGGCCAAACTCATCTAATGTTGCAGATTTTAAAAATGTAACAAATAAAATAGACGTGAACTTTTTTTTTTTTGTTAAATTAATGTATAAAGGGTCAAAAAAAGTAGTTCATTTTGTGTAAATTATGCATAACCTTTGTCTCCCTGTGTGTGTGATGTCATCAATTTGTTTACTTCCTGTAACTTTCTACAGATTTCTCAGCTTTTCTCCACAACCGGCTGCTTGATTGGTGTAAAACTATCATTTTTATTTACAACAAGTATTAATGCACCAAATAAAGACAACATTAGAAAATCATGAAAACCTGACATACGCACTTTAATGCTAAAAGGACTCACGATATCGACGTGCCGCAGTGAGTGATACAGAACACACGAGAAAGTACACTGCTCTTAATAACGTGACGTGTGCCGTGTTTCAGTCCAGTGTTTGATAAAAAGGTATCGCTTGGACAAAGGTGTTTTTTGAAACTGGATGCTCGTGATGTTACATGGGATTTCAAGAGATGTTCAAATGATTAAAACTTATGATCTGCAGTTCAAAAACTCGGCAAAGAGGGGCATTAAAGTGCCTGTGCGGTTGAGCTACTAATTTCACTAAAATGTAGTTTAGATAAATACATTTCACATTTTGTCAAGATACTTTACAAATTTTATCCCGGTTTAGCAATTTTTTAGGTGTTTTTATGTCACTTCCTGGTTGTAAAGGATGACATCACACTAGGAAATTACCAAACAACTGCACTGTAAACTGAGCCAAACTCATCTAATGTTGCAGATTTTAAAAATGTTACAAATAAAAATAGACATGAATACCTTTTTTTGTTAAATTAATGTATAAAGGGTCAAAAAAAAGTAGTTCATTTTGTGTAAATTATACATAACCCTGTGTGTGTGATGTCATCAGTTTGTTTACTTTCTACATATTTTTCAGCTTTTCTCCACAACCGGCTGCTTGATTGGTGTAAAACTATCATTTTTATTTACAACAAGTATTAATGCACCAAATAAAGACAACATTAGAAAATCAAAGAAAGTCATACGCACTTTAATGCTAAAAGGACTCGTGTTCAGAAGATCGATCATGTTATTCCCTAAATTGACCTTTTTTGACTTTTTTAGTCAAAATCATCAATTTAGCTTGAAAAAAGAAAAGTACATTTGGTGTTCCAGTTTTTATCTTTGTGCCTAAGAACCACTTTGTCCGAAACATTATCTAAATAGACTGTAATAGGCTTTAATAGTAATTAAATTGTCCCATTTTCCCATCTTGTCAAGGTTTAAACCAAATTGTCAAAGAATGTTTTTCAGTGTGTCAATCAAAGCAAATTTGTTGTGCCTTTTTGTTTGATTGTAGTCATTTCAAGTTACATTTCCCAAATAGCACCACTTTAGTCATTGGTAGGGTTTTATTAAACTTTTACTCAACCACTGCTTTAAGCCATCTATTGCTGTAGAAATCCAAAATATCATTTCATGCCAACTATGTATATGTACAGTATATCGCAAAAGTATCAATATCACAGTATTGGCTGATGCAACAAACTAAATATATTACAGTAAAACCAGTATCTTTTTATTTTATTTTATGAAAACATTGAAACGGGAAAATCATGAATAAATGTTCTGTTTTTAAAATGAAAAGACTGAAACAGGAAAATAATGAATAAAATCTAGCTTTTTCAAACTAAATCAGCCTCAGTTTTGTATTGGTTGGTTTTATTTTAATATAACGGACATTATTGCATCAACAACAATGAGTAGAATAATCGTGAAGTCGACTATAAACAATTGCAGTTGTATTTTGATGACAGTCGTCGTTCTCTGGACTAAACAGACTCTAAAACACAAACTTAAATACTTTTATAACAAAGACAGTGACATTATTAAAGAAAAATGTCAAAAAAGAATAGACCATTTCTGATTTTCCTCAATTATACACTTTATTCATAAATATTCTCTATCTAGAAGCCTTCATTCACAATATTTCAACATTTATTTGATTAAAAATGTTTATTCCAAGTCTCAATCTATAATAGAAATAATCGCTGACTAGTCGACTACTAAAATAATCATTTTTTTCATCCTTTATCATTTAAATATCGCAATAATTTAGATATCGCAGAGCTTTATAAACACATCACAGTCATTTCCAGTATCGTGCCGCTCTAATGCCGACAACCAAACGCAATCTTTACCTCCACCTGTGCTCTCTTTGCCGCTCTGCACACGGCCCGGCGCTGTTTTACATCTGAGGGGGCAGTTTGTCTCTATTTCCTTTTAAGTGGTGAATAATGATGAAGTTAGACAGTGCTCCGCTTCCCCCGGGGCTCCCAGCGCATGCCTCTGTAAATCTCCATGACTCAGCACTAAGTCCGACCAAAGCGACTGTGTGGAAACAATTTGTGTGCCCCCTCCTGTTCCTCGCGGGACATGTGGGAGCCATCAGTCCTGGGCCGTTAGTGGACCAGAGGATGCTGATTGAGCTCCCTGGTCTGTAATAGGCCACTGTTATTGCTGCACTGGAGGTAATCGGAGGAAGGGAAGAAGTGACGACACAACTTTACTGTCTGAAAAAGCTGGAAGATTAGTGACTGGAGTAGTAGGTCTGTATTAATCCGACGTTATTGCTGCGTTAAAGGTAATCGGTGAAAGGAAAGTCGAGTCGAAAGGACGCAATTAGCAAACGTTAAGGACACATATTCTGCTCATAGAACTACAATTAAAACTGGAAGATGAATCCAAAATGGAGCCCTGTTTATACCTATGGCGTGTGCTCATTGGCGCATGACCCCAAAAAAGTTCTTTACTTGCGTTACTTCTTGATACAGAGGCTGCCATTTTTGCTTTAGGGCACCACGTGACCACAATCCCCCATGATGCTTTGAGCGACTGGAGCGATGACACAGCTTGCAAGTTTGTGTGTTAACGTTAGCTTGTGTGATTGTAATTGTGTTCTTCATGTTAGATCACACATGAAAGCGTCTGAAATGAAATAAAATACAACTTATAGGTGACGTTAGTCTAGCCGTGTGTACGTGCTTCTGTTTGTATCGCCCGACACTCGTTCTCGCGGCTCGTTCATGCGGCTCACACGTGTTTACTGTGACGTCAGTTAATATAAAAACTGTAATTTCGGTGATTTTAGAAATGGTAGAAAAGAACATTTCCTTCTATTTTATTTAAATAGCAATAATAATGAAGTCCTGTCTGCAATTATAATGTGCAACGATAGAAAAAGGCTGGGCCCAAGAGGCTGCAGTACCTCACACGGCCACTAATCAATCTGGGACACGGACAGAGGAGGCGTGTCTTGTCCAGTTCAGTTAAAACATCCATGATTCTGCTACAGTGACTTTTTTGAGCTTTAAACCAGGGCTCCTTTAGTCGTTTAGTTGATTAATCGTTCAATAGTACCTTGGTCGACCAACATTTTTATTAGTCGACTAATTATTGTATTTAGGAATTAAAGGATTTATGTGGCAAAAACAGCAAAAACAACACGATATGGAGTGAGTTCGCTGAAGATTTTGTTTGTTTGTTTGTTTGTTTTATTTATTTGAATGGGACAGCATGTATTAATGAACAGCGTACACTGTAAATACACCAGATTTAGCTCAGGGCTAATTTCCATCCGTAGTCCCATAAGACAAAGAATAAAAACAAATAAGTGTACAACTGTATACAATGCACACAGATTTTGGAGTCCAACATTTAAATACACAGTTTTCTAGTACCTATCTGTAAAAATAGTTGTTTTTGCATGAATTCCTCTGCAGTTGTGGTCTTTTGTTTGCCGTTTGGGTCGGATAAATGGAAATACTTCATAGTTTTGATATATTTTTGCCACACCCCCTTTTATTCGATTAAAAAAAAATGGTTTACATAATTCAACTTCTGTTATAAATTCAATGTTTGGTCGTAAAAACACAAAATAACCATCACACTTTTGAGTCTCACATCTTGAGGGAGATTTTGGCTCCATAAAACTGAACTCTGTAGTTTCGGAGCATCAGTAAAGGGAGCACACATGAGTAGGAAGAGAACTTTATACTTAGCCAAGCTCACAGCTGCGTTTTGATGTGGTCCAGTTTACCACATGACAGTCCAAACACACGACGCAGCAGTGTTTGTCCTCCTGCGTATCTTATGATCTTTGCGGCTGCTTCAAACCACACAAACCCACACTTTTACTCTGGACTAAAGGTTACTTTCCCACAGAACAGGGGTGTCCAAACTAGGGCCCAGGAGCAGCAGTGAATGGCCCACATGATCCTGATTGGTACTTTATTTAGAAATCATCCGCTATTATATCCTCAATAACTAACATTTTGGTGGGACAGACCTGATACTATATTAATATTCATGTTGTCTTCTTAATAAGATGAATTTTGTTGTTTTTTTCTATATCAGACAATTTGGAATGTTGCGATAATTACTATATCGACATATCGTTAAATAAAGGACAGATGAAACAATCATTTTTGGGAGTCTGTACTTTTTCTTTGCCTCAGTGAGGGACTTTTTGATATTTTTCTGTGCTACAATAAGATCTGAGCTGTAGACAGTTGAATAAATAACTTGTTTGACTCATTATACGTACAAAGGAAGCGCTAAAGTGTTTTGTTCTTCTATTTATTCATTGCGGCTCATGTTTTTAACAATATTCTGCAATTAGAATCGTTTTCTGTGGTGTAAATTAGCTTCTATATTATCGTTTATCTATATCAGAATCGGTTTATTGCCATTGTCATTGATCAAAATTCACAAACATACGAACTTGCTTCGGCGTAAGGATAACAACGAATAAAACAGTAGCAAGATATATTAAAAAGGCATGCATACAATTAAGAATTAAATAAGATAAAATAGACTTAGACTTTGTTTTATATGTTCAAAATGTGTTATTGTGACAGGCCTAGAGACAATAGTTTAATTTTTTTTCACTATAAACAGCACTTTGGAACCAGTTTTATTTGTGAAAGGTGTTATAGAAATAAAGTGGAATGAATTGGATTGGAAAAGATAAGAGATGGTGTAATTACGTGACGTGTTTCGGTCGGTGTGACGTGTCCTAAGAGCTGTTGTCCCAAGATGATGTCCAGTCGCTGGTTGGTTTTGGAGAAAAGGAACGACAGACAACAACCACGTTCTGGACTGGGACAGAACACGGATCATCAACCAAGAGTCCCATAAATACAACCGCCCGATCAAAAAGCCATAGAGTTCAGGCAATGATTACACCGTCTCTTATCTATTGTTTGATACAGAAGAAACTACAAAAAAAGGTCCTGAGGCTGATTGAAAGTTATTGACAAATGCAACACAATTGACCGCTGCTCTCGTCTGTGGCCCTCCTCTTTGTCTCTGTTTAAATATGGAGCACTCGCTGAAAAAGTTCTTAAAATGATCTGCTGCAAGTCCCTCTTCTTTCAAAACTAGATTGACTTTGCAGCTAATAAGGTTAGTTTTGTAATATCCAGTTTTTCAAGTCAGAGGTCCTCAATTTGGTATTTGCTATTTAAGGTGAGACACTGCGGGGAATAGGAAAATATCTTGAATTTAAAGATATCAATTTGAAACTTCTCCTGTAGTTTTCTCACATAAATGTAAGAAAAAATACACATTTAAATTTCTTGGTTAATTCTGTACACATATTAGTTAGAAAAAAATGTACTGCGGGGATTTTCAAGGTTCAAGGTGTCTTTATTGTCCCCCAAGGGGGGAATTAGTTTTGCAGCACAGCTCAACATAAAAGGACAATGTAAAAACAATATAAAATCAAATCAAATCAATTTATTTTTATAATGCCCAAAATCACAACAACAGTTGCCTCGATGGGCCACAGGTAAAAGCAGTTCAGATAACTGTCCCAGAATGCCCCTGTCCTTTGACCCTCCTTCGCGGCGAGGAAAAACTACAAAACCCCATGGGAAAAAGTAGAAACCTCGGGGAGAACCACAGTGAAGGAGAGATCCTACTCCCACGGACGGACAGGCTGCAGATTAACTAGGACTGACGCATCCACTTGGACTGTGGAGCCAGAACCACTCAAGAGGGAGGTGGCTTTAAAGAGTTCCTCCAGGCGGACGAGGAGCAGTCCACCAGTGTAGAGAGATCCTCCAGCAGGAGATGAGGAACAGTTCATCTAAAGTAGAAGGAGTTCGTCCAGGCAGACGAGGTGTGGCTAATCCAGCTGTCCAGGCGGGTGGCGCATAGATCGTCCAGACAGGTGGCTGTGGGGGGGTCGTCACTGGAGCAGCCGCCGCAGTGTCTGAAACAGTCTCCACTCCCCGGGGGAAGTGGAGAGAAAGAGAAACATGTGAACAGCAATGAACAGACTACAGTTGAAGTAATATTAAATATTGTTGATAGATAAAGTAGGAAGAACCAGAGGATAGTGTTCAAGCTGCCATACTTCCCAGCAGAATTGCTCCAAGGGCAGCGTAGCTAAAACTGTAGGTTTTTATTTCTGTTCCTAACTGGCCTGACCATAAGCTATTTCAAAGAGGAACGTTTTGAGCCTGGTCTTAAATGTAGAGACTGTGTCGGCCTCTTTTACATGAACAGGGAGCTGATTCCATAACATAGGAGCTTGGTAGCTAAATGCTCGACCTCCTACTGTGCTTTTAGAGACTCTGGGGACTAACAATAGTCCAGCATTTTGAGAACGAAGAGCTCTGTTTGGATGGTACGCTACTATTGCATCTTTGAGGTAGGATGGGGCCATATTGTTTAAAGCTTTATAAGTCAGGAGGAGGATTTTAAATTTGATTCTAAACTCAACAGGAAGCCAGTGAAGAGACTCCAACACTGGTGAAATATGATCTCTTTTTCTAGTACCTGTTAATAATCTTGCTGCTGCATTTTGAACCAGTTGAAAGCTTCTTATAGAGCTTTTAGGACACGCTGTAAGCAGAGCGTTACAATAGTCTAATCTGGATGTGACAAATGCATGGATGAGTTTTTCGGCATCGTCTCTGGGCAGGATTTTTCTAATTTTGGCTATGTTACGCAAATGAAAGTAGGCTGTTTTACAGGCTTGATTTATATGAGCTTTGAACGAGAGATCTTGGTCAAATAGGACTCCAAGGTTTCTTACAGTAGAGCTGGGGGCTACAGTGATATTGTCCAGAGAAACTATCTGGTCAGATAAGGAGTCTCGCAGGTGCTTAGGGCCCAGCAGAATGACCTCGGTTTTTCAGGGTTAAGGAGCAGATAATTAAGAGTCATCCAAGTTTTTATGTCTTTCACGCAGGCACTAAGTCTGTCTACTTGATGCGTCTGATCAGGTTTCATTGATAAATACAGCTGAGTGTCATCTGCATAGCAGTGGAAGTTAATGCCATGCTTTCTATATATATATATATATAATATAAACATACAGATACAAATAATAAAACAAACCCAAAATCACACTTCCCTCAAAGTGCAAAATTGCAGATTAAATCACATGTGCAAATGTCCTATGTGCAGATTTACAAAGATTTGGATTTTGGATTTCTTATTTAGTTTTTATGTAAACTAGATTGGACTGAAAATTGTCCTTAAAATTCAAATTTCGCCAATTTTTTTTTACTTCAAAGCAAATCAAATTTTAAAAATCCGTCTGTACGTTTTGTCAAAATCTTGTTGAGTCCAAGATTGTAAAGTTTAGTGTGTAGGAGGTACTTTAAGGATGAGCTTTATGTCTCTGTGGGAGAAAAATGCATTTTAAGAAAACACTCTTTGAAGTTACACTGTATGTATGTGTGTATCTGTGGATGAAGTGGATTAAATGGAAGAATAAAACTTTTTAAGAGCAAACTGACCAAAAAACAAACAAAAAATGAAACAGTTTTGCCTGTAGTGTCTCACCTTAAAGGGCCTGTACCTGATTTTGAACCATGAGACAGGAACATGTTTTTGTTTGAATCATTAGCCCCGCCCACATGGTGTGAGTTTCCTTTTTTATAGAAGATAACTTTAAAACAAAAGTCACATAAATGTTATTAGCAACCCTCTCAAGCTAGTGTTGAAAGAAGAGACACTTATATACTGTATTTACCAAACAAATATGTAACGTTTCTCTCACTGTGTAGTTAACTAAACACACAAATAAACCAATGGGACCTTTAAATTATGGATTTTTGTGATATGTAAGATTTAATCAATCCATCTTGCAGCACAGAAGATACAAGTGGAGACTAGATAAAAAAAGATACAGTTAATTTGTTGATTGTCTCTATTTTCCAGTTAGTTGCCACGGGTTCCTTTTTAGCATCTGTGAGCCATAGATGAATTATTAATGAAACTTAATAGTGTATCTTGAGTCCATCTTGAATCTCCCGGTCGTCCACAGTGAATTATCTCTCTCTGTGCTTCCTCTTCTCTCAATCGTGGTCTGCACATTTCTGTAAGTGCTCTGTGTTTATGCTTTTGAAATGGATGAATTTGATTTAATGAAGGCCGTCGCTCCGAGCGCAGTCTTTGTCTGAAGGAGTCTTCTTTGTAAACGGATGAGCGTGGTGAGACCTCCTGCATTGTGCTGGCGCTCAATGGAACACGTGCACATAGTTTTACCACTGACAGGAAAAGTGAAGGCAGATGCTGTGGTGGATACTTACTGTACTTATTGTCGTACTTTCCAATAAGAGCAGGTCACTAGACAAAGGATTTACATTGGGTCCAAGTAAATATCACCTCAACAGCTTTCTTAATCAGCGTGTACTACCACCACTTCTACTAAAACACACATAAATCATATTATTTATCATGTTTTTATTTTTATTGCATGTTTCTACACGCCTGCTGTTCTGTGATTGTGCGTTGCAACACTGGAATGACCCCATTGTTGTAATAATAAAGATCAGGTGATGGCGATGAAATGTATTTTCTTTTACATTGTGACACTCGGGCAAAACTGTCCTACCTACAATTACACTACACTTATTCATGCCTTAAAGCAGTGGTTCTTAAACTAGGAGTCGGGACCCCAATGGGGGTTGCGAAATGATTTTCAGGGGTCTCCAGATGATGGGAAAAAACTAACACAATAGTTTGAAACAAGGCTAAACCCCCTTCAAATGCAGTGGTAAATGTAGATTCCAATTTGTCAGCCAATCAAAGCCATTTTTCTAGGTCTATATTCTCAAAATAAAATCAAACATTATATATACGGCTAATTTATCATTCTGAGTGTCGCCTTTTTTTGTGTTTGGGGGTCGCGAATGTGAACTATTGTTATTTTGGGGGTCGTGACTGAAAAAGTTTGAGAACCACTGCCTTAAAGGACACATGATCTGCTAAACACTTTAAACCATGTTCTAACAATGTACCGTTATCTAAAACATACCTGGAGTTGCATTCAGTAGTATTCACGCTGTTTTGAGGAATGTTCGTTTGAAAATCTCCTCCTACCATCAAAAACACTTCCTGCTGAACTCCCTCTATCCCTGACATTTTTCAGATTTTATACGTCACTTATCTGGGAATCTTCTACTCTTTTAAGTCCTTAAATCATCGGCAGACTCGTTTCTTCCTTCTAAACACGATTACTAAACTACTAACCTGATCGTAGCGTCTCTTAAATTGATCACATAACTAAATTGTGTAAGAGCTAGGCGCCATCTACTGGCTGCATACATTCAGTGTCAGCTCAGACAGCACAGAAACTTGTTTATTCAGTGCATAATAAACTTTTTTGTTTTGTTGAGATGGCAAATTTAAGGTACTCAAGAGCATGTTTAGGTGAATAACAATATGAAAAATGCACAATATTTCCTTTAATAAAGCATGAATAAAGACCTAATTCATAGTGAACAAATAGTTTATAAAGAATGATTTGGGCTTAGTGACTACTTAAATAAGGCGTTAGCTTTAGAAGTTAGGGTTAGGTTATTAATTAAGTAGTTACTGAGCCTGAATCAATCTTAATAAACTATTTGTTTGTATGAATTATGTCTTTGTTCTTACTTTATTAAGGTCATAACATTTTAGGTTTTATAAAGTGTTTCCAAAATCAGAACTGTGTTAAATTGCTTTTATACTTTTGTTTAAAAAATACAATGCAAATTGCAAATCTTTGTATGTATTTTACTCAGATACTTTTAGTCTTTACTGTCTTATGTTTAGTCTTATGTTTGTATAGACGATATATGCAAAATTTGAAGTACCTCCATAACTATAAAATTGACATTTTCCATTTTTCTCCAAATACAGCCCCTGTTGCTGTGCCCTAGTGCTGAACTAACTGTTGATGTCACACGAGCTGTAAGACGCCACACATTTAAGATAAAAATGTCGCTTTCTAACGTCAGCTGTATCAATGCCTTAGATCAGGGATATCCTCCTTAATTTCTCTGGCTCAGTCATACATGATGAGCTCCAGCAGGGGTCTAACAAGCAGACGGAGCTGTGAGTGAAAGAGCACTTCCTCAGACTGCGAGGCCTTCAGCTCTGGGCTCGTGTGGATCTGTATTAACTCACAGCAGGAACCGTCTGCCGCTGCATCTCTTAAAATAATCAGAGTCTTCATCACAGCTCACTGGAGAACGCCGACATGAGAGAATTTCACCGCCACTTTTATTGTGTCGATCTCTCTAGTTATCACCTGTAAAGTTAGACATTTTGCCTTTTTAAGGTTTATGAAGTTTATTTCTGTGTATTTTGCATAAATGGACAATATGTCTTCAATTCTGAATCTCATCATCACCTTCTCATTATGGAAACACTGTATGTAGACTCTTGAGTTTTTTGCGCTCTTAAATTATTTATGTTTTATCTATATTCTAACTGTATTGTAGGTTTTGAGTGCACACACACACTTTAATGCAATCTGCAATTTATCGTGTATTGAGTGCTTTCCTAAAGTGTAGCTTTTTGAATGAGGAAAAGTACTGGGGCACTATTTTTCCATAAACAGTGAGGTTCATGTCTTCATGTCACACAGAAAATATAACAAAAATCAGGCTTGACTCGGTTGAAAACTGTTTACAGAAGGTTCATATTCAGTTCACTCTCGATGTTTACAAGTGTAGCCTTCAGCCTGGAAAAGTCTGTTTGCCCTTTAAAGATGGACGTCAGAGCGTTTTGTTTTCAAATGGAGCGGGACTAAACAATTTAGTGTTCAGGCGTGTGTTCACTGATGGAATTGAGCCACTGCAACTTTAAAGGAGACATATTATGCCTTTTTTGCAGGTATAATTTTACACTTTTTCATTATAAACCGCAATATTGATCTAAAACAGCTTAGTAAAAGAAACAAGTTTATTGACTGATAAGCCCCGCCCTTCACACTGACATTTCACCTGAACAAGGAGCGGATTTTCATTTATATGTTTATTTTATTTGAAACGTGACATTTTTAAACCTACGTGTATCACTCAGAGTCTTAAGTTTCCAAATAACTACACTGAGTACAGGGATGTGGGCGGGGATAGGTAGGTGACTTTTCTGAGCACTCGAGCTTCACTTGCAGGACTATTAAGTCAAACAGGCAGGAATCAATCAAAATTCAGCTTTGAGTAAAGTAATGAAGAGACTACACCATTGTAATAAGATCAGCTCATTAAAGTGGATTTTTCATAATATGTCCCCTTTAATGCCGTCAATAATTGTCCTCTGCATTTGACCCGTACTTCAGTGCCACTGGGGCGACCTGTCAGGAGCCGGGGACCCATCTCCAGATCTGCAGTCTGGAGAAATTTGTGTGCCAGAAGAAAATTCATTATGTTATGAGTTATGTGTTGACCACTCAGTCGTCAATACAACGTGGCCTAACCATTAACCTACTTTTCTTTACATTGAAGATTGTGCAAATCAAAAAAAGCTGGCGAAAAGTTAAAAAAAATAAGTAAGAATGTTGATGAAGCTATATCCATTTTGTCCTCCTTACATACTTTAAAGGAAAAATATTCAGCGTTTTTCCTTTTGCTGTCTGCCTTTAAACATTCTATGACAAGAGTTATTAGTCACAATGAAATTATACTGACGGAGTGCATCCAGTCAGCAAATGGCGCCAGCGCAATATACAATCTAGTGAAGTTGCCGCTGAAATGACGTCATTGTGCGGATTTGCTGCAGTAGTCGTTGTGTTCGGAGGGAGAAATGCTCTGAACGAGTTTAGCGATGATTTAATGACTTAAAACAGAGGAAGATTCTCGCATAAGTGACGTAGATCATTGGTTCGAGTAACCCCTAAGCTTTGCCTCACACTCGGAGTAACCCTTAACTTGAGTTTCAGCAAAATAAATAGGTTTAAAAGTCGCATATTGTCAATTATTACTATTATCTATGTATTTTTAATTTATTGATGGTTCAATATACTCCAAAAAGATTATAAATTTACAACTAATGACACTTTTAAAATTCTGATTAAAGTACATTTCATCTTCTGTTAAAACCTCAAACCATTCTAAGTACCCCCTGGTAATAGCTCATGTTCCCCATGGGTTCCCTGTCCCTCTGGTTGGGAAACACTGACATGGCTGATCTGAAAATACGTCAGAAAATCCCGGAAGTTCAGCAGGACGTGTGTTTGACGCTCAGAGGGGAGAGGATTTTCTAATAAACATTCCTCAAAACAGCGTGAATGCAACTAAATGTTACTCCTGGTGTGTTTTGGATGACGGAACATTGTTAGAACATGGTTTAAAGCTCAAAAAAGTCACTGTAGCAGAAAATGTGTCCTTCAACTTTAATATGCTGAGATTAAAAGTTGAAGAATAGGTTTTGTAGCGTTGCTCTTCTTTGCAGTATCAATTGATTCACTTTAAGCCTCTTGTACTGAAACCAAACACCTTCAGGCACTTCTTCCCCGCACTTTAAAGTCACTCTGAAGAGCTCTGCTGAGTTGCGCTCTGCTTTCGATTAGGTGTGTGCTCCGGAGCCGTGTTTATCTCTGATTGTCGTCGTTGAGCCGTTGAAACGCAGTCCAGTCGATGGCGTTTGATGCCGGCCTTATTGAGAGGCCAGCGCTCTGTCGCCGGGGTTAAAGGCGTGGGCCGAATCAGAATCTCATCGGCGAAATTCCAATCCAAAACAGCTGTGTTTCAGTCCCGAGGGAGGGGAAACCAGGAAAACGGTCTGGAAAACAGAGGGAGAGAAAGAGAGCGGGGGGAGGGAGAGAAAAGAAGAGATGGGAGAGAGAGGGGAATGAAATAGCCTCAGTGAAATGAATGATGCTGATTCAACACTGGGCGACTTTATGAAAACATTTGTTCTGCATTAGGCTCCTCTCAGGCTGCCAGCGCTGACTCCGACCTAGATCCATCCCAGAATTACCAACTGAACTGAAGATTTTAGCGTTTTAGGCCAGTTTAGATTCAAAGGACGGAGTGGGTCAACTTGGGACAGGTCAAACCGTCTATAACAATGTTGGAGTTTGGGCCAGCTTTTGTCGTACAGCTGTGTTTGGCTTATGGTCAAATGGGTGAATCTTTTCCGTGGCTTCTGCTGCTGTCAAACATAATTGAGTTTTCCAGTTGCTCTCGAAAGTCGAACCTAAAAATGGCAAATTTCAGCTCCATGTAAAGCAGAGAATGGAGCATCTGTAGTTTGTAAAGGAACGGATTTGTTTTTAACCCTGTATCATTCCGAGCAATTATTGTAACGTCTCATCTCTGATCAACAATATTTTGTGATCCATCTGTTGATTTGGGAGATGTCTGTTTGTCATTTCTTTGTGCCTTTTGTTTTTATCCTGTTTAAACATCTCTTCATTCTTGCTAAGATGCCATGTATGTTTTGATATCTTTCTAGTTTGAATTGAAACCTTTCATGCAACAAAAATCAGAATGATTTTGATGAATTGACTTTTTAAATAATTGTTGACTATTTTAATCATTGTTAGTCATTATCTGGACAATAAATCATTTAATCAATATAATCCCTGAGGAGATGAAGCAGAGGAGACCTGTGTGCTGTGCTCTGAACACGTTTGTAATTCCACTGTTTTCTCACACGGCGTGTTTGAACTCCTAAAACATCCTAGAAATACATTAGCAAACCGTTGGCAATTAGTTTTATTTAAAGTCGGAGGCTTTTGCAACAAAACTTCAGTTTTCTGTGTTGCAGTGATTTGTTCAGAGGACATATCATAGAATCATGCTGCTGGCCCAGTTCACCTCGGTGCCTCCAGCTCATCAGAGCCGTGTTTACTGTCGCCTGCAGCTGTATTTTACCGTCTACTCGCTGCTGTCATCCCACTGTCAGCACTCACACCCTTCGACCAAACAATCAGCTGTCGTGCGCTCATCAGAGTGGGTAATCACAGCTCGTAACTGAACATTACAGCTGCAAGCATCAAGCGAAATGTGGCCCGATTTTAAACTTAACCTAAACACATATCAGAATCCCACAGTAGTGTACGCCCAGCTTTAAACCTATTCTAGCTCCATTAAAGTGCATTTTCTAAAATTCATATTTTCAGCGCACACTGAACCAGGGGGAGGTAAAAGGTGCCACACAGTGTGGTCATTCTGCAGATGGCTGCCCACTGCTGCTCTGCCAACCATCTGTCCAAAAATGAGACCAGTTTCTGATTGTGGCATCACATTAGCACCGTGTGGTGAAAAGCCTGCCTGAAATGGGCCACTAGAAATTACTACAGTTTTGGTTTGTGTGTTTTTAGTACATGGTGTGTACTAAAGTAGCAAAGGTAACATGGACTTGATCACTCTTGTTCATTATTATTGATTGTAGTTTCTATTATTATTCAGACACTTTTGAACACTTAAGATTTGAGATATTTTGTAGAATATGTTAAAATAATTTGTGCGTCTTGAACATACCCCAAACCTTAATTCATGAAATACATGAATACAAAATGCCAAAAGAGGGTAATAGGACTGCTGGATTTCTTAAAAGTGAAGGTAACAAAACTCAACTTGACAATACAAAATTATAATTTTTCATTGTAGCTTGTCCAAAAAGCCCTGTTGTGCGTCTTTATCCCATTAAATTGTCTGGTTAATATGTATTTTATCAAAGATCTTGTTGCACAGTGAGTCATTGCAAAGTGACATTTACAAATGGCTTTTTTACATGTTAAAAAGCAAACAAAACCAAAAAAAACACCATCCTTTGACATTTATTGCGGTTCCCACTGGTATCAAACACATTTACCTCAAGCAGCAGCATTGAATCTTGGGTCAAATGCAGAGAAGACCAATTTGATTCTGATGAACGGCTGCTGTCTTTGGTGCTCGGTGTCATAGCCTTTTTGTTTACTCTTGTTCATGTCTGCTTCGGTCATGAATAATTTACTGTTTCTTTGGTGTAAATATACAACAAAGTGAAAGCAAAATCATAAATATTCATGAACAACCCTTGTCAGAGTTTTTCCAAATAGCACCGTGATTGTGAAAGAACCCCTGCTGCCTTATAATATATATTTTAATTGTTGTTTTAGTTGTAAGTAGAGCTGGGCGATATGGCAAAAAATTATGATCACAATTTTCTTTGGGCCTGATAATAATTTCGATTTTATCACGATTCACGTTCACTTTGTATTTTTTAATTGCCTATAACAGAGCTGCACGATTTAGGAAAAATATCTAAGTGATTGTTCTGACCAGTGCGATTGTTTATGTTTTTAATAGGATTCATTTCAAATTCACATTTTAAACACAATTTTGTCACATTCAGTTGTCTTTGTCATAACTTTTAGTCATGTCCTTGTCGTTTTTAGTCACGTTTTTGTCGCTTTTAGTCTTGTTTTGGTGCATTGAGTCATGTTTGTTGTTTGTAGGTGTATTTTTGTCGCTTTTGAACACATTTTTATTGCTTTTTGTTGGGCTTTTGTTGCTTGTTCCAGAACACGTTTGTACAAATCCAAACTACAGTGTTAGCAGTTTTTATTCAAATCAAAGCAAGACATTTTGTTGTTTGTGGAAGAAATGATTGCACTTCAAAAACTGCATCCATTAAAATTGTGATTTGGTTTAATTGTGCACCTCTGGCCTATAAGAGGTAAATAAAGTCATCTGCTCAGAGGCTTCAGAGGCTAAACAACAGGAGAAAAAGTGAGTTTGAACAGACAGCTGCATTAAAGAGACAAACAGTGAATCACGATACAACGGTTTCACAAAAATAGCAGACTCACGATTCGGTTTTTATCACCGTATCGTCCAGACCTAGTTGTACGGTGGGCACACTTTCTTTCCCAAGGACCCTGCAGCAGCATTAAACCTCCCTGATTCCAGACTTGATGGTTTCCCTGCGCTGCCGCGTGTCGTTGAGTTCGTCTGCCTGTGCTTGTCCTTGACACAATTTCTCGTCCCGTCCTGAGGTCCCACTGCAGACGGAGGAAGTGCACCTCATCAGTCCTGACGCTCCCCTCGGAAATTCACAGCCCACACCAGCCCTCTGTCCCCTGCGCTCTGCTCCTCTCGGAAGTGGGTAGATTGGTTAACTTATAGATAAACTTTTCTGGGTTTTACAGTACACTACTAGTAATTTGTAGCACGTTTAATTGGCTGAACTGCTTTTGCGTGATTGTAGTTAGAGCTGGGCCATATCATATCGTTAATGATGTATCGTCATTTGCTTTTGGGGCAATGTTAAATCTGGAACATCGTGATATAATTCCACGTACACTGCAGCAGATTTTCCACAATGTTGCAAAGTGAAGCTGATATTGCAGCAAATGGCGAACGCTAACGGCTGGAGACGTTGAGGCGAGAAGTGGACGCAAAATTGCAACAAATGAACACATATTAAACATTCTTAAAGGTTCTACGCTCTATAATTGCAGACAGACAGCACACAGTGGTATCATTCTGACCCAAATAGATGCTTTTACAACGTGTCTGAGCTGAGGCAGAACTGATTTTATTTTCTTACATGAAAAACATGGCTAATGCACCTTTAAACAAGTCAAATGTTGGTGCCATTGTTAAGTATTTAGTCATTTATATAACCATTTATACATTTATCGCAAAATGTCTCTTTTATATCTTGATAAAAATGTCTGGCCATATCCCTGCCCTGCCCTAGTTAGTATTATGGCTGAATGATTTTGGGCGCTCTAATTGACTGTGTTTTGGTGGTCCACCCAAGCTTGACTTCATGTCTGAAAAATGCTGCTCTAAAGCGCTGCACACGCTCAAAAATGAATGTGAATATTAACGATGTGCCAAAGGGTTAGTGAGAGCTAGGGACGAGTTTGACAGATTTAATCAGCTTTAATTCACTACAATATATGTTCTTGTAACTAAACTACACAGCGATAACGCTATAACTTGCTACTGTGTGTGTTTGGATAGTTTTTGAATGTGCTTTTGCTTGTCTGGCCCTTGTTAGCGATCAGTTTGTGCTCTGAAGGAAAAAAAAAAAGTGCAGCGCCAGTGGCAAGGTTGCAAGTCCTCAGCCCAAATAAAAATTCAAATTTAAAAAGACTTAAAAGGGTAAAATATGCCTGGGATCACAAAAAAATTGGTTATGTTGACCCCTGAGCCGAAATTAAGTGAATATATGTAACAAGTTTCACAACACACATCTCAATATGAAAAGTAGTGGTCGTATTGTACATTTATTTATAGAGCCCTTTACAACACCCAAGGTCACCAACGTGCTTTCCAATAAAATGCAAAAAATACAAATAAAAATGCATAAAACCATGATACAACACATCCACTGTACAAAAAGTGCATGTGTGAGTGTGTTTGGGTCAGAGAGTGGACTTTGTGAATTGTTCTTATCGTTGACTGGGTGTAATTGCATTGGGCAATTTATTTGTTCAAACCAAGGACTGCAGATGGAAACCAGCTATTTAGCTCTAATCTGATGCGGAACATCTTTGTTTTTTTATGAGCTTAATGTCTCTGTGGATTGTCCCTTCAAATAAAGACTGATCTAACTAAACACAATGTGCAGCACAATGTCAAATCGGCATTATTTTCAAATACTATAAAGCAGTGGTTCCCAACCTTTTTTGTCTCGAGTAGCCCCTAAGCTTTGTTTTACACTCAAAGTACACCTTAACTTGAGTTTCAGGCAAATAAATGGGTTTAATAGTCAAATATAGTCAATTATTACTATTGTATTTATTGTTTTATTATATTTATGGTCCAAAATACTCCAAAGAAATGCTAAATGTGCAGCTATAGTGACACTTTTTTTCAGATAAAAGTACATTTCTTCTTCGTTTAAAATCTGAAACCAGTCCAAGTGCCCCCCTGGTAATCCCTCATGTACCCCTTGGAGTCCCCGTACCCCTGGTTGGGAAGCACTTCTATAAAGAACGATTAAGTTATTTCGTAAGGAGTCAGTGCTTCTTTGCTGTTTCTTTTTTGCACAATTAGTCGGACAAACCCTCTACACCCAGAGCAGGTTAGACAGGTATTGTGTGTTAAAAGTTGTCCCCTGAAGGTGGGTCAAATCAATATGTTGCAAAGTTGGAGTCCGTGGCCTAAATAGCCGTTCCGCAGTGCGAGCCGTGTGAGTCGAGGGGGGCAGGTGGCTCCTCCAGGATTTGGCCCATAACCTACATTTCCTCCTGCCTTCATTGTCTCACCTCTGTCCCGATAGCAGCAGCGGCAGCAGCGACGGGCCCGGACTCTGGCTCTGCTCCAAAACTGGAATGACCTCATCCTGCTGCAGCGCTCAGGCATTTTACACGGACAATAGATGGCGCCGGTGAGAAGGGAACGGGCTCGGAGGAGGCTCGGCGTGGCTGGGCTGTGCAGACAAAGAGAGGAGCGTAACAAAGGAGGCTGTACTCCAGGCTCCACACCGCAAATCTGACAGGGGCTACAGGCCAGATCCTAGAAACTGGTTAAATGCGATATTAATGCGACTGCGGAAATCATTACTGCACTTTTTGGATAATTTTGCTTTCCTCTTGGATTAGGGCTTTGTAATTAATAGAATTTTAATTGTGACTGAATAATTTCTAAACATTAATGATCAGCTTGGGTGTTTTTCATTGTTATCCAAAGTAAAAAAAAAAGCATGTGGTTTGGTGTTCAGACTTTGGACAAAGAATGTGACAATGTTCTTGTAAAAGGCACAGAACTGTCAGCATTTCGTCGATTAATTAGTCATTTGGTTGTCTAAAATGTATGTTAGTCATGATTTAAAAGGAGTTATATGAGACAACAGCAAAAAGGAGAAGCCATTCAGTGACTTAGCTGAGTTTAATTTGCCTTTTACATATAAATACACTGTTTCCCTTTATTTTTTTGTATAAATAGTATGGTAGTTGTCTTGTGATTGCAGTTTGGGTCAGATAAATGGTCAGATTATTGAGATACTTAATAGTTTTAAGAGATTTTGACAGTGCCTCGCCCCTTTTTAGTCGACTAATCAATCGGCAGGGCGTGTCTTAAGTCAGTCAAACATTTCTTTTGTCGACTTCTAACAACGTAAAATGGCAAAGTCTGCATTGTTTATGTTCAGAAATGAGACTTGAAACCTCTTTTTAAACGTTTCAATAAGAAAAAATAAGATTAAATTGAAAATCATGATCATTTTGATAAATGATTTGGCCAGATTTCCTGTCTTAAATGCTCCACGCTGTTGTGAAGAAATCATAGCAGCAAATATCTGACGGTGGTTACAGAGCTCTTAGAAATTGGTTAAATGCAGTGTTAATGCTACTGCAGAAATCATTCCAGCACCTTTTGTGCGTTTGTTTTTCTCTCACATAAACCTTGGACAAGAGAGCTGTAGATTGACGTTGCTATGTTGTACACGTGTCTTGGTGGTTTCTCTTTACAGTTATTCTTAAGATGTCATTCCTTGTATATCTGTGCATACACCCGTACTAAATTGGTTTATTAAAGGCTCAAAGCAACGTGTTCTTACTGTTGAGTTCATCCAGGTGAAAATATTTGTATACTATATCGTTGATGTTCTGAGAGAAGAATATCCAAGAAATGTATTTTATCATGATTGGATTTTAATCTAACATTTATTCATGAAGAAGCTTTGGCTTTTATGTTTTATGTCCCCAGACTGTTGTGTGAGTCCTACGTAGGTCATATTTGCTGCTCAGGAAGTCACATTGTAAGCTTAAAAAAACTGTCAAATTGGGGACAAATTGGCAAAATGTCTAGTAAAATCTTAAATGTAACATGCACACTATGTTTTTGTGAAATGTCTAGTCTAATCTGTCTAGTCTAACTCTATCGATGGGTCTCAAGAGTGATGAGAAAATCAGCACCGTTGTCATAGCAATTAACAACACGAAACTGAAGATTATTTTGAACGGTTAAAAGCACTCAAAGTGGCTCCTATAAACCGGCAACTGAAACCCATAAATACGTCAATCCTCGCACAATGTTGTCAAACGATATTACACGGAAAGGAAAAGGGAATAATGCAGTTCTGTTAGCGAAAGAAAGAGCACATTCACTGACAACTTGCTCATCGTCTTATCGCCGCCACGTTCACCGACTCATCTTATCTCCTTTACCTTTTTAAATAAGATCCTGTTGGTGTTCTGTAACTGTACCGGGACCTGAAGGCTGTCTGCTGGAGCGAGACGTCCTGAATACCCGCTCTGAGTGAAGACAGACTGCTGCCGCTGCCGAGGCTTTGTGTGCCTTGACATTTCTGCCTCCACTTTAGAGAATACATTTAGTGAGTCATAGAGGTCTGCGTTGAAGAATGACATACTGTATGCCGTCTGGCTGTAAAATGAGCCCGGCATCTCAGCGGAGCACCTTGTTTTTCTACCACTTTTAAAAATAGCCCCGGCCCTGATTCCCATAATAATAACACGAAAGTCAACAAAGGGTCTGCATTGTGCTATGGAAAACGCAGGCGTCTTAATTGCGCGGAGATTAGCGGCAGGCGGCATGTGCGTGTCGCCGGATGTGCTCCAGTCCTGGATAAAGTTCAACATCTAACAAAAACAATTAGGATTTGTTTGGCGGCATAAGTTGGCTATTTACCTGAAATAATCTTGCTGGAATAGCACGCAGCTGCTTACTGGAAAAAATACTTTCTTTATTAGTCTTCTTGTTTGAAATGTTGGAAAAATATTGATATTGGATGTCAAAGGTAGTGTTTTTGGTTGGAAACAATTGAGTATTTTTTGGGGAAAATTGAACTTTGATGGAATCTAAATATATTACGTATCGTCAAAATATGTTTGTTTGATCATTTTACGCCTGATTTTTACTCTTGGTGTTGAGCAGATAATGTAGAAAGCCAAGTTACTGGTCAGAGGTGTCATTTATACAACTTTTTAGTGGAATTCTTACTAAAAAGTGTATGTACGGGCAAAACGCACACTTCCTCAAACTTGCTCGCTTTCGTTTCTGAACTCAGACCACCTTCTGCCTCATCTCTGGAAACATTCATGCAGAAAGCTCAGAGATTTTTGTTCGGATGCTCATTTCCACGTTAAATGGTCACAATCTTATACATTTTTTTTATGTACACATGATCTGCGGAGAGCTTTTTTTATCAACACAAACACCGGTATTCCAATCAATACAAGATAGTTGTCATTTATTGTCAATCTGTAGAACATTTCAACATTTTTTGAACCTTTAAAGACACAGTATGTGACTTTCTAGCAGTGGAAAGTGGTTAATTTCATCGTAACTGAAAGATAAAACCATACTTCGTAACGTTCTCCATGGAGATAGATACTGTACATTTTATGCCACACTGTGGAATATTACAGCCAAAGGAACGACCTTTCCATGAAAACAAGGAAGTGGAGATTCCTCTAAGCCAAGAGCGAGTCAGGTTTGTGGAATTCATGTAGAAGAAGTGCACAGGTTTTTGTTTACATTTTAAGTGCAATAAAATCCGAAATAGAAAGAATTTAAAATAGCTTTAGTCTTTTTTGGCTAAAACGTTAAAAGTCCTATTAAAAAAATGTAGCTTTAAAGTGGAAACCGCAACTATGGGCCTTTTATATTTTATGCAGTTTGATTTCCCAGCAGTGACAGGCAGAGAATTCTGGGAGACTGTGGCCTTCTTGCTCATTAATTTTTCATACCAAGCATTTACAACATAATCATTTCAGATGGATTGATTGATATCGCTCTGGTGGTGGAGTCCATGTTTACTGGACATGGACACCGTCTTTCTTCGTGGGGTCCAGTGGGGTGGATTGGAGAATCTTTGGCGTGTGTCCAGCCCAAACTGTCAGAGCTGGTTTCAGTGACGCCTCGTCCTTATGCTCCGCCATAACTGTTTAGGGCTGTCTCATTTATCGACCATTGGATGAGTTTGGGTGATAATAAAAAATCCATATGTCTGTCATATCCAGCTGGAGTTTGGTGCGGTAGAGTTTAAGACCAAATGTCACCAATAACCATCAAAAATCTAACCTGCTGGACAACCATTCTTATTTTATCAGACAAGGTTTCAGAAGTAGTCATCTGGACACTGTTTTAAAAATCAGTACGGATCAGGAACTGGTCAGAGAAACTCGACTTTATCTTGCTCAGGGCTGCTCTCTGGAAATAACTTGCCTTTGTTTACCCGTTTATATGTAAGATCTTAGTTTAATCTGGAACTATCCTTTTGTTAACCTAGACCTGTTCAGGGCCTTTAAAGTTTCAGTTTAATTCAGAAATTAAAAGGAAATTCTTCTGAAATCTGTCTTGGACGAATGAGCGACTACGCAGACTCCTTTCTTACTTTGGATAATTGTATTCATGTACTGTTTCTTGCGAAAACAGCATGCATTACTTTACAGTTCTCACACACTCATGACTCATACATTCACTTACCAACCGCAAACACAAAGTGACTGCTGTTTTGTCCTTGGGCAAAAACTCTTCCTCCAATTGCCCACTGCATAACTATTTGGGGCATTGAAAATCCGAATAACTTTTTAAACGCTAACGATATCGAACTAAGTTTATCAAACCATTGTGAATAGCTGAATGTGTTTACTGTCATTCACTGTCATTTAAAATTGAGTTTAATACTTTAAGCAGAACTTCAGCGACAGAGCTCCCCCTGCTGGTCTCTTGTGAAAATACACTGCCAGTAAAAAGACACCTAAAGCTTTCTTTTTCTTTTCAGTTTTTTCCCCCTTCCTTTTTATTGAAGTAAGGAAGTATAATCACATACAAAAACATTTCATGTCACCAAAAAAAAAAAGAGTGCAAAAAAAAAGTTGCAAGGCTGGTTTTCCGTGCAGAGACACCAGGGGGCGACGATGGGGGCTTCAAACACCCCAAAAATACATTTACAACCACCGCACGGACTTACAAAGATATTTAATAAGGTGAAAGTGTTACTTAGTTCGACTTTAATTTGACAATCAATGCATTTAACTTTCATTTGATTCTTTATATTACTTTTACAAAACAATTGTCAAATCAGACGCTGTTTTTAATTAGTGCCATTTGGCTGTTTTCCCTGTGATGTTCTGCCTCCCTTTAGCAGATGTCAGGTCTTTAGCTTCACTAAAACCTCCTCCTCTAACACACTCTAAGTATCTTTTCTTGTAAACGCTAATGTGTGCAGTTTATTCATGCCACTGTCTGTATGGATCCTTCTCCGATGTCTGACCCGGTATCGATGGGAGTATATAGATTCCTGATCAAGTCACAGTGGGACGAAAAGTACATGTGGGTCCTGTTCCACTCGGGCCCATTCATGCTGTGCAAACCATTACAACACATTAGTTCATCTGGAACAGCTTTGGTCTGAGATTAAATGTTGCTATAAATCTATACACATACGCTGGCCAAGGTTGTCGCCGCCATATTTTGATCTTAATTTGCTGATTATGACAAATTTGGCCCAGCAAAATATGAAACATTACTAAAAAATCTTAACCTGACAAACGAGAAAGTATTAATCAAAATCATCTGCATATAATTGTCAGCGTTGCAGGATTACATTGAGCTAAGAAAGACATATGTCCAGTTTAAATAGATTTTGTAGATATTGTCACTGAGTTGAATTGGGAAAAAGATCTGAAACGTAATTGTTTTCAATGGGTTTTGTTCTTGGGAGTCGAAGACATTGACTGACTGCTTGATGGTGATTGCTGTGTTAATAGATTATAGAGTTTTCGTTGCCTTTTGTTGGCTTTGATTTGTCTATCAATATTTGCGTTTGTGTTTTCTGTCTGACCTACAAAATAAAGCCTTTACTTTTACAAGAATACAGCTGTGTGGAAAAATTTAATGTTGTATTTTATTATTGTAAATCCTAGAGCTGAGTATCTTTCCATGTTTTCCTAGTACCAGAACAGAACTTCAAGTCTGTACGATGGTTAGACGTCACAGTTCACTAAAATGTAGTGAAGATGATTATATTTAAGATTTTACTAAGCATTTTTCCTGTTTGTCCCCAGTTTGATTATTTTCGTAAAGTATATAATGTTACTTCCTGGTTGGTCATGGGCAGTAAATAGAGGTAATTGTACAACTGTTACCTAGCAACCATTTTGAAAACAAGGGCCAAAATCCAGATAAATTACACAACAATTATGATTTGACAAATTAGAATACCTGATAACACCTTTATTTTGTTGAATGATGTTTAAACTGTCAGAAAAATGTGTCGTTGAGTGTTAACTGTCCATTTATTTTCAACTGTACGTCGCTTTTTGATGACATCACAGAGGGATTCCATTTTAGAACTCAGCACTGCTTCCTGTCATTGTAAACTTTTATTTTTCAAATTTTCTTCACAAACAGCTACTTCAACTATGATAAATATTTAACACAGGTGCCCTCCCACCAAAATAAAGTCAGTATTAGATCAAATGAGACCCTGTCATTAGACTTTAACCTCGTTTACTGTACTTTTTCAGTGCCTATTCTGTATTAATTATGATATAAAATGACTAAACAGAATCATTATGTTCATAAATTACATCAAACTTACACATTTCTTTGAATAAAAGTTTTAAGGGTTCATTCATCAATCATTCACCAGGATATGAAAGTATTGTTTTGGGAACTTATTTTTTGGTAAATATTAAATATTGTTTGTACCAGTTGTAGTACCTCAACTTTTTTGCTTGATACCATACATTTAATGGTATCCAACCTTGTAAAACCTAAAGCTGGGCGATATTCATTGCTTATGATTTGGATTCTTATTCAAAACAAATACAAATTTAAACAGAAAACAGATTTCAGCGCATGAACAATGCTAAGTTTTTACTTGACATTTAACTCAAAGCTGTTCAGTTTCTTCCTCCAGTGTCTGAACTCTGCTCCAAACCACCTGCTTTTACAGAAGGAGACTCGGTGGTAAACCTCTCGATTAAAAAGACTGAAACATATTTACAATCAGAAATGAAATACGAGGAATTGTTTTACCATCTTTGCACAGATACAGCCAGCAGCTCGCCACATTAGAGGGCATGTTCTGGTGTGCGGGCAAGCTGTCTGTTGATTCAATAGGAAACACAACTTTTTCACTCTTCTAATTTCCTGGTGAATTATGTCTATTTTTTGCACAACAAAATCAAATCAAGTCACAGCCAAGTCTTGGGATGTTAACATGACATTACCTCAGAAAAGATTATTCTGTAGATGTTAAAATACAGCAGGAAAACTACACAAATTTGGGCTGTTTGACCACTTTATTCTTATTCATGTCTTCTTCTCCTTTTGTATTTTGCACAATATAACTCCTAAAGTCGGCGTTTGGTCTTGTAGTTGTTGAACAGTGCGTGAAAGAGCAGCTCTGACACATTAAAATGAATGGATTGTTTCCCCCGCGGAGGTCCGAGAGTGGGCGTTCCCCCGGGTGCCGACTGTGTCTAAATTCTGCCCTGTGCTAAGCTAATCAGTCAATCGTCGCTTTTGTGATCGGTGTATGGCAGTCTGTGTAAATCCTTCTTATCTCATTTGGACATCGTAAATACTTCTGCAAAGTCTCCATCCGAAATAATGAAAACCACAATCCTGAGACGACTGAAAATGTCACAGCGATTCAATAAACGGGGCGTTTTGAGTTCACGGACTCTACCACGCAGTCCTCTCTCTCCACCGCTGTTATGGACGAGCGACGGTCACGGTTTTTTGGGGGGGGGGGGGGGGGGGGCGTCTGGATGGCAGCTGGACGTGACCGACCCACACCGCGCGACCCCGAACCATGTGTAAAAGGATCCCGAGCAGGATTAAGATGCGGAGGAAACGGATGACTTTATGACCAAGTGTGGAGTTTTAAAAGACTTCAGGTTTAGTGGCAGGTTTACGATCGACGCCCAGAAAAGGCGCAGTAAAAGAAAGAGCTTTTTGACCCAGACTGCGGTGGTGTAGTTTGTAAGTTTGTCTTCGGTTTCTGGAAAAAGTTGGAACATTGTCGAAGTTAATTTGCAGAACTTACGGAGCAGAAATGGAAAATAATGGGATAGAAAATGTGAATTGCGAGTAAATCTTTAAAAAATTGGGTTTGGTGCTGGTGCAGTAATTTATTATTTATAGTGCACACTGTTTTACACAACTTTTACAGACATTTTTTTTTTCTCTAAACTAGTATGTTTTTTTTAATGTAAGTTCTAACTTTTACAACTGTTAAACTTTAATGTAAAGGTGATAGACGCTTGTAATACCTGTTTTTTATTCCTTATTCATCTCGTTTTGGGATCATTCCATGTCTGTTTTTGCTGCTAAATGTTAAGGTGTTTTTGACATATTTATTTGTTATACATTAACACTTTTCAAAGTGGATTATACAGTAGTTTTCCAAGTGCTTAAGTACATAAATCTTCAATCCTGACCCGGAGTGATCTGGGCTCTTGATGTATGGCTGTTTTATGTTTGTTGGACCAGAGAGACTGAGGACATTATTTTCAGATTCTGTGTTGGTTTCTGTTTGAATTAGCCCGAGTCCAGTTCCTCCTTGGCAGAGATCTGGTGTGTTCTTGATCCAAAAAGCTGTCCGTGCCTCTGATGTATAGACAGTGGACAAAGTCAGGAGGCAAAGCAGGAAGGCAAAGGCACTTTTACTTGAATCTAAAGGTAAATGATGTTAGTTTTCTGGTGGAACGTCACTACCTGCTGGAGACGAGCAGGTGACACCAAAAACTTACAGGTCTGACATGTTTTCCAAGGTATTTATTGTAGGGATTAAAATATTCAATAAATACAGATAAATCCACTGTGGTGTAAACTTTTCGGTATCGCTTTGTAATAGCTACACCTTACTTTGCCTTCACAATGCATTAACAAAGACTTAATTCATAATGAACATATAGTTTGTTAAACAGGATTTAGGATTAGTAAGTACTTAATTAAGGCTAGGGTTAGAGTATTAGTTAAATAGTTAATAAACCTGAATCATTCTGAATAAACTAATTGTCCACTATGAATTAATTCTCTGTTTATGCTTTGTTAAAGGCACATATTCTGCTACAGTGACTTTTTTGAGCTTTAAACCATGTTCTAACAATGTTCCGTCATCAAAAACATACCTGAAGTTGCATTCAGTTGCATTCACACTGTTTTGCGGAATGTTTACTAGAAAATCCCCCCCCTCCGAGTGTCAAACACACGTCCTGCTGAACTTCAGGGATTTTCTGACGTATTTTCAGACTTCATACGTCACTTATCAGAGAATCTTCCGCTGTTTTAAGTCCTTAAATCATCGCCAGACTCATTCTGAGCATTTCTGTCGTCTAACACGATAATTGCTGCAGCAAATCCACAAAATTACGTTTTTTCAGCGCTAACTTCAGCATGGACTCAGTAAGTGTAATTTCATAGTGACTGTTAACACAGGCCATAGAAAGAATAAGAAGCTTTTTTAAGGCACTCGAGCATGTTTAAAGGTTTATAACAATATGAAAAATGCTGATTATTTTCTTTTTAAGGCATGAATAACTGCAATTATTATAAAGTATTACCAGCTTTTCCATCTTTAATTTATTGATTCATGGGTGTTTTATCGCAAACAAGTAACTTCAAATTCTTGCCTGTGAATGAATAGAAACTTTCTAAATGCTTCTCTAAATAAGCAGATTCAAGCCCAAATCTCATTGATAACTGCAGTGCTGTTACAAATGCAAGCAAATTGCCAAAGAGACACCACAACCATAAAAAGTCAGTTTGTGTATGATGTATTTGATTCATTTTTGCTGAGCTTCTACAGCGTGAGTAGCTGCACAATATACAATGGGAATTTGGTTCTGTCATGTTATGTCTGAGATACAAGCGTAAGTTACCTATTTATTGCTTTAAATGCATTTTCAGCTCTTAAAAATCTGAGCTCAACTTCACCTTCTGACCTGAACCTGAGCTCCTCACAACATTACAGACAAAACAATAATCTCAGTGAAGACAAGAATGTTTCAGACTTTAATGTGTTGTTTGACTGGCAGCCACTTCAACGTCAGTCTGCCTGATATACTTTTGAACACCTTTAGGGCTGCGACTAACGATTATTTTGGTAATCGATTAGTCTAGTGATTATTCCTTCGACTGATCAATTCGTTGTTTGGTACACGAAAGACCCGTGGATATGAGAATTTTACTCAATTTCTCCCAGACAAAGCTGAAGTGAAGGCGCTTGATGACATCTTTGAGGAGAATATTTATAGATGAACAAGGATTTTAATGAAAAACACACAATTTCCTGTGTGTTCTTTGTGTCATTACTGTAATAAAACCTCTTCTTTCAGCCGATACAGTGTTTTGGAGTTTGTGCCTTGACGAGTTAACGATTAATTAGTTTAATTAGTTGACAACCATTTGTATTATCGATTAGTTGCGATTAATCGACTAACCCTAACACCTCTAATAGTCACTAGTTTATTTATTGCACTGATAAACTGATTGTATCCTCAAGCTTCTTCGCTTTCATTCAATTTCCTCTCTAATATTTTATCAAACCCTTTTCATCTTTTCTACTTTTGGCATCTATTTGTGTTTAGATAAGTCCATGTAAATTATATTTCCGCTTGACCCTGATGCATTCACAACATGCTCACTCCAGCACTCACAGCCTCAGCTTTGTGAAGCCGACGGGGACTTTCCAATGTCAGGGACTTTCCATAGCATGTTAAAGTCGAGCACATTTCCAGGCCGCTCTCGGACTTAATAAAACATGATCTATCTGAGGACGGTTAACAGGATCCAGTCATTAATACACTTTTCAATCTGGTGCTTCTCAAAATGTTTGCGTTTTTTAGGGGGAAGGGTAGAAAACCGTCACAAAATCCAGCTCTGATTTAAAGCATGTGGCTGTCTGATGCTTCCTGAGATGACAGATGACTTCCTCCTTTACATCTGTGAACAAAGACATAAAATCAGTCAAACTTCCTCTTGTGTCCAAATGTAGATCATTATCAGGCGCAGAGAGGAAATGAAACAGGCAATACACTATTTATAGACATATGCAGCTGATATATGTGGTTAAAATCAAACAAGTGCTCAATCAAATACACTGGTTTATTTTTGTTCTGTCTATGAAATCATGTGAGCCGCCACTTCTCTCCATCAGTTATCAATCTCTGCAGATAACGGACTTCACAGACTCTGGTTTTGAAACAATGGGAAAAGATTCAGGTACTTTTACTGTATTTGAGGTCACTGGTGTTGCAGTCCAGTCCACTTTTCAGTTTGATTGACTTAGTCTTTGAAGTAATATTTACTCCCATAGACCTTTTGGGGGAATAAAATTAAAGTTTATTCTGACGATTTAAAGGCTATGTAGTAACTATTGAGCATAAGACATTATTTAATTTACTAAATATTTCTGAACCTTTTGTACATTTCAAAGTTTTAAACATATCCAACCAATTTTTCGTTTTCAGATTTCAGTTTGACTAAAAATAAAAGCAGCCAGGAAATTAGTTGCTGATTTGCATCCGCCGTGCCTTTTAAAGTCTTGATATACATTTTTTTCTGTAACAAAACCTGAGGGGACTTTGAGGTGGACGGGACTGTTGAGCTGTATTGGTTATTATTATTGTACATTTTATAATTTCCCTCGATTTATCTCATCTTCATTTGACACTAGTCACATTTAATCTTTATTTCATATTTATATAGATTTTGAATACATGTTTCTGTTCTATTGCTGCCCTTGAACTGAGAGTTTCTCTTTAGTCACCTTTAAGTCGTCTGAAGTGGAGGTCTCTCTAAACCCCAAAGGCACGTTCAAATCACCTGTAGCCAGTTCACACGTTGTATTCTTGAGGTGAAACACACTGAGTCTGTCTGTGTGGATATGTTCATGTGATCAGTGGTGGTTTGACACAGTGACAGTCATGTTTTGATAAATTAGCCTGTGGTTACTGCTTAGCACGAAATTGCTTGGATGGATTATATGAACTTTCATCCTGATTTACTGGTTTTACTGATAGAAAACAATAGGGCTTTAGTCCTATGGTCGTTTAGTTGATTAATCGGTCGATGGTGCTTTAGTCGACCAACATTTTTAGTAGTTCACTAATTATTTTATTAAGGTTAAAATGATTTATATGGCACAACAGCAAAAAAGAGTAAATTAGGAATGAGTTAGCTCAAGATTTTTAAGAGTTTCACTTGTTTTTCAAATCAATTCAATTTATGTTTGTAGCGCCCAAAAACAGTTGCCTCGATGGACGACAGGTAGGAAGCAGTTTAAATAAACGATGCGCAAGATAATTTAGCAAATGGATAACTGTCCCAGAGCATCCCCTGTCCTTGACCCTCCTTCTCGGCAAAGAAAAACTACAAAAAACCCTGAAGGAAAAAGTAGAAACCCCGAGGAGAACCACAATGAAGGAAAGACCCTATAGTCCCATGGATGGACAGACTGCAGATGGACCAGGACTTGTCCATCTCTAACATATAAATAGATTGTTCACTTGTATTTTTCTTCATAAACAGTTCTTTTTGCATTAATTCTAGTGCAGTTATTGTCTTTTGAGTGCAGTTTAGGTCAGTTACATGGAGATACTTGATAGCTTTCGCCATAGCCCCTTGTAGTCGATTAATCGGTCGATGGGACATGTCTGTAGCCCCTTGTAGTCGATTAATCGGTCGATGGGACATGTCTGTAGTCGACCAAGAGTTTCTTTAGTTGACTACAGCCCTAGAAAACAATACTCTGATGGAGAGTTTAATAATTATGCTTTTTGGTTCCCAGATTGTCACTCTCTTGCACATTTTACGTTTGTAAGTTATTTTGGCCCCAATTTAAGGATGAAATATTTAAGAACAGTTTACAATAAACACCAAATACCTACAGCACATTCGGCTTTTTTACAAACCTGGTATACACAAACACGTGGGACCATTTCTCAAAGGGGCAGTAAGTTTAAACCACTGACTACAGCCGTGTCTGGTGAGAGTATTAAATGACTCAGTGATTTCAGTTCGATAAAAACTGCCTCTGATCAAAGAGCTTCCACACCAACGGCCCAGATCTGCCAGAAATCTCCGACCAAAACGAGGACTGCAGGAGAAAGGCCTAAAAATACTCCACGTTTGGCCAAAGATCTGTAACTGTGATCAGGAGTCTAATATCCAAGTGGAAAAAGAGGAGCGAGCTGATCGGCCTCTTAAACCGTTGGCTGTGTTTCGGCGCTGACATGTTTCTCCTCCAGCGCCTGGTTCTGTTCTGGTCCAGGTGCAGCGTCTCCATTATATTAAAGTGGTCACATTCCTCTGCCCAATGGGATTTTAATGTGCTCTGTTTGAAATATATTGTATGTTTTAAAAAGCAGATGGTTTTGTTTTATGGCTGAACGGTTTTGGGAAAAATATCCAATTGCGATTTTTCTGACGTTTATTGCATTTGTGCTGAGCTTTGTAATTTCTTTGTTTGGGCAGATTCTCTTCAATTTACTTTTTCTATTGTGATTGTTCTTGCAGCCTTTCCAATGTGTAATAGTTTTTTTTAGGATTCGTCTTTTCATGGCTTTATTAACTTTCAAACTTGGCTGGAAATAATGCTATAAATTGTCATTGCTCACAAAGAAATCCATTATACTGGGATAAAACTAGTTTCTACTCAAGTGTAATACTGTTTTATGTTGGAGTAGATGATATGAAAATTGAAATGGGATCTGACTTGGTAACATTCTGCCAATTCTGGAAAAAAAAAAAGTATATTGTGTGTCAATGCTCCTCTGTTTTACAAATGCAGCTCGATTCAAACGCAAGCACAAACTGCCCACTATTCCCCACTTACTCTTATTCCGGAAGTTGTTGCATGCGCCGCCATCTTTTTCCGTTGTAGTTTACACGGAGCAGACGAGCTCAACAGAAAATAAGTTCTACACGGACTAAAAAGCCGTTGCTGCCTTGTTTTTGCTCATGTTCATTAAACATTTTACACAAATCAATCTACTTTATATAATATTTTAGCGGCAAGACTTTCCCCTCGTTTCCCATTTGCGTGAACACTGTTAGCGTCAAACCGTAAGTCCTTATCATAGACGTAAGAGACAAAAATGGGCAGAGCGGAATAATGTGGTCGTGATATGAATGAGTGACAGGCAGAATTAACTAATCACAGTCAAGTGTTTTCTCAGAAGGAGCAGATTCCTTCAACAAATTCACTCTCACAGGCAAAATATGTGAACAAAACTGTACATGATAGCCAAGGTAAGATTTCCTATTTCTACTTTATCCACAGCCCGCAGTGATACAGATGGTCCTTGGGTTTATCTGCCTTCAGTTGTTGCCGTGTCATTTCACTTTTGGACACACAAAACCAACTGGCTGGTTAACTGGTTGGATTAAACCAAGATGAACTTTTCCAGTGCTTCATCAGACCCTGATCTGGTCTCGATTTGATCTCCCTGGCCTGTCTCCCTGGGAGCTGGTCTGGTTTTGTGTGGTCTGGACTTCACCACTGATTTTCCCTCTTCTCTGTCATTAAATAAAAGTCAATACTTGTTTCCATCACATTCTGCACCAACTTAACTTTCCACAGAAACGCATCAACTCCGATCAGCTGTTTTGCCTATTATTATTGGCCCACCATTGCTAACTGTATTGTAATTAAAATTTAATGGGTGTTAATTGCATAATTGAACTGCAATCTGCAACTGCCCTAAAGCCTGATTAACTCGTCTGTGCTCAGCTTGATTTTGATTTTATAAGACACGATGTTGTAAAGTTTCCAATAGCTAATAACTTAACTCGCAAAAGAAAAATAGGTCACAAACATGTATATTAATTAAGTCCTACTATTATACCACTGATTTTATTTTTACCAATTTTCGCTGTAGCATTTAGCCCGCAGCTACCATTAGCATTCTTTTGAGCCATTGAACCACTTTATTCCTCTCCACGTTTTTGTAATTGTATTTGGCACAATAAAACTCCTAAAGTTTGCTTGTTTAGTTGTAGAACAGTGGGCGATAGAGCAGCTCTTCTACATTAAAATTAATGGATTACTTCCCCCACAGAGGTCTGCTATGCCGACTGTATCTATTCAACGTTCCCGGCATAAACACAACAACAGCAACACTCCGCCAGAAAAGTAACATAGTGCGCCTGTAACAAGACCGATAATAATAGCACAGGAAAAAGAAAAACAAAGAAAATAAATAACAACAGAATAAATAATAATAATTAAAAAAAAAAACTTGTCCAACATTTAAGTCCTATTTACTCCAAAGTCAGTGAAATAAGTCAGAAGTAGTGTTGTTACTATACTAAAATGTCAAAGTCAACTCCGATACAAAGGAATATAGTTGATTTTCTATACCAGTTTCAATACCATGACACTAATTCAATGGGGTTTTTTAGAATGTAGGTCAAAATGTAGGTTTTTAGATAATAGACTGACATTTTCAATACAAAATAATAGTTCTTTCTTCATTAAACATTATGGTCTTGTTCACTTTCTGATAAAACTGAAGATCTATTTGAAACTGTTACGGAAAGGTAGCATTTTGAACTGTTTGTGATTTATACTTGGTCAAATGAGTATCTAGTTTCAACAACAACCCTGGTCCCCTGGTCATGTTTTCTATTTTACGAATGTCTGTTGTAATTTACGCCCTGCTTTTCGATTGTTGCTTCAGCTTGTGTCAGCCATTTCTTTGTGATGGCCTTCTTCCCTGTTGCCAAAAGTATAAGATAAGAAAATATTAGCTAACCTTTATTTGTCCCACAATGGGGAAAATCCAGTGTTGCAACGCACAGTCCAAGAACAGCAGGAAAAGATGTGACAAAAATGCGACTAAAAGCGACAAAAACGCGACCGAATGCGACAAAAATATGACTAAAAGCGACAAAAACATCACTGAATGACAAAAATGCAACTAAAAGCAACAAAAACGCGACCGAATGCGACAAAAATACGACTAAAAGCGACAAAAACACGACTGAATGTGACAAAAACATGACTGAATGACAAAAATGCAACTGAATGTAACAAAAATGCAACTAAAAGCGTCAAAAAGATGACTGAATGCAACAAAAACACGACTAAAAGCGTCAAAAACCCTACTGAATGTGACAAAAACATGACTGAATGACAAAAATGCAACTGAATGTGACAAAAACGCAACTAAAAGCGACAAAAACACGACTGAATGTGACAAAAATACGGCTAAAAGCGACAAAAACCCTACCCAATGTGATAAAAACGTGACTGAATGACAAAAATGCAACTGAATGTGACAAAAACACGACTGAATGTGACAAAAACGCGACTAAAAGCAACAAAAACCCTACCCAATGTGACAAAAACACGACTGAATGTGACAAAAACACGACTAAAAGCGACAAAAACCCTACCCAATGTGACAAAAACACGACTGAATGTGACAAAAACGCGACTAAAAGCGACAAAAACCCTACCCAATGTGACAAAAACACGACTGAATGTGACAAAAACACGACTAAAATCGACAAAACCCTACCCAATGTGACAAAACGCGACTAAGCGACAAAAACCCTACCCAATGTGACAAAAACGTGACTGAATGTGACAAAAACGCAACTAAAAGTGACAAAAACCCTACCCAATGTGACAAAAACACGACTGATTGTGACAATAACACGACTAAAAGCGACAAAAACCCTACCCAATGTGACAAAAACACGACTGAATGTGACAAAAACACGACTAAAAGCGACAAAAACCCTACCCAATGTGACAAAAACACGACTGAATGTGACAAAAACACGACTAAAAGCGACAAAAACCCTACCCAATGTGACAAAAACGCGACTAAAAGCGACAAAAACCCTACCCAATGTGACAAAAACGTGACTGAATGTGACAAAAACGCAACTAAAAGTGACAAAAACCCTACCCAATGTGACAAAAACACGACTGAATGTGACAAAAACACGACTAAAAGCGACAAAAACCCTACCCAATGTGACAAAAACACGACTGAATGTGACAAAAACACGACTGAATGTGACAAAAACACGACTAAAAGCGACAAAAACCCTACCCAATGTGACAAAAACATGATTAAAAGCGACAAAAACCCTACCCAATGTGACAAAAACATGACTGAATGACAAAAATGCAACTGAATGTGACAAGAATGCGACTAAAAGCGACAAAATTGTGTTAAAAATGTGTATTTGAACAGAAAGCTATTATCAAATGGCACTGGTCAGAAAAATCACAATTAGATATTTTAAATCGTGTAGCTCTATTACAGGCAATGGAAAAATACAAAGTGAACATGAATCGTGATCAAATCGAAATCTTGATCTGGCCCCAAGAAAACCGTGGTAGTAATTTTTTAGCATATCACCCAGCCCAATGTAAAATCATCTAAAAAGTGTCTAAAATGTTTTTTCTTCCATACTGCACTGGCCTCCTCCTGCACAGTGTAGCTGCGTCTCTCTCTCTCCATGTCCTGTCTCTGCCTGGTT
Organism: Rhinogobius similis; assembly: GCA_019453435.1. NCBI lineage: Eukaryota > Metazoa > Chordata > Actinopteri > Gobiiformes > Gobiidae > Rhinogobius > Rhinogobius similis. Next base: position 35,836,411 of record CM033621.1, on the reverse strand, counting down.
TCTTTGTTCGCGCCGGCAGCCAGTTTAATGGATCTTGTGGGGGGAGTGTTGGGAGGTGGTGTAAAAAAAGGAGGAAGATGAGAGGAAAAAAAAGTGCTTTATATAACGGGAGTCACAGCCAAAGCGCTCGCGGTGAGAGGAAATGTCTGCAGGCTGAAGTCATGGGCCCAGGAGTGCTGTCCGACTGTGCATCTGAGCGCTCGGCAGACACAGGCCAGTTCACTCACATACAGCTGCATTAAACCTCCCTTAAACCTGTCCACATGAAATACTGCATTTCCACTGGCGCAGGCATCGAGTATGTTTGAGTTCAACATATCTGCGAGGGCTTCTTAGAAAAGGCAAAAGGCTGTGGGAAATAAATGGACGGAATGATTTAGGGCTGCAACAAGTTCATCGAATCATCGCAACTAACTGATTATAGACATGGTTAGAAAGTAATTGAAAAATAGTTAACTGGTCTATACACAGGCTCCAGAACATGCCATGAGCCGAGAGAAGAGGTTTTATGACTCAGGAATTACGCAAAAATGTCAGAAAATGTATAAATTCGATGAAAACACCCTTTTGTCTGTAACTATTCTTCACCAGGACGTCCTCAAACGGCTTCAGATCAGCTTGATTTGGGTAAAATTGGGTAAAAATCTCATATTCACAGTAAGGAAAAAACTGTTTTTTAATTGAAATAAAGAAGTACAGTCACATACGATAACATTTCACGTTGCAAACTATAAAAAAGAGAGCCAAGGTTTCTCAGGAGAGTTGTCTTCGATTAATCAGTCTCTCAGCAGCAACTTCAACATAAATAAGGCGGAGCTAAGGTTAATCCGTTTTCCCGAGGCAGGTAGAAACATTAAACACAATTAGACGGCCCCAGACACACAGCTTGACATTACAAGACATTAAAGATTATAGAAAATATATACAAAATAGACAGCATAAACAGTATGTCTCACATCTGGCAAAGAAAACAGATTATGTACAATAAAAAAAACGATGGTAATGTGGTTAATATGGTCCATGTCATTGTCTGGTTATTTAAATTTGGCAATGGTGACTGTTTTGCTGTCTTTTTTTGAATCAGAAGTTTACCCATGCCTCTCCAAAATGCAAACTTATTCAATTATATCTCAAATCCCTTGACAATACCTCAAGGCGCACTAGTGTTTCCCGACACTCTGGTTCAAAAACACCGGCCAAAATTAACCTAAATTGCCTCCAGCTTTTAAATAGTTCGTAATCATTGCAACATCCATTTCATTTGCCTTTTTATTCTATACATTCTACATGTGTTTACTTCATTGTGTTGATTGTCAGAAAGTGTTATTCAGCTCTGGCCCCAGTCAGAGCTGCAGTGGTCAGTGCTGGCTGTGAAGAGTCTCGTCTGATTTGCAGCTTTTGTGACAGACAGAACCTGTAATTGTCCCAGATTACAGCTGCTGTGAAGAACTAGGACTCAGTGTCTTATGCAGAGAATTACTTTATTTTAAAACCGTAAGATAAAGACACAGTCATGGCCCAAAGCCTTCACACCCCAGTTTTTCCACAAAATGAAGCATTTCTCCCCAAAAAGTATTGCAATTCCACATTTTTGTTATACACATGTTTATTTCCTTTGTGTGCATTGGATCAATAAAAAAAAACAGAGGAAAAAAAGCAAATTTGACATAATTTCACAAAAAACAAAAATGGGCTGGACAAAATGATTGGCACTTTTTCAAAATGGTGGATACATTTATGGATAAATCGTCGTATAAGCATGTGATGCACGTTTAAACTCACCTGGGACAAGTGACAGGTTTGGGCAATATAAAAATCACACCTGAAAATAGATAAAAAGAAGAGAAGTTGAGCCAGTCTGCACAGTCTGGGTGTGCCACTAAGCATGGAGAACAGAAAGAGAAGAAGAAAGAGAGAAAGAGAACTGTCTGAGGACTTGAGAACCCAAATCTCAACAATCTCAAGGTTAGAAGTCCATCTCCAGATCTTGATGTTTGTCCACAGTGTGCAACATGATCAAGAAGTTTGCAACCCATGGCACTGTAGCTGATCTCACTGGATGTGGACGGAAGAGAAAAACTGATGAAAGGTTGTAATGCAGGATAGTCCGGTTGGTGGATGAGCCCCCAACAAGTTCCAAAGAAATTCCGTCTGTCCTGCAGGCTCAGGGTGAATCAGTGTCGGCGCCAACTACCCGTCGAAATTTGAATGAAATGAAACGCTATGGCAGGAGACTCCGTTACTCACACATAAAAAAGCAAGACCGCATTTTGCCAAAATGTATGTGAGGAAGCTTAAATAATTCTAGGAAAATTATCCAAAACTAGATTTGAATATTCATGTAAAATAAACATTTAAACTGAAGATGTTTGGATCATAGTTTAATCGTTTTGTATAATTAGACAAGGTAAGAGACGATGTATTACCTCAACAATAACTTCCATCTTTGTCAGAAGCATCACACACTGGCAGCCAAACTTCTTTTCAAAATTGTCAGATGTCGGACAAAAAAACCCAACAGTTCTATTCTAGTCTAGTTTGCTTCCTCTTAAATTGTCAACCCTATCCTCTCCATCCTCCTCCTTTGTTTTTCCTCTAACCCTCTAGTTTCTTAGTAACTCCAACCCCATCATCCTTTAATCCATACGTTCACTCTCCCTTTTCTTGTCCAAACCGTCTCGCTCCGATTCCAAAACAAAACATGTGCCCCACAACATAAGAGCGTCTTTCTGTATGTCCCGTCAGAGCTAAAATAAACCTAGGTGCTGTTAAACCTCTCAAGCCTCTTCTCAGTGTGAAAAATGCATAATCAATTTACCACACATTATGGCTGGAGCTAAAAATGTCACCTATGTTCATGCTTTTAACCGCCACATTAGACACATTGAATTCACATTCACATTCAGACTCACTGAAGCTGTTGTTAAAGGGAACGTATTATGATAAATCAACTAGAATGAGCTTTTAACCGTGTTGTAAGATCATTAATTTTCGTGTACTATCTTAAATGTTTGAATAATCCTATTGTCCTGCAACTGAGGCACAAGTGCTCAGAAAATCCCTGTTTTCACCTATCTCCGCCCACATCCCTGTATTCATTTGCATTTATTTGAAAAATGAAGATGAAGAAAACCATGTAAATGCCAATCTGCTGCTGGTTACGGTGAAATGTCACTTTGAAGAGGCGGGGCTTATCAGATCTGCAGTTTTGAACAAGAAGTCAATGGACCGTTTTCTATTATTAAGCCATTTTATATGAATATTGCTCTTTACAATGAACCAAATATAGTTCAGTACTAAGAACTTGAAATGTATTCCACCAGGATCCTCAAAAAGCTTCATCTGGGTCAAATTTAGTAAAACTTTCCATCCATAACTTTTGCGTTCTAAACAAGAAATTGATAAATCGTAAGAATGATCGATAGTAGAGATGGTCGATACGGCAAAAACTTATTATCACGATTTCCTTGGGGCCAGATCATGATTTCAATTTGATCACGATTCATGTTCACTTTGTATTTTTCTTATGCCTTTAATAGAGCTGCATCATTTAAGAAAAATATCTAATTGTTATTTTTTTCTGATCAGTGCGATTAAGATTAGATTTGTGATTTAGGTTTGAATAATAGGATTCTGTTCAAATTCACATTTTGAACATCATTTTGTTTCTTTTTAGTTTTTGTAATTTTCAGTCGTGTTTGTCATATTTAAATGCGTATTTGTTGGTTTTTGTCACGTTTTTGTCACGCTTTGGTGCATTGAGTAGCGTTTCTTGTTTGTAGGTGAGTTTTTGTTGCTTTTGAGTGCATTTTTATTGCTTTTGGTCATGCTTTTTCTGCTTTTCGTGGCAATTTTGTTGAATTGTGCAGCCCTAAGAGGTAAATAAAGTGATTTGCTAAACAACAGGAGAAAAAGTGTGTTTGAACAGACAGCTGTATTAAAGACAGAAAAACAGTGAATCACGATACGACGATTTCACAAAAATAGCAGATTGTCACAGGGACGAGCTCACGATTCGATTTTTTATCACCGTATCATCCAGCCCTAATCGACAGACTTCTTGATTACCAAAATAATTGTTGGTTAGCAGCCCATATACAGCTGTGTCCAGGAAGCTATGATCAATGAACTTTGTGTTTTATTGTGTGATTTGTGAGATTTTCAAGTTTCTCTGTAGTATTTATTTATGTATCAAAGCCAATGTACTGCACTCTCGCCTAAAGAATGATTAAAATGAATGTTTGATGTCACGACTGTAAAGGCATTCTGATGTTATGTCCTTGGGCAAGACACTTAAGCCACCTCACCTGTGAGAAGTGTGACTGATGGTTGGAGGAGCTTTAGGCGCCGAATGGCAACCGATAGCCGCCGCTTTTAGTTTCATGTAGATTCCTTCACTTTTCAGTCTTTGGTTGATGCTAAATAAGACTTTGAGGTATTTTTAGGATAAATACATGAAGGTTCATCATAAAACCAGATCTGAATTTTACGATTGTGAAAAGAAACATCACGATTGACCAAACACTTAAATCCTTAATTCGCTTTCCTTCACAAGTTTAAGTGATTATCATTCCGCACTAGCTTTATGAAATCTAACTTTCTGAAAAAAAAAAAAAAAAAAAAAAAGTTGAATTATTTGGACAGCTATTCTACTAAATAAATTAAATTTAAGTGGGAACGAGATGGTGATTTTGTTTAGACAGATTTATGGGGACTTCTCAACAAAAAATCATGTTTGGAAAGAATTCTGTTGGAAAAAATGTATTTCATAACTTCATGTTAAAGTGCCTATGACAGGTCGGACTACTCATTCAAATGAAATGCAGTTAAGATAAAAAAACAAACAAACAAATTCTGCAAAATCTTACCCCAGTTTAACTTTTTCATGTTTTTTTTTAGAATTTTAATTTTACTTCCTGGTTGTAAATGACGGCATCACACTAGGAAATTACCAAGAAACCATCCTGTACACTGGGACTCATCTAATGTCACAGATTTATTTTTTTTATTTGACAAAGAAAAAGACATGTGAACACCTTTATTTTGTTGAAACAATGTTTAAAGGGTAAAAAAAAACATTTATTTTATGTAAATTATGCATAGCCTTTGTCTCCCTAGTGTGATATCGTCTATTTGTTTACTTCCTGTCATTTTCAACTGATTTTTCAACTTTTCTCCACAAACGGCTACTTAATTGGTGTAAAACTATCATTTATATTACCAAGAGATATTAATACACCAAATAAAGTCAAAATTAGAAATTCATAAAAACCTGTCATACACACTTTAAGTTTTTGCTTTATTGACAGGGAAATGCTAATGAGTGAAGAAACTGTGGGTTGCCAAGTGGCCCACCTTTACCATGTGGTTGGGGACCATTCTATTATCTTCAAATATTGGATTGAGATCAACAAAGACTGTTTTTGACATCGCCATCTCCCTCGATTTCAGAGCCCAAATAGGGCCTCAAAACTCCTGCCATGAGCACAATAAATGGATATCTCTGAACACACTTTTGGCGGCACGGAAAAAGGCTATCACAAAGAAATCGATGACACAAACTGCACCGAAAATCGAGGACTGGACTGACCTTATAATTGACATGCAAAAATGGAAAAAAACAACACAGTCGACCTTAATTTGACAAATTTGACAAACGCTGGCCCAAATGGAACGTTTACTTTGGACGGCATGTGCTGTAATTTTCTTTGGATGTCTTTGGCTGCCTTATTTTTCTTTCCTTTTTTCCTGTCATGTTCTGTTCTTTGGTTTTTCTGTTCGGTTTTACATATTTAAAAACTGAAAAAAGTAATAATATTTGCACATAAACCACTTGATTAAACAGCACTTTTTTCGTAGAATAGATTGAACTGCAATACGTCATTTTTGCGCTCGATTGTCAGTTTCCCGAATCATCTTCATCCATAAGACATCCCTAAGTGCAGGAAATGACAAGGTTTTCTGCCTAAAAAAGACAAGATTAACGCATAATATAACAACTTGCTCCATCAGATCCTATTGCAAACTCTCGTCTGCGTATGAATACAGTTTTCTAGCCCTGTCCAGTCGAATTTCAAAGTTCAACAAGTTGTGTCAAAACTCCTTGAAAAGCAGCTTTGTCTGGACCTGCTTTCCTTCCCCTCCCGCCGCGCTGCAGCCCTGTGTGCGTCTGCTCGCTCTGAGCTGGCCCGGGTCCACCGAGTTCATTTTTTCCCCCTGATTTTTTCCACTTTTATTGTTCTTTGTTGGCTGCGCCGGCCTCTGGGGATCCAGTCACCTTCGAGTAATTACAGTGTCGAGTTACACGCGGCTCTGTAATGTCCTGCATCTGCTGCTCCGCTCACATGTTCTCGGCGCAGTTCTGACCTGACAGATCTGCAGATAAACCTGAAATAAATCCAGAGGCTCTGCCGTGAGAATGTGGCCCGGAGCACATTCGGGGGCTGCGGGATGAATAGTGATCTGCCCCTCCGCTCGTGATGTTTCTTAATCATGTCAAAAACAAGTCGAGAGAAGTGTAAGGGGGAGCGGGCCGCGTGCCAAAGACTTCATCGCATCATTTTCCTGTGGCCCGGATCACGGTTTCTCAAGCTTTTTTTTTGTTTTTTTTTTATTGCATGCGCCTATTTCATTCATTCCTGTCCTAAACTGTGTGTTGCAACAGTGGAATTTCCCCATTGTGGGACAAATAAAGGATCTCTTATCTTATCTTATCTTATCTTATCTTATCTTAAGCTGTGGTGAGCGCCAGCAGTTCCAGGCAGAGAATTTTGGTGAAGTTTATCATTTTTGCTTCCTGGATGGACACGGGAAGCAGATGTAACTGACACAGAGGTAATTCCATAGCAACAAAATGGTAAACAAGGGCCACAATAGTTATAATTTGAAGAAAAAATACATGACAGTAGGGATGGACGATGGGGCTGCACAATTTGGGAAAAGCCAGTATTCACCTTATTCCAGAAGTTGCCGTATGCGGCGCCATCTTTTTTCATTGTAGTTTACACGGAGCAGACGAGCTCAACAGAAAATAAGTTCTACACGGACTAAAACGCCGTTTTCCACCCAGGAAATCAGTGCAGTGTTGACTTGTTTTTGCTCGTGTTCATTAAACATTTTACACAAATCAATCTACTTTATGTAACATTTTATCGAGAGATTTTTCTTGTTGGCCATTTGTGCGAACACAGTTAGCGTCAAACCGGAAGTCCCTTTACTACAAGAGTGTGGATCATAAACATAAATAAAGGCAAAAGTGGGCGGGGCAGAATAAGGTGAGCTGTGATTGTGATTAGATTTGCAATTAATTTTTGTTTTAATGATGATTTAATGATTCTGTTCAAAGTTCACATTTTAAACGCATCCAGGAGAATTGACAGAAAGACTAAAATAGGCTTTCTGTCAATTAACCGACAAACTAATAAAACATGTTTGTACACATCTAAACAGTTTTTGTGCAGAATAAAGCAGGATATTTTGTTCTTTGTTGAGGAAATTATGGGACTCCAAAAATTGCAGCCTTCGCAATTTGCTAAATGCGTCCATTCAAATTGCGATTTCAATTCCATTATGATACATCTTGCAGCCCTAGTCAACAATATATAAACATTTAGATAATATTGTTTTGAATAAATGTAAAATTTGAGTATCGAGTTTATCATTTGTAGTAAAAAACGCTACCAAAAAGATGTTTCAAAATAAAAATGAAATAAGTTATGTTGTAAACTTTCAAATAAGAGTATATGGTGATATTTCTGCACTTAAAAAAAAAACTTGATTTTTACAAACAATTCACATTAGCTTGATAATTGAAACTCAACTGATATGTAAGGTTTAAACATTTCTGTTGCATTGACATAATATCGTCTGACTATTGTTTAAAAAATATGGAGACTACAAAACATATCGGGATACTAATATTCATTTTTGTCACTACTGCCCACCCATACATGACAACATACATGACAACACTTATTTTCTTAAACTGTGTGTTCGGGTGTAAATTGTCCCTGCATTTTGGAATTGATTTTGTAAATTAATCGAGGTAGGTTTTTATTTGAACTTTGCACTACTTTTCAACCTTTTCTTCATAGACAGCCACTTGTCTAGTGTAAAACTTACATAATCAGATCCAACCAAACACAGTAATAATAAAGGGAACATGAAACCTGACATTTGCTTCTTACCTTTAACTTGGAGACAGTTTCATCCCCAGTTTTGTCCTGCTTTGCATTAGTTCTTGGCAGCGGGTTGTTCTAGTTATACTCATTATAGGCCGAGTAATTTTGACCTGACAAAGTCCTGTTATACAATAGCCCTGGTTTAGATCTGGAAACTCGGCAAGAGACTTCTCCGGGATGAAAAGTCTGAGACCCACTGGCCAGACCTCAACTTAAATTTACGATTCATGGACACTGTTTTATTTGCTTTTTAGGAGGAAAATAAAGCCACCTGCTGTTTCTCAAAGTTCTTACTTCTTTGTGATTGGTTGAATCCACCTGTCACTCAATCGGACTTTGGCCAATAGGAGGTAGTGTTAAAGCATGCTGATGAAGAGCTCTGAATCATGACTTTGCTTTCACCAAAAGCATTTGGTAGGAATCAGATCACAAACATTTTTTATTTGCTTCAGTCTTTAAATTTTGGTAATTATATCATATTTTTCAGGCCTGGAAATAGTTTGGTTGATATTAAAGTATGACACAAAAAAATGTTATATTGCGATTTTTTTGGGGCCAAATCATGATTTCAATTTGATCACGTTGTATTCACTTCCTAATAATAGAGCTGCACAATTGAAAATATATATAAAAAGATCTAATTGTGATTTTTCTGACCAGTGCGATTGCGATTAGATTTGCAACTGATATGGATTCAGTTCAAATTTACAATTTATACATCATTGTGTCGCTTTTAGTGGTGTCTTTGTCATTTTTAGTTGCGTTTTTGTCGCTTTTAGTTGCGTTTTGGTGCATTGAGTTGCGTTTGTTGTTTGTAGGCGCGTTTTTGTTGTTTTTGAATGCATTTTTAGCACTTTTGTCGCTTGTTTCAGAACATGTTTGTACAAATCCAAACTACAAATCAAAGCAAGACATTTTGTTGTTTGTGGAAGAAATTATTGCACTTCAAAAAATGTTTGCGATTTGCTAATTGCGTCCAGTAAAATTGAGATTTTCTGTCGATTGTATTTAATTGTGCAGCCCTGGGCTATAAGAGGTAAATAAAATCTGCTCAGAGGCTTCAGAGGCTAAACAGCAGGAGAAAAAGTGTGTTTGAATAGACAACTGCATTAAAGAGACAAACAGTGAATCGCGATATGACGATTTCACAAAAAAGTAGATTGTCACAGGGACGAGTTCAACATTCGGTTTTTATCACCGTGTCACCCGGTGAGCTTTACTCCACTTCACAGACATTGTCCTCCATATCAATTTTCCATACTTTCAAAACAACAATTTCAGTCTTTTCTTGTAGACCAAACAATATCATAGCTGCAAATAGATTGTCTTTAAGCCTATTTTTAAAGCCGTGTTACAGCGTTTCTGTGATTGTAAATAATGTATCAGCTCCAGCGGTTGACTGTCTGGTCAACTTTAGTGAGGAGAGCTAAAAATAGCCAACAAGCAGGACTTAAATCACAAAGTCTTACAAGGAGAAGTGCTGGTGAGTCATACAGTTTTCCACCTCGATGTCTTCTTCTCTTGGACACTTAAGAAGTCAGACAAAGTCAATATGAAGGACCCGTCCCACTCATCAACGTACACAATTCATATTTAGGTCAACTATTTACGTAGCTTGAATCTATAGTTCCAGTTTTTTCATGAAGTAAAGTAAAATGTGTTTTGTCCTGGTGTAGATATATTCTAAAAGCAGATCTTGGGGGCACAATGAGACCGCTGTGTGCTGTCTGCATCTAAGTATATATATTTTCCTCTGTGAACAAGGAAGTGCGGTGTTAGCATAGTTAGCTAGTTGTTGTTCTGAAATGGGCAAAAATCGCCAAAGAAATCTGACTTTTGTGAAAGTTGTAGCTGAACACAGGCAGTTTGTTTTACGTTGTGTTCTAAGGGAAAAGGGCTTTCTGGAGTACTTAAACTAACAATAATTTAACTATTTTAACAGAGCCGCTCTGGCATCTGAAAGTTGTGAATCTTGGTAGTAATCAGGAGGCTTGGAATGCTTTAGGAAAGGGAGGAATAACTTTGGACCTTTGAGAGCAGTTTAAAATGAGCTGGTTCTGCTTTTTCTGTCAATTGTTTTTTGTAATCCGGTACAATGGCTGTAAAATTGTCTTTGAATACAATACAATACAATGCAATAATAAACAATCGGCTTCAAAAAGTAGAATAGTATAAGTCAAACTTCAAGCTAATTCATTTTATCTCAGCCGTTATGTTGGAAGATCGGCCCTTTAAATATTCACTTGGACTCATCTCCAGATCTTGAGCTTGGTTCATGGTCAGATGTACTGAAGGGTTATCTCAGTGTGAAACCAGAGCAGGGCTGCAAGATTAGTCACAAACACATCAGAACTGCAGTTATAAACGCTGTAATATTTGAAGTAGCACAATTTCCTCCACAAATAACAACATACCTTGTGTTATTCTGATTAAAAAACGGCTAAATTTAGATCCGTACAAACATGTTCTGAAATACTATGGTTTGTTTGTTCATATTTGTCTCTGTCACCTGGACGCATTTAAAATCTGAACTTTGGGGGCGACTGGAGGAAATATTGTCGTGTGGGGCGTTGTTGAGTGTCATGAAAAGCACTATATAAGTATGATGCATTAACTGTGAACAGAATAAAGAATAAAACAATTGGATATTTTTCCCAAATCGTTCAGCTCTAAACCAGAGAACACCAAGGAAGCCCACCCAGACACAGGAAACATGAAAACTACACACATGCAGCCACCAGTACATCAACCATGAATCTAACTTTTTTTTTTGGTTTATACATTCTAGGGCTGCACAATATAACGAAAAAATATCATTATTGCACTTGTTATGACCGCAATATGCATATTGCAAAGATTTGCCATAATTTCTAATGGTTAAATGCATTAATCTTGCATTTCTTGCGCTTGTATTTACTTTTGACTAATCAGACACCATTAAATGTTCTCCCCCAAAAGCGCCGTTGTACGAAGTACTAAAGTGTTTTTTTCTTAAAGATCTTGCTTCAAATTCCATAACTTTTTGTCACTATTCCATACAAACAAATATGAAGGTGAATAAAATGTCTGAAATGTTTTGCCTCGGTGATTTTTATGGTTTGCAGAGTAATGGATAAAGCAACTTTAGGTTCGCACTCCAAACACTCCAAAGGTCTCCACTGTGTGTATATCTGTACCTTTGCTACTTTAATTTAAAGTAAGAGTTGAGTACTTAATTGTTATCTTTCATACCTCGAAAAGAAAATAAAAATATATGCAAATGAGGAAAAATATTAAGATTTTATCGTTATTGCAATACTTGACACCCATATTGCACTAGTCTATTCTATTCTATTTTGTCTCCTACTACTTTTCTGTATAAATAGTTGTTTTTGCATGAACTTCTCTACAGTTGAGTTCTTTTGAGTGCAGTTTGGTTTAGATACATGGAAATACTTTACACTTTTGATATCTTTTTGCCACACCCCCTTGTAGTCGATTGATTGGTCGATGGGGCAGGTCTTTAGTCGACGACAGCCCGACTGTTTTATGTTGCACCGTACGTCAAAGCAAGTTCCTATGTTTGTGAAATTTGATCACTGACAATGGCAATAAACCGATTCTGATTCTGATATCACACTCCTTTCCCATATCGTCCAGTCCTGATATATTCCTGTGAAATACTAGGACTTAGTAATTCTTGTTGTGGATCAGTTAAGAGTGTGAAGTTGTAGAAGATGCTCGCTTAGGGCACAGGTCCATTTAAGACCAGACAGTGTTCTAAACATGTCCATTTGTCTGTACACTGTGGCATTAACTGTCCTTGTCCGTAGAAAAGCATTGGTTTTACTTGGAAATGCCGTACTTTGAGTCTAAACATACTGATTACTGTGCATCAGCGGTGCAGGGGACAGCTGCTCTCTGTCTGCAGTCTGTTTGCCATTACAGTACATTGTGTCCTGTCCTGCGGTGCCCTGTGAAAGCCATCAGAGCTGCTGCGTGTCTGCTATTGTCTTCATGCACATACGAGAAGCAAAGGCTCTCCGGGGGAAACGCCTTACTGTGTTAGATTTAGAGCTGAACGTGTTAATATGCAGGCGTGTTTGGAGACGGCGCTTGAAAATGAAAACTGGTGGAAGCTGCAGTGAGGTGTTTAAATGGGTGATTAAACCAGAATCAGAATCAACATTGTAAGGTGCAACAAACAACATTGAAGAATTATAATAGTTTAAAAGATATGGGTTACACGAAAATAATAGCATGCAAAGTGAAATCTGTGTTATAATAATGTGTTATAAGTATGTAAATATGTGCACACAATTTATATTAAGCAAATATGTGATTATTGAAGAATTTTATTTGTTAATGCTTTGGATTAAGATTCCTTAGTAAACTATAAATTGTTAATAAGCACTAGTTTGTTTATAAGACCTTATACATAGTTTAATCACATGAATGTAAGAAAAAGTTTTTCATCACATCATGTTTTCATGTAGAAATAAGACATTTTATGTAGAAATAAGGCATTTTATGTGTAAAAACAGCCAAAATTACACATATTTGGGACTTATTAATCTGAAAAATGGACAGAACCAGGTTTACATTTCTTCATTTTGTACACATTAGTTACAAAAACTTTACAGAGGGGATTTTGGATTTCTTATTTGTTTTTGAGTAAACTTGATTTGATTGAAAATTGTCCTACAAATTCAAATTTCACCTGATTTGTTTTACTTAAAACTTCAATAAATCAGTTTTAGAATTAGTACAACACGCAACAAGATTTTGTTGAGTCCAAGATCACAGCGAATTTAGTAATCGAATAATCGAGATCATGCACTGACATTCTTTTATTCGACCCCCAACAGTCCGACTGAGAGGCAGAATTACTGGCAGCACAACTGATAAAATGTGTTTCTTTGCTCTTTTTTTTTTCTTATTTCTTTGTCTGGAGCCAATGTTTTATTGAAGTTAACTTAAAAATTTAAACTGAAAGTAGTTTTTCAATGCTAATCAGCTTGTTTGCTGACGCAGTTGGAGATTTAGGACACTTCATCTGTCGCACAACACTTCATTTCCTCAACAGTTGGAGGAGAGAAATGTATGAGTTCAACTGTATGTATGAATGATAAATGTAAGTGTGTTCTTATCTGGTTTTCCACAGCTGTTGACTTTGCTTTCTCTTTTATAGAAGCAGGTACAAGCTAAATATTTAACAGAGTTGTAGACTTTTATATTTGTCGTTAGACCATAGCAGCTTTTTCACATTGTAGTTGTGTTTTGAGCTTTTTACAGGAGAAAAGGTCATTACTCACCATTGACTCTCATGCGTTTTTGCCATTCACTGCTAAAATTCAAAATGTTCCAAAACATACCATCCCATGAGCTGGAAAAGAGGTTTTGTGAGCGGTAATTACATGAAAATAACACGAGAAATGTCTAAATTTATTTTTTGTGAGGAAAACACTCTTCTCCACCAGGATGTCTTCAAGTAGCTTCACTTCAGCTTCATCTGTGTCAAATTCTGTAAAAACAACAATCTCTCATTCACACCATCCTTTCACATTCTAAACAACTCATTGATTAACTGAAAGAATAATTGCTAGAATAATTGTTGTGGTTCAATCGCACCAAGTGTTTGCTACCATTGTGTCTTCGGGCAAGGCACTCCAGTGTGACAGATAGAAATTAACCTTAGCTCTCTGTTGTGTTTAGGGCTGACTAAAAGGGGGTGTGGCAAAAATATATCTAAACTGTTTCTGACTCAAACTGCACTCAAAAAACCACAACTGCTCTGGAATTCATGCCAAAACAACTATTTATGCAGAAAAGTACTAATAAACAGATGTTACAAGTTTTATTAAACTCAGGATTCACTCCAAAATTTTCAACTAACTCACTCACATCTTCTCATTTTGATTGTTATTACCATTCATCCATCTTAGCTATAATAATGTGCTAAAGGGCTTGCGTTAAGTAATATTTATCTTCATTTTAGCATATTTTGCCATCTTAAATAAGATTTGCCAATGGAGCAAGCAGGTTTTTTCCTTCTAATTTCAAGCGCATTCTTCATTTTTTTCTTTTTCTTCTTCTGTTTTTCTTATTTTAAGTAAAGCAAGACATTTTATCCTTGTTCCATTGACAAATCTTTTTTTTAAGACAGTCAGAAAATCCTCAAACCAAACTAAATAATCCTTAATTCTAACACACTTAACACACACACAACACTTAATACGGTAATTCTTTTATTTAAGATTTTATTTCTTATTTTAATCTAGATAAAATAATTATTTAAGAAAATATAATAACCCTGCATGACCAAATAAACACGTTTTAGTGGCTTTTGTCATATAATTTTCAAGCAACACTCCATTCATATCTGCTCATTATTTTACACACTGTATTGGATATTTATGATCGTAAATAAACAAAAAGCTGACTCAGAGTTGGCAGCTCTTGTACTCGTTTAACCATGACTGTACTAAAGCAATTCTGCACCCTTTTCAAGCAGATCATGTGACTCAAGTTGGATCACGCCGTCGTTCTTTTCCACTTTTCTATTTAAACATTCTAATACTTGGACTAAAGACTAAAACACAGCCTGAAAATGAATGTAAAAATAATCAGTTTCGACATGCTCCTGCTCCCATTTCCTAGAATGACTTACTGTAGTCTCTGCGTTTTTCATTGAGGAAAGTAATTTGAGGAACTGGGCTGTAGCCATGAGCATGGAAAATGTGATTATCCTGGAGTGGACTTTATGTTCGGGGGGTTTCCATATTTCCACTAAGATGCATGCTTTTACATTACAGAGTCTTCCGCCAGGCTTTGCTCTTTTTACAGTTCGAATTATACAAATCAGCTCTTAATCTCAGGATAATTGTGTCTTGATTTCAGTCGGCCCACATGTGTAAGTAAAAAAAAAAAAGGTATAATGTTGCATAGTCATTAGCATCATGAGCCGAGCGCTATCTTTTGTTATAAGAACTGCATTTGAGAAAAATTTGCAAATGCTTTTTACATCTAACCTTGACAAAAAATGTCAACTAGACTGAATTTGTAGGAAAAGTCAGATTAAAGCCCTGTTCGGACTGGATTAGTGTTACCTATTGACCCTTTAAAATGTGTGGAATAAAGGCGATTGGAGGCTAAATGACTGTAAACTGATCAATGATTCGCTCACATTAGATCTAAATTCTACTGGTTTGAAGTGTTTGTGTTGGAAAAAAGCAACACATTTGAATTCTCAGGGTACTGAAATAAAGATAGTAGCCTGCCAAGGATGTAAAAAAAGACTTAAAAACCAAGGCACTTCAAGGCACTAGTTAAAAAGTCTTTATTTGAACATGGCTTTTATTTAATTATAAAAGGCATCAACGCGTTTCAGCTTAATCAAGCATTCCTCAGGGTCAGAAAGGTCAGTTAGTTTGGTTTTCTATAACAAACGATGGACAAAATACAAATTTCTAGCCTTAAAATTGTATTTTAGCTTCAAAAGAATCTAATTTATGGAATAGTATCCAATATAGCTGTAGATAAAATGAAATGATTGTGGGCTCAACATTTCTGAGTGTATTCTTCCTGTAAACCCTTAAATCTGGATTGTTCCTTCATCAAGAGTTTATCATAATTTCCTTAAACATAATGTAAAATACAATAATAAATGTGTTAAAGCAGCTCTGATGTCACTCACATGTTTCTGAGGCTTTTTATTTTCCAAAATCATCTCTATTTTTCATATTTTTTGATATTCTGAGGTTAAATCTCAGTTTCTTCAGTGAACCACATTATGTTCCACTTCACTTTTGCCTCCATTCTGAATTTAGAATGTTTTGGTTTACAAACTTTTAAAGGGTCTATAGGGACATTGGGTAAATTGTAATAATTATGAATGTGGTCTCTGTCACTAGTGCCAATCGTCCATTGTTAATTGTTAAATTGTTAATTTGACCTACTGTATTTCAGCAAACACAGAGGTCCTCGGGTGATTTTAGTCCTGTGCAAATGCTCTTGTCTGTGATTCGGGCTGTTTTTAGTCCATGCGTTGAAATTTAAATTGTTTCAAAATCTCTCTGCGTCCATTTTACGTCCAAATCTGAACTGCATCATATTATTTATTCTCCATGGAACCTTCTCCAATCCCATTATTGCTTGTTTTTCTACAATTAAAGAGTAAAAAAACACCAAACAAAACTGCAGCACAGACGTGACCCCCCAGAAGCACAAGCACCCTGTCGTTTGATCGAGGGGCTGCTTCGGATTGAACGGATTCTGAGAGAGAAGCTACAGCTGTTTCATGACAAATCTGATCGCCGGGATGTCATTTGCACAACAAGATAAAAAGAATGACATTTCATCACAGCACAGGCAACACAACAACATAAAAACAAACCTAAAATAACTGAAAAAGATGAAACACTTGCAGCATGAATGAATTAAAAGGTTCTTGTCATATTAAATGTGTTAGCAAGGCCACCATTTCCGGAATAAAGTTAGAAAAATCAGGTGAATTACTGACATTGCTGACCTTCACAATATAACATGGCGGCACAATGGCGCAATTTCAATTTTATAGACGTCCCGAGGTAAAACTGTGCGAATAGGGCTTAAGTTGTGGCGAGCTTTGTTCAGTGGCTTTGGAAACATTACTTTTGGTTTGCCAACGTTTCTAATCTTGCCCAAAAGCATTCACCCTGTGTTGTCTGAATCCCTGTTTTCTCTCCAGCGATGATGCATTCACAGGTCGACCTTGTGCTCGTAAATCAGCACCATTTGTCCCTGTGAGCCTTTATAATGAAATCACTTCATACAGAACATGCCCAAGGTCTGTGTTAATCACCTTCTATGCCACTCACTCAGTCTGCTCCACTCCACCCAGAAAACACTCCCCTGCTCTGTATTTCCAGGGTGTTTTGAAAAATATTTGCAGAGATACTTTCTTTATGAAGCCTTTCACTTTTCTTGCTGATCAGGAAATTATAAATATAATTAGGCCCGAGCGCCACAAGCTGGCGAGAGGCCTATTAGTTTCGCAGTGCCGCGCGGCACGGCGAAAAGTGCGCACGGCGCGACGAATCAGCTGGCGCTCGCCCGCTTTCAAACACTCACTAACGCATTCCCCAACTAATGCACGCGTTCGTGCATACCAATTAGTAGTGGGAAAATTGAACATTATCGCTGTAAACGGGCGAAGCCCGCGCGAAAAGCGCGAAGTGCGCACTAAGCAGCGCTACGTGGGGATGACGGCGCGAAGCGTCGTCATCCCAAATAGCGCGCGCTGAGTCGCCCAGTAATGCGTTCCCCAACTCATGCACGTTCCGTGCGTATAACAATGTAATGTAAAAATTGAACATTACTATTGTAAATAGGGCAAATAACAGAAAGTGGGCGGAGCCCACTAAAAAATCTCGAAAGTGTCTCCCAGTGACCAGGGACCCATACCAAAACGTAGGAAAGCGCGTGCGCTTTCCGAAAATGTATAGTTTGTGAAGTAAAAAAAAGGGGAAACATTGTTTTCGCATCGGAATATTATTCTTCTTCTTCTTCTTTCTTCTTCTAGGGACCAACCCCCCTATTTTTCACCCAGTGAACATTGACGAAGTCTCAGGAAAATTTGCACACCTCTAAAAATCGTGCCTCTCTACATTCTGGCTATTTCCGATTTCATAAATTCAAAAATATGGCGCGTCAGCGCCCTCAAGTGTACAAAAAATGCATTACGGGATAGGAAAGTGCCCAATTTTTTTTTTATCGTAGAATCATAAAATTTGGAAGAGAGGTAGATAGTGACAAGAGAAGCAAAAAATATTATTACGGCTACGCCGTCCGCCCAACCAGTTGTCGGCCATATTGGATCAAAATTCGCTAAACCTGATTCAGCGTTTTTTTTAAACTTCGTACTTTTACGAACTCCTCCTAGGGCGTTTGCCCGAACGAGCTGAAATTTGGTGAAAATGAAGTTGAGGAGTGTGGCATTAAAAGTTATCCAAATCAGGAACCTACGTTTTACGGTCTCTGTGTGGCGAAGCCGCAAAATTTGCCCACAATTCCTGAAATTTTCAAATTTTTAATTTTGCTCCCATTTCCACATATAAAGTCCCAATTGCATCAAATTTGAATCAGTTGTTAAACTCCCTGCCTGAAACCTACTAGAAGTGAAATAATTAAATTCAGCGTTAGCTCCTACAGATTAAAGCAAACTTTTATATGGGGAGCAAAAAATTTAGTTTTTTAGAATTTTTTGAAATTTTGCACAAAATTCCATTTTGGCCTACCGATCAAAAAAGCCAATCAGACCCATGTCATATTTTGTACGGCAAAGCCGTATCAATGACCAAAACATCCCATGTTATTCCTATGGGAAAACCAAATTTGCATATTTTTTTTACTACGCATTTTAACGAACTCCTCCTCGGCGCAAGCCCGAAACAACCTGAAATTTGGTGGACATCTTCCTGAGGAGTGGGGCACCAAAAGTTATCCAAATTATCAGGATAGGTATTACGGTCTCCGTGTGGCGAAGCCGCACATTTTGCAAACATTTTACAAAAGACCGAAAAACCCCATGTTATTCCTATGGGAAAATCGCAAAATCTCTCAAATTTCACTTTGTACTTTAACGAACTCGTCCTCGGGCGTAAGCCCGATCAATCAGAAACTTGGTGACAATAATCCTGAGGAGTGGGGCACAAAAAGTTATCCAAATTATTAAAATAGGTATTATGGTCTCCGTCGGCGGCCGCAAACTTTGCCAACATTTTACAAAAGACAGAAAAATCCCATGTTATTCCTATGGGAAAAACTCAAAGTCGTTCAAATTAAACTTTGTACTTTAACGCACTCCTCCTCGGGCGTAAGCCCGATCAACCTGAAATTTGGTGAAAATGATCTTGAGGAGTGGGCCATCTAAAGTTATCCAGGATTTTAGCACAAGTATTACAGTCTTTCTGCGGCACAGCCGCAAACTTTGACCAATTTTTACACATTTTCAGTGAAATATGAGCAGTAGGAGGCGCGGTAGCGCCACGGATTCGGCAGCAGGTATTTTATGAGGAGGGAAATTGGGCGTGCGCCCCTTTGGCGTATGCGGCGGCGTGGCGCGGGCGAGGGCCGATCATTGCCGCTTGCGGCTATATTTCCAATTGCTTTTGCTGTTCTTTAGCTGTCAAAATGTGGAACTGTGGGTGGGTCAAGTGCAAATTTCTTAATAATAAAGTTAACCTTTACCAAATAATAATACTGAATCCATCATATAAACACTGTAAAATAATAACTTAACCTTTATTTAAAGTGCATACGACAGGTTAAACTAAACATACCACTAAAATGTAGAGTTAATCAAAATTTTACTAATACATTTGCAGTTTTTTTCCCCAGTTTGATAATTTTGGTGAGGTTTATTGTGTTACTTCCTGGTTGAGCAGCAGATGTGACATAGAGGTAATTCCACAGCTGTTACCTAGCAACAATACTGTAAACAATGGCCAAGTATTCACATTATTCCAGAAGTTGCCGTACGCGCCACCGTCTTGTTTCCGTTGTATTAGTTTTCATGGAGCAGATGAGCTCAACAGAAAATAAGTTCTACATGGACTAAAAAGACGTTTTCAGACTGACCAGGAAATCTGTGCGTTGTTGACTTGTTGTTGCTCGTGTTCATTAAACATTTTACACAAATTTTAGCGGTGAGACTTTTCCCTCGTTCGTCATTAGCTTTAACGGAGTTCTCGTCAAACGGAAGTGTGTTTACAACAAAAGTGTGTATCTGTGGCTAAAGTGGGCGGGGCAGAATAAGGTGAATATCCATATAAATTACAGAATAGTTTTGATTTGACAAATAAACATACCTGATTACACTTTTATTTTGCTAAAAGATTATGTTTAAACTGTTAAAAAAAATGTGTCGTTGCAGTTTTGACTGAGTTATTATTGATGACGTAAACAAAGGGATTCTGTTTTAAAAATCTACTTCCTGTAATTTGTAACTTTTATTTTTCAATTGTCCTTCACAAACTGCAATTTGACTGATGCTAAAACTATAACAAACATTTAAGACAAGGACAACTCCACCACACAGTGATGATTGAAAAAACATGAGAAACTGCCATTTGCACTTTTAAAAGATGCATTATATAACTTTTCTGTTTAAATTTTCAACACTATGGCCCTGAACGCATCTCTTAGCTCCATAAAGACAAGCACCAGGTCAAGTTACAGTACAGATCTGTGGAGAGACCAGCTCGCCCACGACAAGAATGCATACTATTCAGTGTTCTTGTTTTGTTTGTTTATTTCTTTTGCATTAACCCCCTGTAACTGAATACGTGTCGTACGGTGGAAAATTCCAAACATCGCAATAACACAGCTGTGGAGACAAGCAGGTGGTGACGCTTATATTATGCAACTTTAAAGAAAAGTGGAGCAGAAACGTTTAGTCATCTGGAGTCTCTTTTATAAAACTTTACGTAATTTTTTTGCTAAAACTGTACGTAGTGACAAAACAAAAACTTGTACAAACTTCCGCAAATGTGCTCACTTTTCATCTCTCTAAGCACACGTCTCCTTCTTCCTCATCTCTGAAAGCCCCAAAGTTCAGCATTTTAACATGAAGTTGTTGTTTTGTAGTTCACAAACTCAGGAGCACTGTGCCTGAAACCATTAGAGTCTCTTTGAAAAACAATGATAAAAAGTGGCTTGTAGAGACACACATTTGTTAGCAATTATATATTATATCATTGTATTGTCTCTGCAGTCTGATTGAACATTTTTTTCTATATTTGATGTATAATTTTGCAGCATGTTCACTTTTTTGACCAGCAAAGGGATTACAGATGAAAATTAGCGAAATATCAGCGAACTCAGGCACATTTATATAGTTTGAATTTGATTAATGTGCAATGTCCCTTTTCAAATAAATAAATAAATAAATAAATGTACATGTGTGCTGTTTATAAATAAAACTACTGGACTTTTTTTTTGTCCAGATAAAACTTGAAACTTTTGAAATTCTTAAACTTTTTTTTTTTTTTACTATGGACCACTCCTGGACAAATGAAACGTTACACCAGGGCTATTCAACTGACGGCCCGTGGGCTAAATGTGGCCCGTCAAGCACTATGGTCTGGCCCGTCATGGTAAAATGGGACAGAGGTTCAGATTTAGTGGTCTAGTCTAGTTCAAGATGTAAGATGTAATCCAATTGTAGAACTAGAGGTTTAGTCTTGGTTTAAACCTGGTCTAGATCTGCTGCTTTGATCAACACTGGCTGGTCTTTGCTAAGTCATACTTTAATCCTGTTTTTATGAAAGAGTAATATTGTTGTTTTTATTTTTTTATTTTTTGCGTGTGAAAAAAGTAGATTTCTGTTGAATCACTTTGTGGATTTTGGATATAAAACATAAAATTTAGATGCAGTTTTGTGGTTGCGGCCCCCAGCCCTCCGAAAAATTGGTGTAATAGCCCTGCATTACACCGACTTTAAACAAAAGTAGATATATCTTGCCTCAAAATGATATACAATGTGGAAAACTGACATCACCTCCACTCACTGACCGTTTCATTTTTTTCAGAAGCTACAGAATGAATCGTGAACTCGCCGACCACCAAACTTTCATCTTCCCCAGTGACCTTGATTGACAGTGTTACATTTTAAGAGCGCAGCGCCTTCAAGGAAACGGGCTCAATAATTATCATCATGTTTGACTTTTGCGGCGTCTGCTCCGATTTCCAAAAACAGGTGTGGCCGATAACCCCGCAGTTTTACAGTCCGGAGCGGCCCAGGGGTGTATAATGAGATTGTGTTGACAGACTGCCCACTCTCTGCTTCTATAAGAGCGGCTCGAGTTACAGATTCAGTTCCATAGGGTTTTCCCATAGACCACAATGTAACACGAGACGCCCTGCTCTGTGAACCTATGACTGGGCACTTAACCGGCTCAAAGTCAACGCCGTTTTACACAATATGAACATTTTACAAGTAGAAATTCACCGAAAACGCCTGACAATAATTAGGATTCAGTCAGTGTAAATCATTGAGGGAGAACAGTATGAGCCCCGTTCTGTGGCTTCTTCAAAACCCACCATTTGGAGATGCTTGGACTCCGTTGTTTTAAGGTGTAATTTTTCTAGTGGAAGTGCCGCCATCTCGCTTTGCCTGGAATATTCCACAGTATGGCTTTAAAGTGCCTTTGACAGGTTGAACTACTCGATTCTCTAAAATGCAGTTCAGATAAATATATTTCAAAATTTACACATTTTGTCCCGGTTTAGCAATGTTTTAGGCAAGTACTCGATTGTGTTACTCAAGTAAAAGTACAGATACGTGTGTAAAATATTACTCAAGTATCACATTAAAAAAATTAAGTTAACGTGTAAACTTAAGTAAACGTGTTGAAGTACCTGTTTGAAAATGTACTTATTTATTTATTTAACAGGACCATGTACAATGACGTTATACTCGGGGGCAAAGATGATTGCACCAGATTATAGCTATGCAAGCTAATTTCCATCTGCAGTCCTTTACTTTACTTTAAGAGTATAAAATAAAAGTATTTCATGCAGGTTATGAGACCAGTTTTACGTATTATATGTCGTAATTTTGTGCTTAATTTTGGTCAACAAAGATCTA
Source organism: Rhinogobius similis (assembly GCA_019453435.1). Classification (NCBI taxonomy): domain Eukaryota; kingdom Metazoa; phylum Chordata; class Actinopteri; order Gobiiformes; family Gobiidae; genus Rhinogobius; species Rhinogobius similis. The sequence continues at coordinate 35,813,623 of CM033621.1, read as the reverse complement.
TTTGAATTATTTTTTACATTTTTGTACAGAATGCATTTAATATATTTGTGTGTATATTTTTGTATTCATAGTTTTGTTAAACTCAAAACCTTCAGGCAGAAAGTCACCATCAACGAGCTAAAAATAACCCTCAAACAAAAAGACAAACAAACAAACAAAAAGTACTTTCTACTTTTCAGTCACTGTAATGGAGTAAAAAGTACACATACTTGGTCTTAAATGTAGTGAAGTAAAAGTAAAAAGTATCCACTGTAAGAACGACTGAAGTAAAGTACAGATACCAAAAACATTAACCACACTGTACACTGGACTATACTCATGTAATGTCACAGATTTTTTTTTTTTACAGATGAAATTACACATGGACACCTTTTTTGTTGAATTAATGTTTAAAAAAGGGATAGTTTCTTTTGTGTCTTTTGTGTAAATTATACATAACCTTTTTCTCCCCGGTGTGATGTCATCTATCTGTTAACGTCCTGTAACTTTCTACAGATTTTTCAACTTTTCTACACAAACAGCTTCTTGATTGATGTAAAACTATCATTTATATTTACAACAGGTATTAATACACCAAATATAGACAACATTTGAAAATAATGAAAACCTGCCGTACGCACTTTAAAGGCACTGTAACAAATTTTGACTGTTTTGAAACATGAAAAACAGAACTAGTTCATTTTAAACTCTTCACATCAGTCACATGTATCTCTCACTTTCCTAATGCAGTCCCAGCATCATAAATATTCACCGCAATTTTCACGAGTCTCGGGTAAAGCTAACAAACATTAGCATGCTAACGAGCACTTCCTGCTTCTCGTAGAATAAAACATAGATACAGAGATAGAGCCGTGGTCTCATTTTCACCCAGATAAATGCTTTAACAATAGATCTGTGCTGTGGCAAAGCAGCAAGACTTTAACATGAAGTAGTTCTGTTTTTCACGTTTAAAAATCAGATACAGCACCTTTAATCAAAAGAGTAATGGCTTGATAAATTGATCAGGGAAATAATCATTAGTTCCAACCCACGTAGATGACAACGTTTGAAACCTTTTCTACTATTTCCATGGACTCAAGCTGCCAAGTTACAGATAAGATTCATAAGCTTGCGTGTTTCCAATGCTTTTTTTTTTCAATTTGAGCAATAAAAAACCTGTAATTCAATGCATGCAAGATAGATTATTGATAACCATATTGTGCAACATTTCAGGCAAGACAATAACATCTCCATGGTGGACCCCAACTCCAGAAAAGTTCTAGTCTGTCAACTCCCTCTTCTCTCAAAAGGTTTACTTTGTCTCACATATACTGTATCTTCTGATCTACAAAAATAAATCCACTTTTTCCGCAATAATCGAATCTGATCCAAACTGTGCCTGGAAACTACTTTAGCTCCTCTACATTTTTGTTTCGCCGATTGCTGGACTGCATTTGCTGCTACGGCCGCCCGGTGTGGGAATCCACCTAAACCCCAGAGTCTTCGCGGAGTGCCAGAAACTCCTTTTATTGAACTGGAGCTGATCTAATATCCAAATGGTACATATTGGGCTCGGTGACAGCGTCCATCAATAACGCAGCGTCTGTGGCGTACGGCGATTATCAGCGGTAACGGTTCAGGCTAAGTGTTTTTCCTTATGCCTTTAAGCCTCTCTGTTTTCCTTTTTGCCCTTGTAGCGCCGCTTAACTTCTGCCGCCGCGCTCATTATTCATTTTTGTTGCCAAGTCCCAGCTCTCCTCGGCGTCTTTAATGAAGTGCGGGGCTGTTACAATCAACCTCCCTCCTGAATCTCCCTCGCTCTCTTTCTCTGTGTTCTCTTCTCTCTCTCTCTGCCTCTGTGTCTGACTCTCTCCGTCAACATCGCTGCGTTACTCTCTCGCCTTTTCTCTCTTACTCTGCCATTTATCTGTGTCTCTTTCTCCTTCTCTGTCCAACTCTCTCCCTCTTTCCCTTCTCTCCCTTTCTCCACCCTATATTTTGTTTGTCTCTCAGTTTCTCTTTTTCTCTCTCTTATACGCTTCCCTACTCTCTTCTCCCCCTTTCGTCTCTCTTATGATTCTCTCTTCCTCTCCATTTCATCTCTCCAGTGTGTTTTTCTTTCTCTCCCTCTCTCTCTTTCTCTCTCTCTGTCTTTCTCTCTCACCCTTTACTCTGTTTGTCTCTCTATCAACTTCTCATTCTTTTCTCTACCTATAAACTATGTCTCTCCGTCAACCTCTCTATGTTTCTCTCTCTCTCCTTTTCTCTCTTCCTCTCACTTTTATCTCTCCGGTGTGCCTCTCTTTCTCTCTCTCAGTCAAACTCTCTCCCTTTTTTCCTTCTCTCCATTTCTCGATCTTAATCTTCCTTTCATCTCTCCTTTGTTTCCAATTATTTCCTTTTCTGTCTATTTTCTTCTCTCTCTCTCTCTGCCTCTGTGTCTGACTTTCTCTGTTACTCTCTCGCCTTATCTCTCTTCCTCTCCATTTTATCTCTCCAGTGTGCCACTCTTTCTCTCTCTGTCACCCTCACCCTTTTCCCTTTTCTTAATCTCCCTTTCCTCTCTCCTTTGTTTCCAATTATCTATTTTTCTCTCTATTCACTTGTTTCTCTCCCTCTGTGTTTGTCTCTTGAAGTCAGTGTTACTCTCCTCTCTCTCCTTTTCTCTCTTCCTTTCATCGGTGTCTCTCTCTTTCTCCATCCAACTCTCTCCCTCTTTCTCTTATCTCCCTTTCTCTATCCTAATCTCCCTTTCCCCTCCTTTGTTTCTTATTCTCTTTCTCTCTCACCTTACACTCTGTTTTATCTCTGTCTCCTTTATGCTTCTTTGCTCTTTTCTCTCTCCCTCTTCCTCACCCTATACTCTGTTCGTCTCTCTGTCAATTTCTCTCCCTTCCCGCTCTCATTTACGCTTCTTTACTCTCTTCTCCCCTTTTTGTCTCTCGTTTGATTCTCACTTTTTCTCTTCCTCTCCCTTTTATCTTTCCAGTGTGCCTCTCTTTCTCTCTCTGTCACCCTCCCCCCCTCCCCTTTTCTTAATTTCCCTTTCCTCTCTCCTTTGTTTCCAATTATCTATTTTTCTCTCTATTCACTTGTTTCTCTCCCTCTGTGTTTGTCTCTCGAAGTCAATGTTACTCTCCTCTCTCTCCTTTTCTCTCTTCCTTTCATCGGTGTCTCTCTCTTTCTCCGTCCAACTCTCTCCCTCCTTCTCTTAATCTCCCATTCCCCTCTCCTTTGTTTCTTATTCTTTCTCTCTCACCTTACACTCTGTTTTATCTCTGTCTCCTTTATGCTTCTTTGCTCTTTTCTCTCTCTCTCTTCCTCACCCTATACTCTGTTCGTCTCTCTGTCAATTTCTCTTCCATCCCGCTCTCATTTACTCTTCCTTACTCTCTTCTCCCCTTTCCGTCTCGTTTGATTCTCACTTTTTCTCGTCCTCTCCCTTTCATCTCTCTGGAGTGTCTCTCTCTCCATCTCTCCCCTCCCTCTGCTGTGATCTTCATTATCAGACGCTGCTTTTGGTTCCGGTCTGGAGTCTTGGCCTGGCGTGGCCCCAGACTCTCCGTTCATTAACACATTTCACCTCAGAAAGCACAAGCCTCGCCCATCGCACTTGTGCTCAAGGGCAGCGGCAATCACTCTCAACTGCATTATCCAATTCTGTACCATTTAAACTCACTTCACTCTCTAAAAAACACCGTTATTTCTTGTAATGTGTGTAGAATCTTACTTTAACGATAAGACTAAAGTGACAGGTCTAATTTTGATTTTATTTGGTGTATTAATACCTATTGTACATTTTTTAAATCTAGTTTTGCACTAATCAAGTTGTAGTTTGTGGAGAAAAGTTGAAAAATCTGTTACATGAAGTAAACACAAATTGATGACATCACACTTGGCAGACACAGACTCATTACATCCGAGTCTAATCGAATCGCTCCAGGATTGAGGGCACTATTGAGTCACTGAACAGGGCAGGACTATGTAGTGACTGAGGGGTTAGAGAAGAAGAGAGAGTGGGACATTCAGATACAGCCTTTGGTGTTATAGTTTTGTTTATAGTTTTTTTTTTTTTTTTTGTTATAGCCAACTCTGCTATTTCCGCCACCATTTCCTTCACTGAAATAAACCAATCTGATTGCTCAGTATGTTTTGGAGTTGACTCGAGGTGCGGCGGAGGGCAGGGCGACCAGACTGATGTATCGTGTATAAATAATACGTAGATATATCATTCTGGACTGCCAGGCCAGTCCAGCCTGTCATTAATTATTATTTTGTAAACCTGAATTGCGTTATATTCTTACTATATTGCCATGAACAATAGTATATAATACAGGACTATTTAACTTTAAGCCCGGGGGCCAAATTAGACCCTCCAAGGGATATGATCAAACCCTCAACCATCACCCAAAAATATAGACAATATTTTACCGCTTGTTATTGGTTTAGTCCTGGTTTAGTAAGTCCTGGTTTAGCCCTCATTTAGTCCTGGTTTGGACCAGTCCTGGTTTAGTAAATTCTGGTTTAGTCATGGTTAATTTCTGGTTTAGCCCTTGTTATGTCCTGGTTTAGTCCTGGTTCAGTTCTGGTTTAGCCCTCGTTTAGTCCTGGTTTAGTAAATTCTGGTTTAGTCCTGGTTTAGTAAATTCTGGTTTAGTCCTGGTTTCAGTTCTGGTTTAGTCCTGGTTCAGTTCTGGTTTAGTCCTGGTATAGCCCTTGTTTAGTCCTGGTTCAGTTCTGGTTTAGTCCTGGTATAGCCCTTGTTTAGTCCTGGTTTAGTTCTGGTTTAGCCCTCGTTTAGTCCCGGTTTAGCCCTTGTTTAGTCCTGGTTTAGTCCTGGTTTAGTTCTGGTTTAGCCCTCGTTTAGTCCCGGTTTAGCCCTTGTTTAGTCCTTGTTTAGTCCTGGTTTAGTCCTGGTTTAGTTCTGGTTTAGCCCTGGTTTAGCCCTCGTTTAGTCCCGGTTTAGCCCTTGTTTAGTCCTTGTTTAGTCCTGGTTTAGTCCTGGTTTAGTCCTGGTTTAGACCTGGTTTAGTCCTGGTTTAGCCCTTGTTTAGTCCTGGTTTAGTAAATTCTGGTTTAGTCCTGGTTCAGCTCTGCAGATGTTGTTTTTCATATTTACAAAGCGTTGGACACGTTTCTGGCCCCGAGGACAAAACCATCCCATAAAATCTGGCCCTTGGTAAAATAAAGTTGAATAGCCCTGGTATAATATAATATAATCATACAATTGTATAATTTCCTGCCACATTCTGGACATTCTGTATCAGTCTGTTTGTTCTTTGGGAGAATTTCACTTCCTGACTTTGTACACTGTGCAATTTTCAAATGTCACAAATGTCACGTCGTTGCATTGACTGAGAGCTGTGAAGTTCCAGCGTCGGCTTTGTGTTTTTCCATTTGATTTGTTCCTCTCATCAGACGAACGACGGCTCTTGTGTAACGCGCTCAAATATAACCCGCAGGTAAATATAATTAGCGTGAAAGTGCATTGGACACACGCCGTGCTGAAACAAGTCCAGTTTTCATCCCACTTTAAGATTACACTTGAAATGTGAGATGTGTGAAGGCAACTCCTGGTCTCTTTTGTCAATATTTCTCATATTTATTTAAGTCTTTCTCGGTTCTACTCGGCCCCTGTGTGTGTGTCTTGGCTCGGATTGTCGATTTGTGTTTTTAAATGTCGGACCCTGCCCACATAACACCCACAGCGGGGTCCGGACATTTCACTAAACGCAAATGCTTCACTGCAGCTTCCTGGGGCTCTTTTTAAGACGGCGTTCTTTTGCTGATAATTACTGCACGTCAAAACATATTTAGTCCCAGAAGTGTTGATATTGAGGCAAAAATACACGGGTGGTAATGAAAGTGAGAGGCTAGTTTTTAAAAGGAAGTGCTAAATAAAAGCAAAAGGCAAAAATATTAACAGTGTATTGCTTAAATCTCATTCTGAACACATACTAGGAAAGAATTTAAAGTAATGTCATGAATAGGTTTATTATCTCTGCTAAATCAACATGAAAACACTAATATTCCACATTATATATAATATGATCTGGCCCTCAACCCATCACCCAAAAATATAGAAACTATTTTATCTCTTGTTATTGGTTTAGTCCTGGTTTAGATCTTGTTTAGATCTGGTTTAGTCCTGGTTTAGATCTGTTTTAATCCTGGTGTAGACCTGGTTTAGTCCTGGTTTAATCCTGGTTTAGTTCTGGTTTAGTTCTGGTTTAATCCTGGTTTAGTCCTGGTATTGTCCTGGTGTAGACCTGGTTTAGTCCTGGTGTAGACCTGGTTTAGTCCTGGTTTAATCCTGGTGTAGAACTGGTTTAGTCCTGGTTTAGTAAATCCTTGTTTAGTCCTGGTATTGTCCTGGTGTAGACCTGGTTTAGTCCTGGTTTAGTCCTGGTTTAATCCTGATGTAGACCTGGCTTAGTCCTGGTTTAGACCTGGTTTAGTCCTGGTGTAGACCTGGTTTAGTAAGTCCTGGTTTAGCCCTTATTTAACCCTGATTTAGCCCTGGTTTAGTAAATCTTTGTTTAGTCCTGGTTTAATCCTGGTGTAGACCTGGTTTAGTCCTGGTTTAGACCTGGTTTAGTCCTGGTGTAGACCTGGTTTAGTCTTGGTTTAATCCTGGTGTAGAACTGGTTTAGTCCTGGTTTAGTAAATCCTTGTTTAGTCCTGGTATTGTCCTGGTGTAGACCTGGTTTAGTCCTGGTTTAGTCCTGGTTTAATCCTGATGTAGACCTGGTTTAGTCCTGGTTTAGACCTGGTTTAGTCCTGGTGTAGACCTGGTTTAGTAAGTCCTGGTTTAGCCCTTATTTAGCCCTGGTTTAGTAAATCCTTGTTTAGTCCTGGTATTGTCCTGGTGTAGACCTGGTTTAGTCCTGGTTTAGTCCTGGTTTAATCCTGGTTTAGTCCTGGTTTAATCCTGATGTAGACCTGGTTTAGTCCTGGTTTAATCCTGGTGTAGACCTGGTTTAGTCCTGGTTTAGACCTGGTTTAGTCCTGGTGTAGACCTGGTTTAGTAAGTCCTGGTTTAGCCCTTGTTTAGCCCTGATTAGCCCTGGTTTAGTAAAATATTAGTTAAAAGTGTGGACCTGATTTAGTAAATTCTGGTTTAGTCCTGGTTCAGTCCTGGTTCAGTCCTGGTTCAGTTCTGCAGATGTTGTTAAATCCTTTCGTATCACATGTATTTTGTATTTCAAAAGTGTTGGACACGTTTCTGGCCCTGAGGACAAAATTATCCCTAAAATCTGGCATATTTTGCACGGCTCCTTTCTTCTCTCACTGTGGCTGCGGTTCCATGCACGCTAACAATCTCATTATCATCACACTTTTGGAGTTATAAGTTTATTAAAATAACATGTGAACAGCTAAATATTCTGATTTCGTTCTCATCATGCCAGCCTCTGATTGCTCACATCAGATTTTGCTGTTTGCATGTCATTTAAATAATCTTAAAGGTCCAGAAAATCAGAAAATAATCAGATTTTGGTGTGCATGTAAAATAGCTTGTGTGATAATTTAACAGCCCTGCAAGCGATTCAGTACAGCTTTATTGTAGCAGTGACTAAAAGCAACAAGCGAATGTGTCGACTTGTTGTCTTTACTGTTCTTTCTGTCTTTTATTTAGTTATTTATATCATAACGTATAAAAGACACAATCAGTGACATCAAGTTAAACAAAGTAAAAAATGAATGAAAAGGAACAGAAAAAAGAGAAAGCTCATGTTGTTTGCCCACTTTTTTTCAACTTTTTCAACACTGATGGTTTAAAAACACACTGCATTTAATAACAGACACAAACACATTGCATTTAATAACAGACACAAACACATTGCATTTAATAAGACACAAAAACACTGCATTTAATAACAGACACAAACACATTGCATTTAATAACAGACACAAATACATTGCATTTAATAACAGACACAAATACATTGCATTTAATAACAGACACAAACACATTGCATTTAATAACAGACACAAACACATTGCATTTAATAACAGACACAAACACATTGCATTTAATAACAGACACAAACACATTGCATTTAATAACAGACACAAACACATTGCCTTTAATAACAGACACAAACACATTGCATTTAATAACAGACACAAACACATTGCCTTTAATAACAGACACAAACACATTGCATTTAATAACAAATCCAAATCCAAATCCACTTTATTTGTATAGCACATTTCATAAACATAACTGTTTCCAAAGTGCTGCACAGACAAACATAAAACGGCAAAACAAAGTACATAATAACAACTCAATTTGATCTTACGGCTTGTAAAACCAGTAAAATCAAATCCAAGCAGAAAGATAAAACCATAAAATAGAAGTAAATTAATAGAATAAATAAATTATAAAATGATAAAGCACAGAGGACCACACAACTCACGCGGTGTTAAAAGCGAGAGAATAAAAGTGGGTCTTAAGACGAGACTTAAAACACTCCACAGTGGGGGCTGTTCGCACGTGAGGAGGCAGAGCGTTCCAGAGTTTGGGGCCGACCACAGAGAAGGCCCTGTCCCCCCTGGTTCTAAGTCTGGTCTTAGGCACCACAAGCTGGAGCTGGCCCTCGGACCTCAGAGCGCGAAGGGGGCGATACATTTGGATGAGGTCCGAGATGTACTGTGGGGCCAGTCCATTCAAAGCTTTAAAAACAAACAATAAAATTTTAAAATCAACTCTAAAATGAACAGGAAGCCAGTGCAAAGACGCTAAAATCGGAGTTATGTGCTCTCGTTTTCTGGTTCCTGTTAAAAGGCGCTGCAGAATTTTGGACCAACTGTAAGCGGGAAAGTGCATGGTGGCTGATGCCGTAAAAAAGTGCATTACAGTAGTCTAAACGAGATGAGATAAAAGCGTGTACGACTTGTTCAAAGGATTTAAAAGATAAAAAAGGTTTGACTTTAGATAAAAGCCTCAAATGATAAAAGCCAGATTTGACGACCGCATTCACGTGTTTGTTAAGTTTAAAATCATTGTCAATAGTGACGCCAAGGTTGGTGACAGAGTGTTTTATCTGCTGTGTAAGTGGGCCCAGGTCCAGGAGGGGGTCATTGTTCCCAAACACAATGACCTCTGTTTTGCCCTCATTTAAACTTAAAAAATTGTGAGCCAACCAAACCTTGACGTCACTAAGACATTCCAAGAGAGGTGTCAGAGGGCAGGAGCTATGTTTTTTGAGTGGCAGGTAGATTTGGCATCATCATCTGCGTAAAAATGATAATGTATGCCATGTTTTTTAAAGATTTCACTCAGAGGGAGAAGGTACAGTGCAAAGAGAACGGGCGCCAGGATTGAACCCTGGGGGACTCCGCAGGTCAGAGGGACGGTGGACGAGGTGGAGTCCCCCAGTCTGACCGAGCAGCATCTCCCACTGAGGAAGGACCTGAACCACTCGAGGGCGGTCCCCCTGACACCAACACAGTTTTCCAAACGATTTAAAAGAGTTGTGTGGTCAACTGTGTCAAAGGCAGCAGTCAAGTCTAAAAGCACTAAAATGGCAGAATCACCAGAATCAGTCACTAAAAACAGGTCATTAAAAACCTTTAAAAGTGCAGACTCTGTGCTGTGCAATGCTTTATAGCCCGATTGGAAGATGTCAAAAGTGCCATGTGCTTCTAGAAATGACTGTAACTGTAAAAGGACACACTTCTCCAGAATCTTTGCGATAAAGGGAAGTTTGGATATAGGTCTGTAGTTGGAGACAACTGACGTGTCCAGGCCGGGTTTTTTTAACAGGGGTTCAATCACAGCCTCCTTACAAAACAGGGGCACAACACCGGAACCAAGGCTGCTATTAATAATTTTTTGGACGCTGGAGCCAATGGTTGTCCACGCTTCTTTGAAGAGACGTGGTGGGACAGGGTCGGTTGAGCAAGACGAAGGTTTCAGTTTACTAACCACATTTGAAAGATAGTCCAAAGTTACAGGCTCAAAGTTAAAAAGCACATGTGCGCAGATCATGTCAGGTGAAGGATTAGACAGGGTGGTCACAATATTTGCTCTAATGTTGGCAACTTTTTCCATAAAAAACAACATAAACTTATTACAGACTTCAGATGACGGCTCTAAAACAGTGGACTGGACAGGGTTAAGAACAGCCCCAATGGTTTTAAAAAGAACGCGGGATTTTTACATTTCTGGAAACCACATCGGAAAAGTATTTCATTTTTTCCGTATTAACAAGTTTTTGATAATTGTGCCAGCTCTCTTTCAAAATATCATAGGACACATGTAGTCTATCTGATTTCCACTTGCGCTCTGCTCTTCTACACACGCGCCGAGCTTCACGCGTGATGTCGTTTAACCACGGTCTGGGTTTGGTTCTAGGGCGCACAACTTTACGCGGAGCCACACTGTCCAGGGCATTGCACGACGCGACTTGGAACTGCGTCATTAAGTCCTCTATGTCCAGTGCTACCGTGACACTGTCCCTGTTCATGCACGAGGGAAAGACAGAGGAGAAAAAAGCTGCCGTGTCGGGCTTGAGGCAGCGACACAAGCGTGCAGCGGGCTGAAAGTTAACGCAGTCATTTAAAATAAAGTCGAACACAATTGGACAGTGATCAGAAACTACTGCATCACCCACGGACACGCTGTCAATGTGTAGATTGTACGACAGAACAAGATCCAGTGTGTGACCGTGAATCTGAGTAGCACCCGTGACATGCTGCTTCAGATTAAAACCATCAATCAGATCTAAAAACTCTTTAGCTAGGGGTTTTGAGGGGCAGCATACATGTAAATTAAAATCACCAACAACTAAAACACGGTCAAAGTCCGTTAGCACAGAAACAATAAAATCAGAAAACTCTTTAAGAAAGTCTTTGTTATATTTAGGAGGCCGGTAGACCACCGCGCACAATACAGGCTGCGTTTGCCGAAGCGTGAAACAGCTCAGTTCAAATGAGGAAAAACGCACCTCAGAGAGTGGCTTAAAGCATAGGCAGCTCTTCAACACTGTTGCAACACCTCCACCACGACCAGTGGTTCTTGGCGTGTTAATAAAAGTACAACTGGGAGGTACAAGTTCAGAAAAGGCGCTGGACTCACCGGAGTTAATCCAAGTAATCCAATAACAGACACAAACACGCTGCATTTAATAACAGACACAAATACATTGCATTTCATAACAGACACAAACACACTGCATTTAATAACAGACACAAACACATTGCATTTGATAACAGACACAAACACATTGCATTTAATAACAGACACAAATACATTGCATTTCATAACAGACACAAACACACTGCATTTAATAACAGACACAAACACATTGCATTTGATAACAGACACAAACACATTGCATTTAATAACAGACACAAATACATTGCATTTAATAACAGACACAAATACAATGCATTTAATAACAGACACAAATACATTGCATTTAATAACAGACACAAATACAATGCATTTAATAACAGACACAAACACATTGCATTTAATAACAGACACAAACACATTGCATTTAATAACAGACACAAACACATTGCATTTAATAACAGACGCAAATACAATGCATTTAATAACAGACACAAACACATTGCATTTAATAACAGACACAAACACATTGCATTTAATAACAGACACAAACACATTGCATTTAATAACAGACACAAACACATTGCATTTAATAACAGACACAAATACATTGCCTTTAATAACAGACACAAATACATTGCATCTAATAACAGACACAAACACATCGCCAATATCCTTCTTTTAACTGTAACAACCTTATTTTATTATTATTTTTATTTTTAATTTTTTTTACAATACAATGCTGTAAACCAATGCAAAGAAACACATTTAACGCGAGACATTACAGGCAAAAGTCATTGTTTTGTTTTTTGGTCAGTTTGCTCTCTCAACATATCGACTTTCATGTGGAAAAAACAAACTTTGCTCTTAAAAATGTTTTATTCTTCCATTGAATCCACTTCATCCATAGATTTCTCTGGGACATTGTAACTTCAAAGGCCATTTCTTAAAATGCATTTTTCTCCCACAAAGACCTAAAGATCAGCCTTAAAGTAGCTCCTACACCAAACTGAACAATCTTGGATTCAACAAGATTTTGACTCAACAAGATTTTGACAAAACACACGGAAGGATTTTTTTTTTTTTTTTTTTTTTTTATCTAATTCTAAAACTGGGTGCACGGTGGCAGAGCGGCTAGAGCTTCTGCCTCTCAATAAGGAGATCGTGGGTTCGAATCCCGCACCACCCCAACATCGTGGTTTCGAATTCTGAACCACCCCAACATCACACGATCTCTCTGGGTGGAGTCTGCATGTCCTCCCCGTGTTACCGTGGGTTCTCTCCGGGTTCTCCGGCTCCTCCCACTGTCCAAAGACATGACTGTGTAGGTTAATTGAGAACTCTAAATTGTCCCTAGTGAATGAATGTGAGAGTGAATGGTTGTCTGTCCTTGTCTGTCTCTCTGTGTCAGCCCTGCGGCAAGTTGGCCACTGTCCAGGGTGTACCCCGCCTAAGGCCCATCTTTCATTTATGTGAGTAAACTACAGTTTCAAAATGATATATTATTTTTTTTTTTTCCTATTCACCTGTAGTGTCTCACGGTAAAGTAGCATTTCAATGATACAAAGGTTTACTGACCTTTTTTGTTTTCATTTTGCACAATGTCAAATGACCTTCCCAACCAAACCTTAAAAAGCTTTGAGGTGGTTTTATACGTACACAAAAGATTTGAGTCCAAACTCTTTCAGGACTGACATGAATAGCTGCGCTCACAGCCTGGTGCTGAGGCTGTAAACGCTCTGTCCCTTTCATTTTAATGAGGCAGCAAAATAAAACCATTCATTTGGACGTTTGTGGACAGCGCAGACAAATGGTTGTTGTTCATTACATTTGGCGACAAGTAATAAGAGTCAATATCTACTCCCAGCTCAATTTTCTACTGTTCAATTATTTGCTTGATGAAACAAAAATCTAATTTCATTGTCAAACAGTTGTTGCTTGTTATGTTTTTTGTGCAATTTGTCCGGGATAACGATGGATTTTATTACATGGTCGTTAGAGTTTACGCTCTTTTCGACATTAACAGTAATACTACTTCTACATGTGACAGTGTTTTCTAATGAGGCTCTGGTGTTGTTCACGTGTGGTCGAGTCGTCAGTCGATAAAACGGCTCTGATTTTTATAGTTTGGGATGTTTGGAGGCTAACGCTAACTCTCACCGTGAAACTCACAGAACTGTAATTAAAACTGGAAGATGAACTCAAAATGGCGCCCTGTTCATCCCTGTGGCGTGTTCTTATTAGTGCATGACCCCAAAAACGCCTGCATTACTTCCTGATATGGAGGCGGCCATCTTTGTTTTAGAGACACCGCGTGACGACAATCCCCCATGATGCTTTGAGCGACGTGAGCGACCACGCAGTTTGCAAATTTTTGTGTTAACGTTAGCTTGTGTGATTGTAATATAAATAAATGTGATTGATTGATTGATTGATTGATTGATTGATTGATTGATTGATTGACAGAGGGGGCGTGTCGTATCCAGATCATTTAATACATCTATGGTGAAAATACATTAGCGTCAACGTATGGGACAACACCAGCCTTTAGAATACAGGCGTGTGGTTCACTCTTGACTCACAAAAAACGTCTCAAATTTCTTTCTTGTGTGTTTTTTTGTGATTATTTGCATTAATTTTCCTTTTCTGTTTTCCAGGTATAGGAGGTTTAGAAGACTTTGTGTTGAAGTCGGCCACACTGTCCACGTCTCCTGCCTGTCCTCCCTTCATTCCACTCAACTTTGAGGCCACGCCCATCGTACGGGTCGCCATAGAGCCCAAACATCCAAGTATGTCGTCCCAAAGAATAAAAATGTTTTGTTTTTGTGCAAGCCCTGTATTATATTATGCACTTTTAATGATTAATGTAACAACAAAGGTGCACGGTGTAACTTAATGTGGAAGGAGATACAGTATGGCATGAAAATCTCCATGGAGACAAGCAAGTGGCACTACTAGGTCAAGTTACAGGTCAGATCTGTGGAGAGGTGATCCCATTCAGAGCAGAAAATTATGTTTTTTATGGGATTATTGAGCAATAACAACATGTGCAATTAAACACAGTGGATACTGTGAAACATTCCAGGTAGGGCATTAGGTCTGCACAATAGGATAGTAATGTGAAATCGATTTAATTTTGATATTTGAATGTACTTTTTGACACAATAATTTCTCTTATATTAAAACAAATATGATCCTGCCTTAATGCACAAGTCAAATTCTGTCAAATAATTAAAAAAACATTCAAAACCAGGACTAATTTAGGCTGAAAAGAGCAAAATCACAAATAAAATCAACCTTTTTCGATGTTTTCATTTAAAAAACAGTACATTTCCTTAGTCACCATTGTATAAAATGTTTCGATCTCAATGGAGCTCTTGCCTGCTTAAATAAAGGTTAATAAATAAATAAATACATTTCTATCTGATGGAAGACCTTGGTGTTATTGTGATATACTGTATTTAGTTGCTTTGCTTTGCTTTACCCAACATTCTGTTCATGCTTTCTTCAGCTCCAGAATAGACTCCTCAAATGCACTTTATGTCGGTGTCTCCCTCCGTCGCCTCCAACTCGTGCAAAATGCTGCATCTCGCTTTTTAACGTCAGCACTTCACCCCAGTTCTTTCCTCACTCCATTGGCTTCCAGTTTCTTTTAGAATTGATTTGAACATTTTACTCTTTGTTTTAAAGTTCTTAATGGCCTTGTACCTTCTTGTTTGATCGAGCTCTTCTCAGTTCTGAACCCAAGCCGGGCTTTAAGGTCAACAAACCGACTTCTACTGGACGTCCCAGAGCCAGACTCAAACACTGGGATGGAGATGTCTGTCTCTGGCCCCAAACTCTGGAACAAACTGCCCCCATCACAGCGAACCATCACAGACTGTGGCCTCTTTAAATCAAGGCTTTAAACTTATTTATTCAGACTGGCTTTGACACTCAGTAGTGTATCAAATCAAATCAAATCAAACTTTATTTATAAAGCGCTTTTCATACAAAAAAGTAACACAAAGTCTTTACAGTGAATTAAAAACATTCCCATATGTATTCACATCCCACCCAACCACCCCACGACCACCTGACCCACACAACCAAACACTTGTACACACACACAACCAAACACCTGTACACACACACACACACACACACACACACACACACACACACACACACACACACACACACACACACACACACACACACACTCACGTATACACACACAGACACACACACAGACGCACACACACACAGACACACACACAGACGCACACACACACACTTACACACACACACACACACACACACACACGCGCGCTTTAAAATACGGGAGGCAGTGTAGTGATACTTATCTTTATTTTTTGTATCATGAATTGCTTTTATGCATTTTTATTTTCCTGTATTTTATTGGAAAGCACTTTGGTCACCTTAAGTGTCGTAAAGGGCTCTATAAATACACACTTTGCACAGCCCTAATCTCCATGAACACAAAGTTACACAGTGCACCCTTAAACCACAGAGCCCTCTCCTTGTGCTCCTTGTGTTTCCCTCACTCTCCGTTCAGTCCGTGCCGTTGTGTGTCGCAGGCGAGATGCCAAAGCTGGTGCGGGGCATGCGTCTGCTGAACCAGGCCGACCCGTGTGCAGAGGTGCTCATTCAGGAGACGGGGGAGCACGTTTTAGTGACCGCCGGAGAGATGCATCTGCAGCGCTGCCTCGACGACCTCCGGGACAGGTCAGACTCACTGCACACAAACACTGACCCAGGGGAAAAGGAGGGCGGCCGGAAAATCTAGGTAACACAATAATAACTACACTTATTCATGCCTTAATAAAGCATGAACAAAGACTTCAAGAGTTCATAATCAACAAATACTTAAGAATGATTCAGGCTTAGTAAATACTTAACAATATTCAAACCCTAATTTCTAACCTTAACCTTAATTAAGTAGTTACTAATCCTGAATCATGTTTAATAAACTATATATTCGTTATAAATTAAGCCTTTGTTAATGCTTAGTCAAGGCAAAATAAGATGTAGTTATTATAAAGTGGTAAAGAAATCTATTTGCCTTTTATATTAGATTAGATTCAGTTTACAGCACACGTTTTAAACCTGTTCAGGGGCATTTATACTTGACATTTTTGTTTTATTTTGTTTTGTTTACTTTTTTAATAAAGATTTTTATGTGTAAGGTTGGGCAATATAGATGAAAATGACTATCTCGATATTGTGTTTGAGTATCCCAATAACAATATACAGATGAAACTTTGCCAATTCAACAGAAATGTGTTAAAACATGTCTTTAAACGTATTAGTTGAGGTTTGACTATCAGGCGTTTGTGAACTGTCTGTAAAATGAATCACAAAAGTGCAGAAATAACAGCATATATAGCCTTATTTAAAAGTTTAAAAAGTAGTCCATAACTTTTTTTAAATCTGTCCTTTTGTAAGATTTTTTTAAACTTTAAACAACATACTAAATATTCAAAGTGTCTTTTCAACAACATTCACAATATCCTCTAAATTTTGACATATTGCCGACCTACTTATGTGTATTTTGTTATCAACTGAGCCCTCATGAGGCTTTTACTTGCCTTCCTCTGTACAAAAATGTTAATGACTGTACTTTTGTATTCTTTCGGGGCAAACTGACCGCGAAGTGTCCAATAAATTGTGTCAAATGTGCCCACCTGAAGCAGACGTACCTGCTTTTCAGTACAAAGAATTGAAATATTTAATTTTAAACAGTTTGCAGCGGTTCAAATGTATTGCTCACTCACCTTAATGACTTCTCAGCATCCTAATTATTAACTGTGATGAGTTTGTGAGTGCTTTTCACAACTTTCACAGACAAGCTGAGGTTTTTTGTCACGGTATAATCATTAGCGTGCAATTAAATTACCACCAAATATGCTGAAATAGGAAAATGATCTCACTTGTAACGGCGGTGCACTTTCCTTGTTGGCTAGCTTTAAAATCCAGACATCCAATGGTTAAAAACAAACTTAAAATCTGCTGCAATATTTTCTATTTTCCCTAAAAGATGTTTTCAATACCAGATAAAAAAACAACTACTGTTTGTTTGGGAGCCGATCTGGCTGGCAAAAACAATCACAGATGCTGGTTATTTATATTTCCACATAAAACCAACACATTATGCTTTTGACTTAGTACAATGCATTACTTTTCTCCTCTATTTATTCATACGCCGTTGTCAGATATTCGTCCTTTTTTCAAACCATAAACAGCTTATGGATTGTTTTATTGCTTTGTGTTTTTGAAGCAATATTTGTCTCATCTCCAAAATATTTAGTGAAAAGTCTGGTTTCACTTTCCGTCTGTGAGTTACGTGGGTGCTGTCGGATATTGACCGGCGCTCTGTTCTGCCGCGTTCGGGCCGCACTCATCACACAGACTTTTGCCAGAACAATCCTAAGTCCTTGTTAGATTTGTCATTAGGAGACACTTGAATCCTTTTAGCCGGGGCCAAATCAAATGCTCTAATTGTCTCATTAACGCTGTGGAAGGTGACACCATTTGGAAAGGCACCAGTTAATTAAAAGGGGCTTTCATAAAATCAATGGGACAGAGCAGACGACTGGGGAGCGATGATGTAATATGGTTCTGACTTAGTTTTATAACTACAAGAATGGATCTTTTTATATGAGACGTGTAGGAAAATGATCAGTCTGTACCTTGACTCTTTCCCCTGCAGCCTCTTCTCTCTCTTCTCTACATCTTTTTTTGTTTAGTTATTTTTCAAGCTGCAGTTTGTGGTTTTCAAACTGCAAAAGGAGGATGTGTACTGTTTTTAACTATCTAAAGCCTTTTGCACACAAGAGGATTTTTTGCCGGATTTTAAAGCTCAATTTGACTCTCCACAACTACGGGGAGGCGTGGCCCGAGCAACGATTCTTGTAAGCGATTATTTGTCACGGCTCTCCTCCTCAGTTAAGACCACGTCGTCAAGGCGTCGAGTTTACACGTAAACTCTGTGTGGACTCATGGCCAGGGCGTCCTGTGTTTATGCTGTGAGTTTTGAGCATTTAGCGCGGTGCGTCTAGAGTGTCCAGCGTCCAGGACGGCGGGTGTCGGACGCCAAAGTTTAAAAATCTAAACTTTTCGCCTAGCTAGGCAACAAATCAGGAGCTCCTCCGGTGCAGCAGTCATTCATCTGAAGAGCAGTCACTGCACAAGGAAGCCAGGGGCGGATTTCTGTCACAATTGTGAGTCCAGGGCGTTTGCTCTCAAAAGGACAGGCGTCCACCTGGAGGCGCTGGGTGGGATTTTGACGTCGCGGTCTGAACACACCATTAAACTTTAGAAAGTCAAAAGCAGCATGAAGTTTGTGTAAACGTTTTTCCTTGTTCATCACAGCTACAGTGACAGTAAAAGGATCCTTAACTCTAGTGAATGTGCTCTCCTGTGTCCTTTATGAGCAGGTTTGATCCTCACGTGTTTGTACCTGGAAAAGGAGCTGACACTTGCCTCGTGTCGTTGCATATTTGTTTTCCCAGTTTGTTCATGTGACATCTTAAGTGAATGACGTGTAGAAGGTGACATTGAGTTTTTTGAGAGCTGGACAGAGTAAATGGACTAAATATACAAGATTATCCAAACTTACGTGAATTAAACCAATTCAACAAGCTTAGTTATTCAGAATATGGGCATTATATAAGTCTTAAAAATATGACATTATAATCCCAGAAGGTCTAAAATATACTTTAGTCCTTTATAAATTTCATGAAAAAGCCCTGGCGCCACACAAACCTGCACAACTTAAGTACTGCAATTATTTCTGACGACCTGAATGTCCTACATGACATTTTCCCCATTCATGTATTCCATGACATTGAACAGTTTAAACTGCATGACGCCACAATTAGAACAAGGGAGCTACATTAGTGGGACATTTCAAAGGAACCTATGCAGTGCTCTTGTTCTCAGGATGTTGTCCATCGTCCCGTCAGACTCGACAATTCTGATCTCAGTGGACGATTAGTAAGAATAAAGGTGACTAATAGACTGCTAAAATAATCGTTGACTTGTTCAGACTTTATAGACTGTAAAACACATTCCAAAAGACATTTTATCTCAAAGACAGTATTAATTTGTGAAAATAAATGAAATTAACTGCATTACTTGCCGTATTTTGGTCATAAATGCATTGTGTAAAACATCAATATTATATAAATAATTGTTTGACTCGTCAACAAATTGAAACAGAGGAACCACTAAAATAATTGTTCGTTGTTGAGATGTCATGATATGAGACAAAACATCATAATTAACAATTATCACCAAAGAACATAGAAATATGTCACTTAATCAAAAAACAGCCAGATTGAAAAAAACAAACAAACTTAGACTTAACATTCTCTCTAAAATAGCCACAATTGTTATTTTTTCGGGCTGAAGTCGACTAAAGAAATTCTTGTTCAACTAAAGACCTGCCCCATCGACTCATTAGTCGACTAAAAGTGGGTGTGGCAAAAATATATCAAAAAAATATGAAGTGTCTCCGTGTATCTGACCCAAACTGCACTCAAAAGATCACAACTGCACAGACGTTCATCCAAAAATAACAATTTATACAGAAAAGTACTATTAAACAGTGGATCTGTTGGATATAAATTAGATTAAACTCCAAATACTCCAAAATCCTCTGCTAACTCACTCAACTCATCTTCTCGTTTTGGGTGTTTTGCCACATAGATTTGTTAAATGTGAATAAAATAATTGGACTAATAAAAAATGTTGGTCGACTACAACACCATCGAGCCATTAATCGACTAAAGGATCACAGCCCTATCTTTTACGATTATACTGTGACCAGACTAGTTGTGTAATGTATTTGTATTTTATTCATTTTAAATATCTAATGCGTTTACTAAAAATGTTGAAGTTCAAGTGGAAAAAAATACAGAGTTTAGCATGAGGCCTTTGAGTTAAATAAACTGAAGTCCGTGTAAGTAGATGTGGCAAGTTAACCCCTATTGTGCCGTATGAACGTGAATGATTGTTGGTGGTTGTAGATAGCGGTGGGTGATACGGTGATAAAAATGTAATTGTGAGCTCGTCGTTGTGATTCACTGTTTGTCTCTTTAATGCAGCTGTCTGTTCAAACACACTTTTTCTCCTGTTGTTTAGCCTCTGAAGCCTCTGAGCAGATGACTTTATTTACCTCTTATAGATCAGGGCTGCACAATTAAACCAAATCAATACTAAATTGCACTTTCAGTGGATGCAATTAGCAAATCACGAAGGTTGCAATTTTTGAAATGCAATGATTTCTTTCACAAACAACAAAATGTCTTGCTTTGATTTGAATAAAAACTGCTGAGACTGTAGTTTGGAATTGTAGGGTACAAAAACACACCTACAAACAACAAACGTGACAAAAACGTGACTATAAACGACTAAGACACAACTAAAAGTGACAAAGATAACAAGCACAACTTAACGGGACAAAAACGCCATTAAAAGCGTCAAAATTGTGTGTAAAATGCATGTGAATTTGAACACATTCTTATAATCAATTACAACTTTAATCCAGAAATCTACAGTTTAGCACAAGCCTTTGCACTCATTAAGTCACTATATTAAAATTGTGCTTTGTACATATTTGCAACATAAAAGCCATTAACATCTATAAAATTACAAAAACAACACATCATTATGACCCAATCAGCGCTTGAAATTAGTGCTGCACAATATCGGAAAAGTATCAATATCACAATATTGTCTGATGCAAACAAACAAACAAAACAAACTAAATATATCACAGTGACACGAAAGTATTATAGAAATGTTCTGTTTTTAAAATGAAAAAATTGAAAAGGGAAAAATAATAATAAAATCTAGCTTTTTCAAACTAAATTAGCCTTGGTATTTTATCTTCATTTAACAGACAACAGAATGGAAAAATAGGGCTACAACAATTAGTAGAATAATAATAGTCGACTCTAAACAATAATTTCAGTTGTATTTTGATGACGGTCATCGTTTTATGGACTAAACAGACACAATCTTTAAGACTTTTATAACAAAGACAGTGACATTATTCAAAAAGAATAGACCATTTCTGATTTTCCTCAATTATACACTTTATTCATGAATATTCTCTCTCTAGAAGCTTCATTCACAATATTTCAACATTTATTTGGTTAAAAATGTTACTTTATTCTAAGTCCCAGTCTTCAATAGAATAATCGCTGACTAGTGACCTCTAAAATAATCATTCGTTTCAGCCTTTGTCAAAAAGCGTATTTAAATATTGCAATAATATCGATATCGCAGCTCTTAGTAGCCATATCGCAATCATTTCCAATATCGTGCAGCTCTAGTTGAAATATAGATCGTATAAAAGGATCAGTTCCATGTTTATGACAGTATGAGGCGAGTGTGTGTCTCAGTATTTAAGAAGTGCTTTGGTGCGGGTGCCTATCCTGGGAGTATTGAACACATGCAGCTGCCTTTATGGGCGGACACGCAGCGCCCCGAGTCCCCGAGGAGAGCGGCGTCTCCAGTGGCCTTCCGTCTGACCTCGGCCCTCCCCGATCAAACCTATTGATTATTGGAGAAGTCATCAGTCACTCGTGTGATCAATCTGCGCTCCGGTGATGTGTAATCAGACCTGGCAGTGACATCACGCCGCTCAATACGTGCCAACTTTGGGAATTATCGTAGCATTAAAGGAACAATATTCAGCGTTTTTCGTATTGTTGTTAGCCTTTAAACATGCTCTTGAATACCTTAAAATAGCCATATAATGTTTTGAAGCTTTTTTAAAATGTATTTATTATGGATTAAATGAAATTACACTTGCTGAGTTCATCCAGCCAGCAGACGGCGCCTATCACTATACACAATTTACGTATTTTATCATTTTAAGACACGACGATTTGCCTAATAGCAGCAGTTATCGTGTTTAGAGGCAGAAATGCTCAGAACGAGTCATGATTTAAGGACTAAAACGGTAGAAGATTCTCGGAAAAGTGTCGCATGAAATCTGAAAAATTATCACTGATCGAGGGAGTTCAACAGGAAGTGTGTTTGACGCTCGGAGAGGAGAGGATTTTCTGATAAACGTTCCTCAAAACAGCGTGAATGCAGCTTCAGGTGTGTTTTTTATGATGGAACATTGTTAGAACATGGTTTAAAGTTCAAAAAAGTCACTGTTGCAGAAAATGTGTCCTTTAAAGTTTTGAATTGTGTCATTTACTCTGATGCATATGTTGCTTTTGCTTTGACTTTTTGAATACACTATCAACTAAATAAAGGTGGAAATATAACGACTGAATGGTTCTAGATAGTTAATATGTAAAAAATAAAGTGGATTATTGACAAAAATTTGAAATAATGTACTCTTATTTTCAGAAGATTTGGTTTATCGCCATTGTCAGTGATCAAAATTCACAAACATAGGAACTTGCTTTGGTGTAAGGTGCAGCATAAAATATTGACATTTTGTTTAATTCTGCCACAGTCTTTGTGATAAAAAGATATTTTCAAATGTGTTTTAGTTCAGATAACAGTTTAAAACAAATGGTTTGCTTTTGTGCTAATGCTTTGATTATTGCAAACTCATATTTGTATTTCAATATATCCAGTATATCTCAAATAGGGCTGCCACCAATGATTATTTTAGTAAAATGAATTTCAAGAAAACAGCCTTTGAATTTACAACGTCACATAGAACCCTGGATGAAGTGGATTAAATGGAAGAATAAAACATTTTTAAGAGCAGATTGGACAAGTTTTATGGTCACATGAAATCATCTATATATTGACAAAGCAAACCAAAAACAAAACTTTTGCCAAAAGTTTTACCTGTAGTGTCTCGTCTTTTTAAGCTGAAGACACTAAAATAAAGGAGGATTTAACCATTAATTGCATCTGCAGTTTTGATTTGGCACATACTTTCCAAACGCTTCATATATCTGCACTTAGGACTGGCACAATGACTAATCAGACTGTTGACGTCACTGAGCGGCGTGAGAAATGGTTGGACAGATTTAAAGTGTTGGCCCGAGCGCTGAAAGGTAAACTATCCAGACTGAATGATGCTGTTCGTTATGCTCTCGCTGCTCTTTTGCTTGTTCACGTCAATTTGCTGCATTTATGGAAACAGCCGCTTTTGGCTTGGAGATTTCATAAAGGGTTGCTGCCAGGAGTTAATTGGATGCGACCTCCGAGATTTGCCAAAAACAAAGTTAAATTGTTATTGAAAAAAGGATGTTGCTCATGAATTAAGGAGCACATCAGCATATTTGTATTTGACTGTGGTTTGTCTTTGACGTCTGCTGAGAAAA
This sequence comes from Rhinogobius similis, assembly GCA_019453435.1. Classification (NCBI taxonomy): domain Eukaryota; kingdom Metazoa; phylum Chordata; class Actinopteri; order Gobiiformes; family Gobiidae; genus Rhinogobius; species Rhinogobius similis. The sequence goes on along the minus strand of CM033621.1, from coordinate 35,790,253 downwards.
AAGTACTCAAAACAGAATGAAACATGACTCTCCAGTTACAACAAATACTGCAAGTACAACTACATACTGCTACTTTTAGAACTACTACTACTGATGCTTATGGCTGCTTTAGTGCTACTACTGCTTCTACTACTACTTTTCCATTATGAAAACTGCTGTTATTGTAACTGCCTTTGCAATTTAATTTAATTCTCAAATTCATACTTATTTTAGATAACTGTATTCAGCTACTGCATTTTCAGGTGGAACTGTCTAAAAAGTATAAAGTATTGTCGATAAATTTGATAAAATGGACTAGGACTTGAAGGCCACTGAGTTGAGACGATTCTGTGTGATCACACGGAACATTTTTTTAAAGAAAACTATGTTAAAAAAAAAATACAAGCTGATTCTTTCATTTTGTTTAAAGACTTCAAAGGACTTCAAGCTCAAAGCTTGGACTTGACTTGGACTTGAACTGGACCTGAGGACAAGGACTTGAAACTCTGCAACTTTTACAGCTTCTGCCTCTACTACTACCACTACTACAACTACTACTGCTACTACTCCTACTACTACTACTGCTATTACTACTGCTACTACTACTACTACTACTACTACTACAACAACTACTACTACTGCTACTACTGCTACTACTACTACTACTACTACTACTACTGCTACTACTACTACTGCTACTACTACTGCTACTACTACTACAACTACTACTGCTACTATTACTACTGCGACTACTACTACTACAACAACTACTACTACTACTACTGCTGCTACTACTACTACAACAACAACAACAACTTCTACTGCTACAACTACTACTACTACTACTACTGCTACTACTCCTACTACTACAACTACTACTACTGCTACTATTACTACTGCTACTACTCCTACTACTACAACTACTACTACTACTACTACTGCTACTACTACTACTACTACAACAACTACTACTGCTACAACTACTACTACTACTACTACTACAACTACTACTACTACTGCTACTACTTCTACTACAACTAGTAGAATTTCCCCATTGTGGTACAAATAAAGGTTCTTACTACAGTATATGATGAGTTTGTCCTCTAGTACTACGACTACTGCTTCTACTACTACAACTTCGATTCTTTCTACTACTACTATGCTACTTTCACAAAGGCTACTTGATGTCTTACTTCTTCCGATGTTTAATTGTCATGTTCTTTAGTTTTCTTACATAATTTGTTAAAAAATTACGGCGTCGTGAATGTATTCTTTAAAAAGTACTTTACAGTAGTTGCGTCCCGCTTGTGCTGTCTCTCCTGCTGTCAGAGTCCTCTTGGTGTTACATTTCTCTCCGTCCAGAGTTGGGCACGGTTCACTTCAGATCCTGCACTCAGCACTTTCTCTGTGGGACGGTGTTCTGCTGAACTTTGTAATTACCAAAAGCCATGTTTCTGTATTCACCGAGGCATCAAGCAGCGAACGAGAGAGCTGTGTTTCATCAGGTTTAAATCAAGAGGAAGAAAAACACTTTTTAAAGGAAGGAGAAGCGAGGAGGAGACAGAAAGAGAGCGGGGGAGGAGAAAAGGACGATGGATGGAGTGTAGAAAGGAAGCAATCGGAAGAGTTAGAGATGGAAAAAAATTAAACCCAGATCAATTCTAAAACTGGTATAAAAATTGATAATGTAAAAATAAACATAAATGAGACCAAATGTGACCTTTCCTGAACCATTTTCGAATGGTTTTGTTCCACTTCTATGCTATTTTGACTATAAGACCACATGGTGATTTTAAAGGTCCCATATTCTGCTATTTCCCCTTTTACACAGTCTATTCTAAGGGCTTTGTTGATGCATTTTTGCGTTGTGCAATATCCATAACAGTTTCCAAAAAACACCCATTTCTTGGACTGGCCCCCCTCCTTGCAAAAGCAAACGGCTCACTCTGAGATCTGACCCCCCCGAACAGAGAGCAGTCTGCCTCCCCCGCCCAACCCGCGTGCCTCCCCCGCCCAACCCGTGCCGAAGCCTAGAGCGGAGATAGTGCGCATGCGCCGTGTGCTCCGGTAAACAGCGATACACAAACACTGAATAAACATTTTATCCGTCCTGACGGTGCGTCGTGCTGAGTCCTACGTCCTGGATCTGACCTGGAGTTTGACGTGCTCCAGTACCTCGACGACGGACGTTGCCGTTTGGTAAATAACAAGCTAACTCTTCTATCTCTCGTATCCATTGTGTAATTACTGTGTAGCATTAGCATTAGCTGTTTTTATTCTGCGGCTGCGCGCTTCCTGGAGGCGTGGCTTAAACACCGCGTCATCCTTGTGAGGAGCCCCCGTCTGCTGCTCAGCCGAGGGGGACGGAAAAGACAGTTCTCTAGCGAAAACATGCGGGAATCAATCAAAAAACCACTTTGGGCACAACATACGAGGCCCAAATAGCACTGTAGGAAGGTTAAAACCTCTGAAAAGTCGATTTTGCATGTTATGGGACCTTTAAATAAACAAGTTATAGATTTGAAAATTGCATTCTAACGCCTTATAAAATGTGTTTCTTATGATCATAGTGGCTTCAAAATTGTGACTTCCTCCGTATCAAAGTGAAGTTACAACCTTTGACAACCTTTGGAAGGTCGGTTTCATCAGGTTTGAATCGAGAGAAAGAAAAATAAATTATGGAGCAGAAAAAGGGAGGAACAGAAAGGAGGAAGACACCGTTTGGGAGGAGAAACAGGAAGAGGATAGAGAAGTTTCATCAGGTTTCAGTCAAACGCAAGAAAAAGCATTTCAGAAAACGACGACGGAGAGGAGGTTTATATCAAGAGGAATACAAGCGGATTTCAAAGGACGAAAAGAAATGTCAAGAAGAGAGAGGATGAGATAACGAACGAATAAGAGAGACAGAAGGTGAAGTGGGGAACAAGAGGAGGAGGAGTGGAGAGTGCTGAAGGAGAAGGAGCAAGCTTTTGTTTCTTCAGGGTTAAATCAAGAGGAATAAAAGTAGATCTTAAAGAACAGAAATGGAGAGAGGGGGGCGAGGAGAGGAATAAAGAAATGTGGAAGAGGAGAGAAAGGAAAAGAGACAGGAGGAAAAGGAGAGAAGGAAGAAGGAGAGAAGAGAATGTAGAGGAAGAGGAGAACAGGAAGGAGGAGAAGTGGAGAAACAGAACAAATACTTAAGAAAGATGAGGTGAGCGGGGAGGAGAGGAAAGAGAGGAGGAGACTGTTCATTCGGTCTAAATCAAGAGGGATAAAAGCAGATTTCAAATGAGGAAAAGAAAAGTCACGAAGAGGGAAGAGAAGATGACGAGGAGGAGAGACAGAAGGTGAAGAGGGGAACAAGAGGAGGAGGAATGGAGAGTGCAGAAGGAGAAGGAGCAAGCTTTTGTTTCTTAAGGTTTAAATCAAGAAAAATAAAAGCAGATTTTAAAGAACAGAAAGAAGGAGGGAGCTGAGAAGGAGAGAGAGGGGACGAGAGGAAGAAAGAAATATGGAAAAGGAGAAAAAGGGGGAGAAGAGGGGGAGAATGTAGAGGAAGTAAGGGAAAGAGAGGAGGAGGAAGAGAAGAGTGAGAGACATGAGAAGGAGACAGCTCTGATCCACGAGAAGAGAGGAGAGGATAACGAGGAAGAGAGACAGAAGGTGAAGAGGGGAATAAGAGTTGGAAGAAGAGGAGAAGGAGGAGTGGATAGTGCAGAAGGAGAAGGAGCAAGCTCTGTTTCATCAGGTTTAAATCAAGAAGAATAAAAGCAGATCTTAATGGACGGAAAGAAGGAGGGAGAAGAGGAAGAAAGAAATGTGGAAGAAGAGAGAAAGGACAAGAGACAGGAGTAAAAAGAGAGAACAGCGGGGAGAACGTAAAGGAAGAGGAGGACAGGAAGAAGGAGGAGGAAGAGAAAGGTGAGTGAAATGAGGAGGAGACAGCTCTGTTTCATCCGGTGTAAATCAAGAGGAATAAAAGCAGATTTAAAAGGAGGAAAAGAAAAGTCAGGTGGAGAGAGAAGAGGATATCGAGGAGAAAGAACGAAGATGAAGAGGGGAACAAGAGTTGGAAGCAGAGAAGGAGGAGTGGAAAGTGCAGAAGGAGAAGGAGCAAGCTCTGTTTCATCAGGTTTAAATCAAGAAGAATAAAAGCAGATCTTAATGGACGGAAAGAAGGAGGGAGAGAAGAGAAGGAGGGAGAAGAGGAAGAAAGAAATGTGGAAGAGGAGAGAAAGGACAAGAGACAGGAGTAAAAAGAGAGAACAGCGGGGAGAACGTGAAAAAGGAGGAGGAAGAGTAGAGTGAGTGAAATGAGGTTGGAAGAAGAGGAGAAGGAGGAGTGGAGAGTGCAGAAGGAGAAGGAGCAAGCTCTGTTTCATCGGGTTTAAATCAAGAAGAATAAAAGCAGATCTTAATGGACGGAAAGAAGGAGGGAGAGGAGAGAGGGAGGGAGAAGATGAATAAAGAAATGTGTAAGAGGAGAGAAATGACAAGAGACAGAAGAAAGAGGGAGAGAAGAGAGGAGATAATGTAGAGGAAGAGACAGAATAAGAGTGGAGGAGTGAACAGAAGGAGGAGGTGGAGTGAAAGCAGAGAAGCAGAAGCAGTGGAGCTGAACCAGGTCAGACTGATATGAAGTCATCTGTGAGGCCAGACAGACCTCCTACATAAATGCAGATCTCCATCAATATTCAAGAGGAGAAAGTGGCTCAGTAGGTCAGTGCTCACCGACGCAGCTAAACACTCCTGAGTCCAGCGCACAAATACTCTTTATCTTTTAATAAAGCTGTGAGGAGTGTCACATTGAAAGCTCTAAAGGTGGTCGTTTTAATGCAGTAGTTCCATGATATATTACAGTCAAATTGGTCAGTATTACTATGTCTGAGTCTTAAGAATATAATATACAGTAGATCAAAACGTTATTGTGCATTTTATTAAGAAAGGAGTAGCTTGAGTATTACTGTCCTTAAAGTCTATAGACAGGTTCTCATGCTTTTCTAATTACGACTTTGCGCCTGTGTTAGTGTTACATCCGCGAAGTTGCCGCTTGTGAAGAAACGTTTAAAAATAACAGTTGAAAATTACAGGGAGTGGAACGGAATCCCTCTGTGATGTCACCGAAAGGCGACATAAGGTTGAAAACAAAAAGGCACAACAGACAAACTTTTTTGACAGATTAAATGGTCATCAAAATTAAATAGAGCTGTTATCAGGTATTATTATTTGTCAAATCATAACTATTGTGTCATTTATATGGACTTTGTTTTCAAAATGGTTGCTAGGTAACAGTTGTAGAATTACCTCTATGTCATATTCGCTGCTCACGTACAACCAGGAAGTAAAAGTAAATTACAGTAAAAACATTACAAAAACTGTCAAACTGGGGACAAATGGTAAAAATGTTTAATAAAATATAATCCTGTTCACTGTGTTTTAGTGAAATGTGTCGTCTAACCTGTCATATAGATTTAAAGGTTGCATTTGACCCATCTTTAAATACCGCTGGTCGGGGAAAAACTGTAAAAAGCAAAGTTGTCCTCGTCTTTTTTAAATCAACTTTTTGTTTTTCTTCTAACATGACAGAGGTGCAAAAAAAGCTTCAAGCTCAAAAATCTCAAAGCAAAAGTTGTTCTGCAAAAGCTTTTGCAAGGTTTAGTCAGGAAACATTTTAGTTTGACGGGGAAAACCAGAGCTCTTTCAGGAAAGCCACCCAGACACGATAAGAACATACAAACTCCCAAAGGAAATGTCCTTCTGTGCCACCATTCTCACGATTCTCCTCTCAAGTTTTTTTTTTTTTTCTTTCCATTTGGACTCTTTTGGGTCTAAGCGCTATAATAAAACTCATGACGTCATCCTTTTCATAAATTATTGAAACTTCTGTGTCATCCAGATGCGTCACCAGTGGAATTCAAGCATACAGTAAAAAGGAAAAAATGGCACAAAAAGAAGTTTAAGCTACACTTTATTAAGGCTGAAGTCGACTAAAGAAACTCCTGGTCGACCTGCCCAATTAACCAACTTTAGTCGACTACAAAGGGGGTGTAGAAAAAGTATTTAAAAACTATCAAGTATCTCCATGTATCTGACCCAACAGCACTCAAAAGACTACAATTGTGCAGGAATTCATGCTAAAAAAACAGTATTTATATGTTAAACACCAAAATCTTCATGTTTTTGCTACATATATAATTTCAATCTTAAAATAATTAGTCGATGAATAAAAATCTTGAAAAAATCTAAGACTTAATCGACTAAACGACTAAAGGACACATTGTTGTTGTTGTTGTCTCCGTTGGTACATTTGTTTAGAGCAGTTTACCCATCCTTCTTCAGTCCCACTGGATCAGACTGTCACCTGTCAGGAGCTGTGACCATCTCCAGACCTTGGGCTTGGCTTGTGTAGGACTATGTGGAAGATTATACCTTCTGTGCATATTTTGGGTTAAATGTGCTGCGCCTGAATTTTACTGTCTCAAAAAATGTAAAAAAGCAGAGCTAGTTAAGCTATTTTAAACTCTTTACACCAAATGTGGTGTTTTTCGACCTTTTTTTAGTTGTGGCACACGTTTTGCATTTAAAAGCTACCAAGGCACGCCACCTGCCACTCAAACATCACCAAATCAGACCAATTTAGTTCAAAATATTGTATATAACGAGGAAAATAATGTCTGTGGCACTGTCTAGTTCTTTAAATTTGGTAATAGTGATGGTTTTGCGTTCTTTTTTGATGAAAATGTTGCTCAGGACACTCCAAAAAGGTATATTATTTAATTAATCCACATTTTGTGAATCTATTAACTCAAACTGGACATTTTCTCAAGGCACACCTGGCAACACCTCAAGGCGCACTAGTGTTCCCCGGTACACTGGTTGAAAATCAAGGACCTAATGGATTTCTCGCATCCTAATGATTTACTGTGATGTGTTAAATACTAAGCGCTTTTCACAACTTTAAACCAGACCAGAGCGAGTTTAGCTGTCATTATAAAGCTAACAATATCAAGGATGCTACAATACCTTCTTTGCGGAAAATATTACACTCTATATTTATATCTTATATATATATATATATATATTTATATACACTTTTGGTTCTGAGAGCTAGAAACCAGAGTGGACCAATCAAGTGCAGGGAATTTGACAAGGCTGCTCTTGTGGCTTTGATTTTTGCGCTCGGTTTTTAACATGGCATCTTGAGATTTTAACTGACTAAGAAGTGTGGCTTGTGCAGTTCAAAGGACAGAAGTTGGTGACTGTTATACTGTGACATGAGCTGTTTGTTTTTCTTGTATCCATGGAGACCGTGCAAGGAGCTAGCTCTGGATCTCTGAAATGCTACAAACCTTTTACACCAAATGCAGCAAAAGAGTGAAAGAGGAAATTACTGTCTTATCACCGACTGAAACAAGAGTGAGAGAGCGAGGCAGAGGGCTTTGCTGTTGTGTCTCCAGAGTTCACTGTGATGCCAGAGCTGCTGGACACTGAGGAGTCTTTTGTCCCGAGGGCTGTTACTCTCCTCAAACTGCCCTGACACATGATCTGCTGACTCTGCGGACAAATCCTCTCTAAAGCTACTGACTGAGACACAAAGGCGACTGAGAAGTGCAGTGTAAATGTTTCTGCGGCGGAATTCGAATTTCCTTAAGCCGGATGTCCTCTGTACGATTTTTTTCATCTTATAATTAATGGATGTCACACTGCATGACGTGATGAATTAAGTCGTCAGACAGAACGCAGTCACATTGTGCGATGAATCACACGATCAATAGTAGCTACTAAAGTTTATTGGAGCAAATATCAGGCTCTGGCTCCATGTAATAAAGTCATCACAGGTGTATCTGTTAGTGGAGGCTAACGTAACATGCTAGCGGTGTTTTTGCGTTTGTAAAAGTTGCAAAATGAAAGCAAATGAGAAGATAAGGTCCCGTTTGCGGCGGAGCTCCTCTGCTGCACATTGCGCTGTGCTTGTGTTTACATTTTTGACAAATATTGATCGTAGAGGCAGCGACAGGAAGACTCACTCTGCAACCAAGATTCCAAAATATCAAACATGTTTGATATCAATCGTAGCTTGTCTTTGGTCGTACGATGGGTCTAAGTTTGGTCTTTGTCTCCATCGCGCTCTACGATCTACGCGCCACGATTTTGTGACTATTTCAAGATTCTTCCCACAATCAGAAATCTGCAGTGGACACCCAACTTTAGGGATGAGTAAATTAACTATCTACCCAGATGCACGCAGTGGTTTGATTTTGACCCAAACAGCTAATACATGAAAACAATCAGGTACAGCCCCTTTAATGGTGGAAACAGGAGTGCCCAGATACAGAGAGAAACTACACAGAAAAGTCCAGGAGTTGAACCTAGAACCTTCTGAGGCGAGAATTCTAGCTACCAGCATTGATTCCTTTACCATCATTACAATACAAATTAACTTCAAGTGTTTTCGACGTCGTGTTGCATATCATTAATGCCAGACAACTTTAGCTGCCCCATATTTCACGTAGCCCTGACGCTAACAATATGGTCCACATTTGCACATGTCAATAATGATTCAGCGCACTGTTGTTTCTGTGTCTTCAGCCAATTATATGTTAATCAGGTTAGTACGATCTTGATTTAGTAGTTTTTAATGAACAGACAGAAGTACTTTTTTTTGTTTTACTGCTGCCAATCTTTGAATTTCCTTATTTACTTAGTTATTTTTGCCTCTGCGGTATGAAGAATAGCATTGTATTGTATATTCTGACTTTCGGTTTCCTGTTATATGCAACATTTTAAAAGACTTTTGTCATTCACAAGATATTATATTGTGTTTTAAATTGGTAATTGCTATAATTTTTCATCATTCTGAAACCCATGGATAGTTATATGGAATAACTATTTAAAAATATAGTGTCATAATATATTTTCAGGGCTGTTTAAATTGGGGAAAGTAATCATAATGTGAGATGGCATAAGCAGTGATTATATGACAAAACTGAGACTGCGCTGATGCAACTCAAAGAAACATTTAACTGTACCGTGTGCCTCGAAGCAGAGACGCCGACCCGTATTTGACTTTTCAAACCCTCCTGATTGTCAAAGCACATTTAGGGGAATTAAACCTGTCTGTCTGTCTTAAAAGTCAGAGCTGCAATGTCAAAGTGACCCCCAAAATGATAATTATAGACTTTTCTGATTATAGGCCCAATTATTTAAAGCAACAGCCTTTTCCAACACTCTATGCAAATCTGACATTTCAAATTATAGTCATTGAAATAATATGTGTTCAGAAATTTAATTAGAGACGAGTGCTTTGTCTAAGTGACCTCTAAAATGGAAATTGCCGGGCTTTACTGATTTCACTTTATAGTCTGTTTGCGGCTCCTTTTCTATTGTTGTTATTCAGGCTGCATAAGTGTCCACTTTATATGGAGGACAAGGATTCTCAAACAGCGGTACTTGGACCACGAGGGGCAGCACAGACACCTCTTGGAGGGTCCTTGAATACACGATATTCAAATTACAATGGGGAGTTTTCATTATAGAGTCGTTTAACCCTTTTCTGGTGTGGATTTTTACAGCAGAAAGTATTTAGAAGATAAATTAATTTGTATTTTATTTATTACTTTTTTTGAGCTAATAGCAATATTTGTCTTGCTGCTGTTGACGATACTCATATTTAGATGTTAAAATTAATAGCAAGGCCCACAAATCTATTTAAGGTGAAGTAAATTCACAAATTAACTTTTAACTTTTTAAATTAACAATAACAAAAATAATGTTAAAAAATGTGCTTAAGTGGGAAATTAACTCATTTGTTACATTATTCTATTAAACATACATATATATTTTAATTGATATATAAATGTTTATATATATATACTTCAATTTTTTACTCATTAGTCTGTTGGAAAAAATAAATAAATAAAAATAAAAAATATTTTGTGACAGTATATTTTTTGATAATCATTATTTTCTTTCACCTATTTTTTTTATTATTATTTTTAAAAATATATATCAGTCAATACCGATACGGAACCAATATATCGCCCATCCCTAATAAATAGCCAAAATGTATAGTTTTCTGGTTGAGAGTCCGCCACCTGCTTGTCTCCATATGAATTTGTATGGAATGTCCCACAATACAGCATAAAACATACATCTCCATGGAGACAGTTACAGGTCGGATCTGTGGAGAGGCCCTTGCTCACACTCAACACTCAGCTCATTTTTTGGCCCCTGTAATTGAACAGATATTATTAATGCCATATGGTGTAACATTCCAGGCAATGCAATAACATCTCCATGAGACGAGCAGGTGGTGAAAATAGAAAAGAAAAGTTACACAGTGCATCTTTAAAACCGTGTTTTTCAGCTTGTTTTGAGTCTTGGTGCACTTTTGTTGCTGAAAAACAAAACAACAAACGTGGAGAGAAAAGAGCTGTAACTAATGCCCGTGTCAATGAGTTTGGCTCTGTGGATTTTGTAATACTGTTCATTTTTTTGGTGTCTTTTCAGTTTCAGAAGTTTGCTCCAAAAGGGCAAATTATTACATAAAATGATTGTGCAAATCAGTTGCTCAAATTGGATTTTGTTCAAGGCCCACCTGGCAATCTCTCACAGGCACACAGCACTGTTTGAAAATCCACGCTTTAAACTGTTCCTCATATTAGTTGCAGGATTACTTCTAAAAAATGTAATGTAATTTGTGTTTTTGCGATTTCATTTGTTTATTTTGTTTCGTAAATCTTCACACAGCGCTTTGTAATGAGCCTTTATAATGAGTTAATTACTAATCGAGATCGGCGCAGGAACAAGAACACACAAAGAAATGACAGAAAGCTTTTGTTATTCAGTTTACACAAGTCTTTCCCTGTTACCTGTGGTGGTGTGTGTCTGCACAGCTTTCCCCGTGTGTCCTCCTGCTCTATATTTATAAACGGGACAGTAAGAAGGCCACACGTGTGAAGAGGCTGCTGTTACGCTCAGCCCCAGACAAAACAGGACGCGACCTGTGACCGAGCCGGGTCAACTGTTACACACCTACAAAAAGAAAGGATGGATAACACTCTGTTGTGACTAATCGGATTTTAATCAAGATCCAATCATTTCTAATCGTCAGTGATCAGCTTCGGGTCTTTTAAATCTGAAAGTCGACAGCCAAACCTCTGTAAAATACATAAATAAATAAAATAAAAAAGAGTTTAGACTTTGTATCTAGTTTTCATTCAGAGAGATATGTTTAATTTTACACACAGAACCAAACATATATAAAAATAAATTCTACACCGTTTATATAAAAACAAAACAAACAAATGACTAGACTGTTCAAACAAACAAAAAATAAATAAAATTATGGTAATAACACTAGCATTACTTACTATTGTTATCATCATCATCATGTAAATATACGATGATAACAATTGATAAGACATTTTTTTAGTGTGCGTAAAGTTGCACTGGTTACACGTTTGTCTTGTTTATGGTCAGGAAATTCATATTTAAATACATTTTATTATACTTTGAAATAAGTGAATAATTAAGTCATATATATATTTATTTATTTTTTGTTGTTGTTGTATGTATTGTATGTTGTGGGGCCCTACCTTTGATTTTTACTGTTTTGAAACATGTCTTTAAATCAGTCACATGTATCTCTCACTTTCCTTTTGCAGTCCCAGCATCCTAAATATTCACCTCCATGAGTTTTGAAGCACTTTTCACGAGGTTCTGAGTCCAGAGCGTCACAGACCATCCCAGGGAAAGCTAACAAACATTAGCGTGCTAACGGCGCACTTCCTGCTTCTCCCGTCGGATAAAATACGCTATTAATAGATGCAGAGTAAAAGTTGTGGTCTCATCTTCACCCGAATAGGTGCTTTTATGTGCTGAGGTAACACAGATTTGAGTTTATTACCCGCATAAAATCTGCATAAAAAAGGGACAGGCCCTTTAATACATTGTAAACCCAAGTACATTTAAAACTACTTTTACTAACACTAGCATCTTATCATATCTTATCTTATCTTATATTAATTCTTGCCTGTTTGTGCGACCAAATTATGAATCAAGATTCAATCATTTCTAATTGTCAATAATCAGCTTCAAGTCTTTTTAAGCTAAAGGAGAGAGTTATGTTCATTTTTACAAACAGAACCAACCGTTCAGAAAAATAAACCATACACTCTTTATATCAAAAAAAAAAAAAAAAAAAAATATATATATATATATATATATATATATATATATATATATATATATATATATATATATATACGGATAATAACACTGACATTATTCTCTACATACACAACTATTATCATCATTACTACCACCATCTTTATATTATGACATGATAACAATGCATTTTTTTGTATGTGGCACTGGTTAAAAGTTTGTCTTGTTGATGTTTAGGAAATGAGTATTGAAAGCCATTTTATTATACTTTTTAATAAATGAAATCACGATCGATGAACATGAGAAAGAGAAAAAATGTATTCATAAAAATTGTCATATTGCCCAGCCCTACCTTTAATATATAGTATCTACACCTTATTAAGACATTGCTTAAAGTGACCTGAATTCAGAATATCAATCTTATTTTGAATAGTTATGACTAGAAAAGATTGAATTGTCTGTGATGTTGACAATTTAACTGGTTTCAAGACATTTGTGAATGGTTAGAATAAGAACATTAATTTGCCAATGAGGTAAGTAAAAAATTCTTACCTCACTGGCAAACAATTTGACTTGAAATATGAAGAAATGACCTGAAACCAAGTCAAAAACACCTTTAAACAAGTAAAATAATCTAGGTCCATGAAGAAAATGCATTTTGACTATTCAAAATTGTTGAAATTAAGATTAATATTCCAAATTCAGGTCATTTAAATCTTGTTTTAACTTATCTAGTTTTTTCTAAATTTTTGCAGTCATCCTATTGTAATTTTTGCTTGCACAGTTATATGTAAAATTAAGTTTGACCAAATAATTATCAAATAAAAAGAAAGAAGAATGAAATGAATGTGCAGAAATTTTAAGAATAGTACTTTTTCCAAATGATTATAAGATGAATGATATAATAATGAGGGCTGAAATGATTATTCAGGTAATCGTGACATGACAAAAAAAAAGTAATATTTTGATCATTGTAATTGTTAGACAGTCTCTTAAACACATACGAAAATAAGACAGCTGCATTATTAAATTATTATGTTATAAAAGACGACACAGTTTCTCTGATTTCACTAGTACACTTTTTTCTGTTAATATTATCTCTCTAGAAGCCTCCAGTCACCATATTTCAACCTTTATTTGGTTAAAAATCTCACCGTACAATAGAAGTAATCATGTAATTGGTGAGTCGGCTGCTGAAGTAAGCGTTTATTCCACCCGTAATAATAACTGTGTTGATGTTATAAAAGCATACAAAGCTTGGCCTGGCTGCCGCTTGACCCCGTGCACCCAGAATGAGGTCACGGTGACATCACAGGAGCGCGCTCAGTTGATCCCATTAACCACCGTTGTCTGGAGCTGGCCTCGCTCCGTCTCTGTCCCGCGGCAGTCTCACATTCAAACGCAATAGGAAGAGGGAGATTATATTAAGATACCTGATTGATAATTTACTTTGTCTGTTAGGCTTCTGTCGTTTTAGCTCCGCGGCTTATTGAGAGTCGTCCAATCGTGAGCTGGTCCCTGTGATAATCTGCTGTTTTTTTGTGAAATGGTCGTATCGTGATTCACTGTTTGTCTCTTTAATGCAGCTGTCTGTTCAAACACACTTTTTCTCCTGTTGTTTAGCCTCTGAAGCCTCTGAGCAGATGACTTTATTTACCTCTTATATAGACTAGAGCTGCACAATTAAACAAAATCAACACAAAATTGCAATTTTAATGGATGCAAATCACAAAGGCTGCAACTTTTGAAGTGCAATAAAACATGTTCTGAAACAGGCGACAAAAGTGTGACAAAAGCAATAAAAATGCATTCAAAAGTGTCAAAAACATGCCTACAAATGTTACTCAATGCACCAAAATTCAACAAAAATGCGACTAAACATGTCTACGACGCGACTCAAAGTGACAAAGACACATTTAAATATGACAAACACAATTGAATGTGACAAAAACCTCAGTAAAAGTGACAAAATTGCATTGCACAGAATCCTATTATTAAAACATAAATCACAAATCTAATCCCAATCACACTGGTCAGAAAAATCACAATTAGATATTAGATAAGTGAACATAAATCATTATAAAATCGAAATCATGATCTGGCCCCAAGAAAATCAGGATAATAATGTTTTGCCATATCCTCCATAACTGGATGCCTTCAGTATCAAGCGAAATCCCTTTTTTAAATAGTGTAATTACATGTTTGCCGTTTCAAAATATACATTATGGTATTATCAATAGATAGTTATATATATTTTCTTCCACATACTTACTAGTTTAGTTACTCTAAAAATCCATAGTTTAACTGACTCATGTCACCAGGAGTTTTTGATTATCTGTTTTATTTTGTGCATGAAAATCTGATAAAATTGTTGTCTTATCTGATTTTTATAGTTTTACTGGCTGTGTAAATTGACCTGGTTAATCTAAATGTAAAACGATGAAGTTTATGCTGGATGTCCTTGAGTTCTTGAAAGCCAAAGGTCAAGTACACAGTAAATTTTAAATTAAATTTCTGCAGTAAATTTCTGCTTGTTAAAAATTTTTGATGTCTTTTTTCTTTTTTTTATTTGGATTCTTCAATGTGTTCCAACCAACAGTCATGGCCAAAAGTGTTGGCACTTACAAAATGAAGTATTTCTCTCCCTATTGCAGTTACACATGTTTTGCTATACCCATGTTTCTTTCCTTTGTGCATATTGGAACAACACAAAAAAAACTGGAAAAAAAGCAAATTTGATACATTTGTCCATGGCTGTATATCAGTAAAACCTTTGTATCGACTTTTTTGACTTTTTTAACCATGTTATAAACACCTAAGTTTCATTTAGCTTCATTTGCGCTAGTTTGTCAAAAACACTGCCTCGATGCATGGCGTTTTTCCCCGTCACTTATCCGAGAACCTTCTGCTGTTTTAAGTCCTTAAAGACTCGCTCTGAACAGTTTTGCCATCCAGACACGATCACTACAAACCGCAAGGTTAACTCGCATTTCTTCACTGACGCATTTTTAGTTTATGTAAGCACTAAAACTCAGTAAGTGCCAGGGCAAACAGCAGATATACAGATGTTCATTTTGTTTTTCTATATTCTTTTTTTTTTGTTCTAAAACATGACACGCCAAACTGAAAGGAAAAATATTCTGCATTTTTCATATTGCTGTTAGCCTTTAAACATGCTCTTAAGTGCCTTAAATTTTCCATCTCATGTTTAAAAGATTCATTTTATGATCTAAGTTATCAGTCACTATGAAATGACACTTACTGAGTGCATCCAGGCAGCAGATGGCGCCATGGCTACGATCTAGTGAAGTTAGCACTGAAAAGCCGCTATGAAGCGGATTTGCTGCAGCAGTTATCGTGTTTAGAGGCAGAAATGCTCAGAACGAGTTTAGCGATGATCTAAGGACTTAAAACAGCGGAACATTCTCTGATAAGTGACGTAAGATGATCTGAAAATACGTCAGAAAATCCCAGAAGTTCAGCAGGATGTGTGTTTGATACTCTGAGGAGGAGGATTTTCTGATAAAACAGGGGTTCCCAAACTTTTCTGCCCGGGACCCCCAAATTAGCCATGCAGTTGACTTGGGACCCCCAAAGCGAAATGAAAACGACAGTAGCAATAATTTTAAGTGTCAAAGCCTGTTAATTCAGGTTTAATATTGGTTATTTGAATAGTTTATTGTCTTTCACTAAAAGATACTGTTTTAAATAAAAAAAAATAGAGCAAATCCAATGTCATATTAATTAAAATGAGATCTTGAAATCATCTCGCGACCCCCAGCTTACCCCTCGCGACCCCCCGGGGGGTCCCATTTGGGAACCACTGTGATAAAACATTCCTCAAAACAGCTTAAATGCAACTTCGGTACGTTTTTGATGACAGAACATTGTTAGAACATGATTTAAAGCTCCAAGAAGTCACTGTAGCAGATTATGCGTCCTTTAAAGTAAGAGCATGTGTAAAGGCTAATAAGAATAGAACAAATGCGTAATATTTGTTCTTTAAATTCACAGTTTATGATCATAACCAACTCGTCTTATCAAAATTTAATGCGCACTAATGAACAAGTGTGAGTTCGGCCTTGATCAGAAGTATCACATTAAAACAGAAAGCACTTTGTTTGAGTGGAATCTGTGGTGGAGTCCTTCTCTTCTTCTTGTGTGGGTGTCGTGCTCGCGGAGTCTCGAGCACCTCTTTGTTCTCACCTGTAAATCTGTCTCCCTTTGTGTCTGCTCTGAGCGCGGCCCGGCTGCAGTTAGCATCGAGCTAATTGATTTGTGTGAGAGATAGATGGAGCGTCAGGCTGCCGCTTCTCCTGGTTTCTGTCCCGCGACATAACTGGATTAGAGCAGACGCATCCTCCGCCTTTGGGTCTGTGCGGTCTGAAAGCACAGGTTTGAGTCAGAGCGGAGGGAAAAACATGGGATGTACAGTAACCGCGTTTGATTTACTTCATTTTGCCATGTTTTGATGTATCGGTTTTGGTTTTTTTCTTCTTAAAGTGTCTTATAAATCAATTCAAAGAGTAAATAATGACTTGAACCGGGACAAATTTGGGTAATACTTTAAAATAAGGTTCTTTAGTAAACTATTTATTAAACATTATGGCTGCACTAACGATTATTTTAGTTGTTGTCTAGTCGAACGATTATTTCTATTGTAAATATTGACTTTTTAAATACATTTCAACCCAATAAATGTTGATTTAATGTCACTGAATGCTTCTAGATGTAGATTATTTATGACTAAAGTGTATTATTAATAGAATCCAGCAATTATTTATTCTTTTGGTACCACTTTATAATAACTATACCTTATTTTGCCTTAGTAAAGCATGAACAAAGACTTATTTAATACTGAACAAATAGTTTATTAAGCATGATTCAGGATTAGTTACCACTTAATTAAGGTTAGAGTTAGGGTTAGGGCCAAGAATTTGGGTTAGAGTTTTAGTTAAGTAGTTAATAAGCCTGAATCACACTTAATAAATTCTTTGTTCACTATTAATTAAGTCTTTATTCATGCTTTATTAAGGCAGCAATAAGTGTAGTTATTATAAAGTGTTACCATTCTTTTTTGACATTTTGATTTAAAAATGTTGCTGTCTTTGTTATAAAAGATCTTTTGACATGTGATTTATACTCTGTATGGTCCAGTTAACAATTACGATTATCAATTATTTATTATATTATTTTTTATGGTTGACTCGTCACGAATAGTTGATTAATCGTTGCAGCCCTGTACAAAAGGCCTATGTAAATAGTTGCAGTTTCTTGTGCTGACTGTTAGAACAGTTGCTACGGCAACCATTTTAGTTACTCAAGAGTTGTTGGTTAGAGTTGTCTTGAGAGCTGTTTGTTAAAGTTGCCAACTTGTAGCATATTTAGTGTGTTCATTATCCTCTTTGTGTGCGTCCATGACCACGTAAGTTTTATTCATATTTGTGTCAGTTAATGTTACGTGTTAACTTGTATTTGTTAGTTTGTCAGTTGCTATCTTATGAAGCTACAGTTAGCTGCTGTTGTTATTATAGCAGTGCCTTTGTTCTCATACGTTTTACTGTATGTCATGTCCTTTGTTTAGTTTTTCTCTTGTACAGACATTCTTGGCTGTAACATAGATTCATTTGTACTATTTTGCTTGTTACAGAAACCACACACTCATCGAATACAAGAATCTTAACCTCATCTCTGTCTGTGGGTTCATTCCTCATCCAAGTCATCCTGGCCTTAAAGTTGTGTTCTGGCCGACACCTAGGTTGAAGGCGGGAATAAATACGAATAGTGCCTCTCACAAAATATTTAGGATAATTCAGACTTTACTTCTTAACAAGCCCTAATGAGCACTTCATTTGTTATGCACTTATAAGGAATTTAGCAGCATTTAGCATAGATTGGTCATATTATAATGTTAATAAGTCATTAACAAGGAAAAGAGTTAATAATCTATGTGCAGAATGTTAGTAAGAGCGTTAATAAGCTGTTTATTAAACTATTTTGAAGTGATAAATGCTTAAGTACTTATTAAACCTTACAAATAATTTTCTAAAGAACCTCATTTTAAACTGTTACTCTACTTTGGCACAATATTTACTAAAAATTTGACTTTTCATTTATGGATCTTAATGATGAAAATCTATGCCAAGTGAAAAAAACAGTACATTTCTATTAGTGCATTTCAGATATTGGTTTTGCATTCTGGGCCTCAAGAGATTTTTAAAACAACTCTTTAATGTTGTTATAATGGAGTGTGATTAGATAAATTGACCTTGTCATTAGGGCTGCAACGACTTGTGGGACAAATAAAGGATCTCTTATCTTATCTTATCTATAAAAAATAATCATAATGGTATTTTGATCATCGTTATCTGGATTATACAGACTCCAAAACACATCAAATTGCCCTTTTTAAATAACAAAGACAGCAACATTATTAAACCAAAGTGTCAAAAAAGAATAAACCATTTCAACACACTTTATTCATACATATTCTTTATCTATAAGCCTTCAGACACCATATTTTAACCTTTATTTGGTCAATAATAATTAAAAACTCTCAAAGTACATTAGAAATAATCGAAAACATAACCGCTAACTGGTCGACTACTGAAATAATTGTTAATGACAGCTCTAATTATCACTATTATAATTTATCAGGCTAAAACATATGTTAATTTCCAGTTTGAATACATATATTTCTATTCAATACGACTGTTACATAAACATTAAATAGCGCATCAACCTATTTTTACCAATAAACAACCCAATTCACTTTTGTCTGGACGTTGCCCGTAAGCCCGTGTTGCCATAACAGTAATTGTGCCAAACGAAGCCCTAGTTTAACCTCGGCTCACTCTTCTCGTTGGAGCGACGGCGTTTTCAAGAATGACCCACTGACCTCAGGGTTAACGGGACGCTGAGCCACCGGGGCAGATGGGTCGGAGCGAGGACTGGCACTAATGTGAGGCAGATGAAGCTCGGTCAGGCCTGTGCCGGAGCCGCAGGACTAAGCTCTCTGTTGTGTAACACTGAGAGAGTCGGTGATAGTCCGACTGTTGAGCGCTCGTCTGCAGGCGCTGCTCTTCTGCCCAGTTTAGTCTGATTAGAGAGAGTCTATTATGTATTATGAAGCCTTACTGAAAACAAAAACTAGGATATTATGTAAGTGTGCATTGTTTTGGTGCACAGATTCAACAATGGAAAATATTCACCTCATTCCGCCCCGCCCACTTTTGCTGTTTTTTTGCCACAGATACGTACTTTTGTTGTAAACGCACTTCTGTTTGACGAGAACTCCGTTAAAGCTAATGATGAACGAGGGAAAAGTCTCGCCGCTAAAATGTTACATAAAGTAGGTTGATTTGTGTAAAATGTTTGGTAACACTTTATAATAACTACACTTATTCCTACCTTAATAAAGCATGAATAAAGACTTAACTCATAGTGAACAAAGAATTTATTAAGCGTGATTCAAGCCTATTAACGACTTAACTAATATTCTAACCCAAATTCCTGGCCCCAACCCTAACCCTAACCTTAATTAAGTGGTAGCTAATCCTGAATCATGCTTAATAAACGATTTGTTCTGTATGAAATAAGTCTTTGGTTATGCTTTGTTAAGGCAAAATGAGGTGTAGTTAATATACAGTGGTACCAAATGTTTAATGAACAGGAGCAACAACAAGTCAACAATGCACAGATTTCCTGGTCAGTCTGAAAACGTCTTTTTAGTCCATGTAGAACTTATTTTCTGTTGAGCTCGTCTGCTCCATGTAAACTACAACGGAAACAAGACTGCGGCGCGTACGGCAACTTCTGGAATAAGGTGAATAAATGAGTCTATTTGTGAAGTGAAACTATAGAAAAATTACATAAAATCCCAAACATTAACGTGCTTTGAAATAATCTCCAATTTCAGTGAACAGATTCACACACTTAATTAAGTTATTTAACATTTTTGGCTAGTAACAAGCATTATGTGTTTGGCACGTTTCTGACCCAAAGGACAAAACCTGTCGAAACATGTGGCCTTCTGTGATATAAAGTTGAACAGTCCTGTTTTATGGTTTACTCACTCACTCATACATAACATTTGAAAGGCTCCATAAGTCAGTTCAGTCTCTTTACACTTTGCGTCATGGTTGTCGTTCTCGTTCTCCCTCTGACCTGATTTCCCTCCGTCTCTCGCCTGTAAGAGCTTTTATCTTACATTTACCTCGCTGTAATCATGCGCGGCGCTCAGTGAGGAGTGAACGGCTGGTGCCAGACTGGGCTTGGCTGCCTCCCCTCGTCCTCGTCCTCCCACTCGCCGCTTTTGTTCACGATACATTTACACTATCGGCCACACGTCACATCCAAGCCTTTTTCGAGTCGTTCATGAAGCCGCTAGAGCTATTTAGAGCCAGAGCAATGTGCACAAATGAATGATGTCTAGTGTAATGCATTTTAGAGTATTTGAGTTACAGTGTATGGTCTTTGATTGTGGTCAATTACCTTTTAGTAAGTTAAAGGCACTGCACCTGATTTTTACTGTTTTGAAATGTTAAAAACAGAATTAGTTGTCTTAACATGTAGCTCTCATTTACCTAATGCAATCGCAGCATCCTAAATTTTCACCGCGATGAATCAATAAGCACTTTTCACAAGTAGTTTCAGAACCCAGAGCGTCACAGACCTTCCCGGGTAAAGCTAAGGTCTGTGACGTTAGCATGCTAACTGTGCTTCTCTCATAGGATAAAACACACTCTAAATAGATAAAACGTAAAAGTTGTGGCCTCATTTTCACCTGAATAGATGATTTTATAATAAATCTGTGCTGGAGCAACACACATTTTACTTTATTGCATAAAAAAGAAATCGGGAACATGGACTAGTTCTGTTTTTCTTGTAAAAACCAGGTACAGGCCCTTCAAAGGGTTTTTCACTATCCTTTTCTAAACGTTCAACCAATAATATCATATACGCATATTTTCCATAAACAGTGCTTGTATTGAAATAGTTCACCTAATTAGAGATTGCACAGTTTCTAAAGTTAATTAGGATTGTGACCTTCATAATATTAAGCTGTTTGTAGCTTTGGGTCTTTCAAATTAGGAAATTGGTCTAGCACTGTCTTGACTATCATCCAAAATTGTGTTGTGTTATTTTAGCCACATCCCCATTTTATTTTTAACTTTTATTATTGACGTGCAAATGGTAATGAATTGAATGTTGTATGATGTCAATAAATGCAGACGGCAATGTGTCCAATAAATGTGTCGTCATGCCTCATTTTTCCATTTTTGTCATTGGAAATACGAAAGAATGACAAAATAAACTACCCTTTCTCAAATAAGAGCCCATAAAGTTTTGTTGAATCATCCAAATTAGGGCTGCATAATGTATCGCAATCAAAATCAATCATTTCAATGGACGTAGTTTGGAAACTGTAAAGGCTGCAACCAACACAAATAACAAAATATCTGAGTATCTTTAAAGTTATAGATGTGTACAAACATGTTCTGAATAACATGTGATTCTTTTATTAGTTAGTAGTAAGTCAGATACACCAACTTCTTTTTTTTTTTTTTGTCAATTCTCCTGGATGTGTTTTAAAATGTGAACTTTGAACTAAATCTTATTATCAAAATAAATAGCAAATCTAACCACAATCGCAAACTGGACAGAAAAATTGCAATTTGATGCTTTTTTCCCCCCAAATTGTGCAACCCTAATTAAAATCTGCTCCTTTTTTTTATTTTTTTACTGTGTCCGGAGAAAGACTTATTCAAAACATATAGAGGGCATTTGATAGTTGATATCTATAGGGCTAAATTCACACATCTGACAGATGTATTATCACTTCCATAAAAAACACTTCCAGACTGAATTCCTGTGGTTTTCCTAATACAAACCGTTTTACAGTTTGGAACACCGAAGACAGAAAGTGACATTGCTGTTTTTTGTTGTTGTTTTGCAGATTCGCTAAAATAGAAATCAGCGCCTCCAAACCCATCATCCCGTTCAGAGAAACCGTGGTCCGTCCCCCCAAAGTGGACATGGTCAACGAGGATCTGGGCCGGCAGCACAAAGTGGCAATTATTCACCAGGTCGGTAATAAAAGTGGAAGCCAATTCAGCTAAAGTTACCTTGACATTTAAAATTATGTCTGACATGAACTTTTGTAGACACAATTGTTTCGTGTAGGGTTTTTAATGTTTTTCACTGGCTGGCTTTTGTTCTTGTAATGCTGCTTTCCAGTCGTCCTCCGAAGTCAAATTTTCAGCGTTCCGACTTGAAAATTCACACTGGAACACTCTCACATCTCAGAATTCAGTTTATCTGAGTTAGACAATCCAATATTTCACTAAAATATAGTGAACATGATTATATTTAAGATTTTACTAAACATTTTGCCCATTTGTCCCCAGTTTGACAGTTTTTGTGAAGTTTATTATTGCACTTTCTGGTTGAACATGAGCAGCAAGTTAATACTACAACGGTTACCTAGCAACCATTTTGAAAACAAAGGCCAAAATCCATATAAATTACGCAATAGTTATGATTTGACAAATAAAAATACCTGATAATACCTTTATTTTGTTGAATGAACTTTAAAACTGGCTGGAAAATGTGTCAGTTGTCTGTAAATGATCTCCTTATTTAGAATGGCATTTCGTTTTTGAACTAAAAAGCTTCCTGTAATTTTAAACTTTTATTTTTTCAAAATTTCTTCACAAACTGCAACTTCACAGATGTAAAACTATGATGCTATCCCAACAAACTAAGTCATAATTAGAAATTCATCAGAACCCGTCTTACATTTTCTATGGTGCTAAAAGTGATTCCAGGAACAGATTCTTTGCAGTGAAACCAAATAAAGGATTCCAGTTTAAAGGAGACATATCATGCTTTTGTCAGGTACATAGAGCTGAACTATAACATAAATAGATCACCATTTTACATTGGTTCATTGTAAATCGTAATATCGATCTAAAACTGCCTAGTAATAGAAACTGGTCCATTGACTTCCTGTTCAAAACTGCAGAACTGATAAGCCCCGCCTCTTCATAGTGACATTTCACCGTAACAAGCAGCTTGACTTCACACACATGGTACGGACACGCTGACTGTGAAGCTTCTGTGCTGCTTTTGAACTCTACAGTTATAAATGCATTATGTTAGCTAATGCCAGCAAAAAGAAACAGAAATTCGATCTCAAGCGAATTGAACATAATAAATGAACTGTACTGCTCAATGTTTTTCGGAACACAGAAATTCGGAGAAAACGTGTCTCCGAGGTCCGACCGCTTAAGAGGTGTAATAAGGCCTCTTTGCATTTAGTCCTGATTATTAAAATTATTAGGATGTGAAATAAATAAGAGAGAAGTGAACTCTTAAAATAAAAACTACATTTAGAGATGATTGGTAAAAATAAAAAATTATCTCAAATAAATGAAACTGAGGCGCTGTCCCTGACTTTTACTGTTTTGAAAAGTGAAAAACAGAAATAGTTCATGTGCATTTTTTTTGGCTTGTAATAAAGTAAAATGTGTTTACTGTGTTGCCCCAGCACAGATTTATTGTAAAAGCATCTATTCAGGTGAAAAGTGCCTTGTCTTCATCTTCTCATAGAGCGTTTTATTCTACGAGAAGCAGGAAGTGCGCCGTTAGCATGCTAATATTTGTTAGCTTCACTGTTACAGTCCATGACATTCTGGGCCCAGAAACTTGTGAAAAGCACTTATAAAGTCATTGCGGTGAATATTTAGGATGCTGGGACTGCTTTAGAAAAGTGAGTGATACATGTGACTGATGTAAAGGGTTTAGTTCTGTTTTTCACATTTCAAAACAATAAAAATTAGGTACAGCACCTTTAAATGATGCTTCTACAAAATACATTACACAATGCTATCATAATTAACACATAATAACCTAACATTTTTATATATAAAGTTAAGTTTTTATCACCAGTCATTCCTTTTTAGACTTTTACGGAAATGTAATGACTACATTTTCAAATTTATATGAACCACTTGCCCATAATAACCTTCAGAAATGAATGAACTTTCTTCACAGTGCAACATGTTGATCGTTTCTCTTGTAATCTTCTCAAAGGTGAAGGAGGACTCGTCTCAGGGCCGCTCCTCAGACACTCTTCATGTGGACTCCAGTGGTCTGGTCACTCTCACCACTCCAAACAAACTGGCCACGGTCAGCATCCGCGCCATCCCTCTGCCTCACGGTGAGACCAGCAACTTTATGTCATTCACACGCTGTTAAATGTTTATGCATGAAAGTTCAGTTGATTATTTACAACGATTAGGCATCATCTTACGGCACACTTTTGCAGGTGGGAGTTATATACCACTGAGGTATAATATTGCTGGGTTTCAGATGACATCACAGCATTCTATCGGCCAATAATATTTAACAAATGGGAGGTAGCTAAAATAAATATTGTTAAAATGCTGTATTTTTGTCTCAGGTCAAGTTACTAATAGAAATTATCAACATGAAATTGTGTGAATTTACAGAAAATGTTCAAAGTTCAATGTAATCAATCGTAAAAACTGTCTCTTGCCCCACGTCTGGGAGT
The DNA here is from genome assembly GCA_019453435.1 of Rhinogobius similis. Lineage (NCBI taxonomy): Eukaryota > Metazoa > Chordata > Actinopteri > Gobiiformes > Gobiidae > Rhinogobius > Rhinogobius similis. Next base: position 35,765,547 of record CM033621.1, on the reverse strand, counting down.
ATATATTATGTCATATATCATATTCTAGAATCTGAAAGCCACTAGAGAGAGAGGCTAGAGAGAACGTCGCCACGGTAACCTGCAGTAACCAACGTCCAGTTCCAGCTCCATCTTGTATTGGAAAATTCTTGCAAACTGATAGGAAGCTGGACTTTTGTAATTCATAATTTTGTAATAAATACTTTGATAATTTAACCTTTTCATTTTTTTTCTAATGCCCATGTTCTACCAAATCAGTGTTAAAACACCTTGATTCCAGAGCAGTGTTTTTGGGTGAAAATTAATTTTAGTAATTCAGAGATAAAATGTCCGGCCTCCTGGAGACCTCAGTTAGACCACCGCTTTTCCTCCTTTGTGTCACAATACTAACATTTACTAACTAAACTTTAATAGGAACTCGATTCAACTCAAAATAATAGCATTTTCGTTATGTTACCATGTGGAGTAGTTCAGATAAAGCTCAAGATCATTTTAAAACTGTTCAAGAAAGATCAAATTTTGTCCTGTTAGTGAATTTTTCCACTCCATTGTAAGAGTTTGAAGTCCCAGATTTGTAGTTTTAAAGTTAAATGGGATGTTAATGTTAAAATCTCAGTCTAATCCCAAAACACATCATAACAAGGAGTTAAAATTAGTATCCAGTTTTGATATTAGTTTTAGTACTGATTAGTGCCTGATTGTCGATAGTTTTTGACAACCCTGTACTCGACAAAGAGAGAAACATATGATCCGTTGGTGTCAAAACATGGCGGCTTGTGAATAATAAAGAAAGAAAAGAAGTTGTAGATTTTATTCTGAACACCACAGATATTTGAGAGCAAACGTCTTCCTCTATTGAGACAGATGCTACAATAACCTACTGTAATTGGATCTGTAAAACACCTGTCAGAGAAAATAGGAGTTGTGCCAGATTTTTTATTGTCTTAAAAATGTGAAAAACAGTTTGTAACGGTTCAAATTATTGCTCAGTTACCGACTGCATTCTGAGCATCCTAATTATTCACTGTGATGAGTTCATAAGCGCTTTTCTGCAGCCGTTTAGGGTCACGGTGAAGCTAACAAACTGTAGCATGCTAACAGCGCACTTCCTGTTTCACTGAGAATATAACGCTTTATAATCTGATTCAGAGAGCATACAGCAATCTCAATCTAACTTTCTTTTTTTTTCTTCACAAAGAAAGAATTTAAAGTGTTATTTATATTTGGTCTAGTCCTGGTTTAGATCTGGTTTAATCCTGGTTTAGATCTGATTTAGCCCTGGTCTAATCCTGGTTCAATCCTGGTTCATTCCTGTTTTAGTCCTGGTTCAGGCCTGGTTTAGTCCTAGTTTAATCTTTGTTTAGACCTGATTTAGCCTTCGTTCTGTGCTGGTTTAATCCTGGTTTAGACCTGGTTTAGTCCTGGTTTAGACATGTTGGCGCGTTGGACTCATTTCTGGCTCCGAGGACAAAACGATCAGAAAAATCTGGCCCTCGATAAAATAAAGCTGAATAGCCCTGTTCTATTCTCCCCTTGATATGTGAAAAAAACAGTAAAAAACAAATGATCCAAAAGAAATAAAAGTGTTATGTTAAAGGTGGTTTTCTTTTGTCCTTCAGAGGTGACCGGTTTGTTGGAGAACAGTGTGGAGCTGATCAGGACTCTGGAGCAGGTGAACTTGTCTCTGAGGGAGGGCCGTGTGCTGGAGGTGAGCCCCCGGACGGTGGAGGAGATCGCGGCGCTGAAGGACCGGCTGGAGGCTCTGCTGCCGGGCCACAGGTGGAGGAACGCCGTGGAGCGCATCTGGGCATTTGGGCCGCGCAGGTCAGAGTTATTATTTGCAAAAAGAAATTCTTACCCAGGGATTCCACATGCCTCGTCTCCGCTCCGCTGTGGGATGCAGGGCTGTGAAGTCCTGAGGAGCTGGAAGTGGACATGCGCGGGAAACTTTTTGCTGCGTAGTAGGCAAACAGTGTGTGGCGCAGCAGAACGGAGACGCAAGATGTGGAATTTAGGGGTTAAAGTGCGTATGACAGATTTGTATGATTTTCTAATTTTGATTTTATTAATTGTGTTAATACCTCTTGTAAATATAAATTATAATTTTACACCAACCAGACTGTTGTTTGTGGAGAAAAGTAAAAAAAATCTGTTTAAAATTACAGGAAGTAAATAAATTGAGGACATCACACTGGGGAGACAAAGGTTACGCATAATTTACACAAAATAAACTACTATTTTGACCCTTACATGTGACATACATACATGTGAACACCTTTATTTTGTTGAATCAATGTTTAATTGATTCAACAAAATAAAGGTGTTTAAAAAAATCTGTGACATTAGAGGAATTTTGGCCTAATGTACAGGATGGTTTCTTGGTAATTTCCTAGTGTGATGTCATCATTTACAACCAGGAAGTAAAATTAAAAGTCTTTAAAAAAAATAACTAAACTGATGTGAAATTTGTAAAGATTTTAGCAGAATATGAAATGTATTTCTCTTAACTGCATTTTAGCTACATGAGTAGTCCGACCTGTCAGAGGCACTTTAAATGGCTCAAATGTTGGTGCTTGGTGTGGGTGAAGGGTCCAGTTTCCTCGCTGATTTCAAACGGCGCCGGAACGATTCATTGACTAATTGTGACTAGTCTTAATAACTGTAGTCATACTTTGATAATCGTAATCTTTATCTGGATTAAACAGACCCTAAACCACACATGAAAAGACCTTTATAACAAAAACAACTGCATTAGTAAATCAAAATTTCAAATAAGACTACACTTTCTTGTAAATATTCTCGATCTAGAAACTTTCATTCATTATATTTCAACATTTATTTAGTTTATAATGTCTTCAAAAAGTCAATTGAAAACGTTTGACTAGCCGATGAATCAAAAAAATTATTGATGCTTTTGGTGTCATTGATGCTTATATTCAAAACATTTCCTTTAACCACACAGAAACATATTTTCTATTAGTGCAGAAATGTGCAAAGCTGTATCCAGATTTGGGATGACCTTTTCTTCGTACAGTACTGTTTGTTTACAAGATAATAATAAAAGGTCAAGACTGTCTAAACCTCAGCTCTAAATCCTAGTACACAAATATACAAACCGCACTTTAATGCACATTATACATTATTTCATCTGAGCAGTTTAGGTTTGTTTTTCTTGCTTTTAGAGCAATTCTGCAACATTCTCTTATAGGGACAGTTGTTGGCATTTGTCTAATTTGTTGTTTAGCTCACCGCTCTTTGCTTTTACAGTGTATTCTCCATTTAATTGGTTTTATATTTAAAAAGAAGTTATCATCATATCACTTGGATACAAATAAAATCTGTCTACCCCTCAAGAAATATACAGTCAAATTGTAAAAGCACTTAGGATGATTAAAATGGTGTTTTTATGTCTGTGTTCTAGACGTCTTAATGACACTCGAGAAATCTTTGTGCAGCCGGCAGTATTTTCTGTTTTCAAAAGTAGGTCCGGCAGCCTCTTAAAACTAATATTGAAATGATTACTTTGAGGATTACAACTCTTGCTCTGAGGGGATGATCGTGAACTATTTTGGGAATTTTATTGTCAACAGTGATAGCATGTGATTTGCTCCTCCAGGACTGATTTAATAAAAAACACTGCTTGATCTATTGATTAAAACTAAACTGAGAAGTTGCTGATGAAAGAAATGTTCAAAGGCACACACCAATAAGCCAAAGTTCTTGAAATAGGATTTGCAGGCGATCATCCTTTTGCTTGGATTAACTTCATCAAAGCTTTTTAAACCGTAATGAATAATGACTGACCACATAATCACCTTATTACTTAACAGTAAGTCGTAAGTATGCACCCGTTGTCCTGTCCGTCACATCGGTCTAACCCTCCTTCAGGTACGGCCCAAACATCCTCCTGAACAGCGTGGAGTCGTACCAGCGCCCGTCCGTGTGGCAGTGTCTGAGCCGCTCCGGAGACAAACCTCAGAACACGCTCCGAGACCTGGACAACAGCGTGGTGAGCGGCTTCCAGCTGGCCTCTCTGTCCGGCCCCATGTGCGAGGAGCCGCTGATGGGCGTGTGCTTCTCTGTGGAGCGCTGGGACCTCCAGACCGGCACCACGCTCCACCAGGACCCCGTGGAAGAGGACCACTCCGTGTCCCAGAACGCACCCGAGGACGGTGAAGGGGGGCAGGCCAAGCGCAGGGCTGAGGTGGACTGCTACGGGCCGGTGTCGGGGCAGCTCATAGCGGCGACCAAAGAGGCGTGTCGACAGGCGTTCCAGGCTCAGCCACAGAGGCTCATGGCAGCGATGTACACCTGCGAGATCATGGCCACGGCCGAGGTGCTGGGTGAGTGAAGAAGCATGCACACAAACGCACATCTCACATCTGTACGGACAGCACAATCACTGTCCAGCTCTTCAGTGACTCCAGATGAGTAAGAAAGCAGTTTGATGATTTAAAAGAAAGTTTCAAGACACTATAACAATCTCTTCAGAAAGTCACAGAGTCAGTGTCTTTTCAATTCCATACATTATACTCAAAGTTTCATCAAATGCACAAGTTTATTTTAACATATTGTGAATCTTTTTCCAGTCTGATGTTATTTAAAACCACTTTAAAGTATTTGAAATAAACATACATAACATAGACGAGATGAAGTCTTTGTTTTGCAAGTCTCAAGTCTTTGGCGTCAAGTCCAAGTCAAGTCCAAGTCCTCTGCTTCGAGTTTCAGTTAATTTCAAGTCATTGTGTCAAATTAGCAAAAACAACTCACATTTTTGCACTTACATTCTTCTTTTTGAAAAGTCCTGGTATATTGACTGTAAAGAGAGAACTTTTTTTTTTTTTTTTTTTTTTTCAAAACACATGTATTTTTGTGAAGAAGCATCAAGTGTTCTCAAGTCACAGCCGAGCCCTGAGTCTTAGTCCATTTTATCAAGTCAAGTCTCATCATCAAAATGTGAGTCAAGTCTGGCTCAAGTCCAAGTTAAGATTGCAACTAACAATTATTTTGCTGATTGACTAATCTTGCAATTATTCTTGTGATTTAATCGATTAGTTGTTTAGAACGCAAAGTCATATGGTGAAAAGATTTTTGTTAAATTGGAGTTAAATTGAAGTGCAGCCACTTGAAGAAGAAGTTTTCATCAAATACACTGAATTTACACATTTTCTGAGTCATTTTCATGCAACTGTGCATCAATTTGAGTCTTAAAACTTCTTTTCTCAGCTCATGGCATGTTTTGGAACATGTATAGACCAGTTGATGATTGATTGATTATTTGATTACTAATTTAGTTGACAATTGTTTTCAGTAATGGATTAGTTGCGTTTAACGGATTAACAGTGTTACAGTCCTAGTCCACACTTCTGATACATAAACATCGGTGAGCTTCTTGACTCTATTGTCCTACAATATCTACACACCACAAATCCAACATTTACTATAATGCTTCTATAATGTTGGTCAGTATGTTTATGAACACCCCGTGTGTTTCATTACATATTTCCTTTACAATATCCCATCAGCCGCTAAGTACTCTGGTGATATTACATCTGCTGTAAAGGTGCTGTACAAGCCTCCAAAAGCACCCCAGTGGTCATATAAGGTTACACAAAATGCTCATAAATTCAGTTTGTCAGGTGCTTATTAAGGCTAACCACGGAGCAGAGATTAAAGGCAGACCACATACTGTTGTTCTAATGAAAATTACATAACGCCGATTGTGACAGTTTAATTAGACCTGAGCCGTGCCCAGTGTGTGAGAGACAAAACACCGGGAGATTCTTTGTTTTTATTTTATAAATTAAACATCCGCAGCAGGGTGACCACTCGCAGGTTATTTATTTAACTTTGAGCAACACGGCTTCTCCACTTCCAAACCCCTCGAGATCTGACTTGAACTGAACTCTGTGAACTGTGAGCCGCGGTCCTGGTGTTAGCAGCGCTGTTAACGCCCAAACTCTGCTCCTGAAAGATGTGAAAAAAGCTAAGAGACTCAATGAAATAAAAAAATACATTACATTAGGGCTGGGCGATACGGCGATAAAAATCAAATCGTGAGCTCGTCCCTGTGACAATTTTTGTGAAATTATCGTATCGTGATTTACTGTTTGTCTCTTTAATGCAACTGTCATTTCAAATACACTTTTTCTCCTGTTGTTTAGCCTCTGAAGCCTCTGAGCAGATGACGTTATTTACCTCTTATAGACCAGAGCTGCAGGATTAAACCAAATCTACACAAAATCGCAGCTTTAATGGATGAAATTGGCAAATCACAAAGGCTGCAGTTTTTGAAGTGGAATAATTTCTTCACAAACAACAAAATGTCTTGCTTTGATTTGAATAAAAACTACTGATACTGTAGTTTGGATTTGTACAAACATGTTCTGAAAAGTGATAAAAGCATGACAAAAAGCGAAAAAAAGGCACTCAAAAGCGACAAAAACGCGCCTCCAAACTACAAACACGACTCAGTGCACCAAAACGCGACACATTTGTGTTTAAAATGTGAATTTGAACTGAACCCTATTTATTTAAACTTAAATCACAAATCTAATCGCAGTCGCACTGGTCAGAAAAATATAGAAAAATACACTGTGAACACAAATCGTGATAAAATCGAAATCATGATCTGTCCCCAAGAAAATCGTGATAACAATTTTGCCATATTGCCCAGCCCTACATTACATACAATACATACAACATTTACCACATCTACTATTTTGTTTTTTATGAATTTATGAAAAGGCTGTACCTGATTTTCACTGATTTAAAAAAAAAAAAAAACAGAGCTAGATTGTTTTAAACTCTTTACACTAGTCACATGTATCACTCACTTTCCTAATGCAGTCACAGCATCATAAATATTCAGCGTAATTACTTTTTAAGCACTTTTCACAACCAGTCTGAACCAGTCCAGGGTAAAGATAACAAACATAAAGGCTAAAAGTGCACTTCCTGCTTCTCGTAGAATAAAACTCACTATAATTAGACGGAGAGGAAGCGCTGTGGTCTCATTTTCAACCGAATAGATGCAGATTTTACTTAAGGGACACATATTCTGCTACAGTGACTTTTTTGGAGCTTTTAATCATGTTCTAACAATGTCCCGTCATCAAAAACACACCTGAAGTGGCATTCTGTTGCATTCACGCCGAGTGCACTGTTTATCCACTGAACAGGGCAGGGCTGTGGAGTGAACACGGGGTTAAGGAGCGCGGACATTCGGACACAGCCTCTGTATTTTCGATGCCGCGCCGCTTTTTAATTACAGAATTACAGAGGGATTCCGTTTTAGAACTCAGCACTACTTCCACCTTTAACAATATATTATACAAGAACTATCAGAATCAGAAACGGTTTATTGCCATTGTCAGTGATCAAAAATTTACAAACATAGGAACTTGCTTCGGCGTAAGGTGCAATGAATAATGAATAAAGCAATGAATAAAATATATTAAAAAGGCATGAATATCTATTTGCACTGCTACATTTGCACTATCTGCCAATTGTACATTTCTGTATATAGTCTTAGTCTATCTTAGTGTATTTTATTTTATCTTATTCTTAATCTTATGCATGCCTCTTTTATATATTTTATTATATTTTATTCATTGTTTGGTACCACTTTATAATAACTACATGTTATTTTGCCTTAATAAAGCATTAACAAAGAGTTAATTAATAAGGAATATATAGTTTATTAAACATGATTCAGGCTTAGTAATGACTTAATTAAGGTTAAGGTTAGGGTTAGAAATTAGGTTAGAATATTTGTTAAATAGTTACTAAGCCTGAGTCATTCTTAATAAACTATTTGTTGATTATGAATTAAGTCTTTGTTGATGCTTTATTAAGTCATGAATAAGTGTAGTTATTATAAAGTGTTACCCATTGTTTTATGTTGCACCTTACGCCAAAGCAAGTTCCTATGTTTGTGAATTTTGATCACTGACGATGGCAATAAACCGCTTCTGATTCTATCATTTTAAACTTTTATTCTTCAGAATTTTCTCACACACTGCATCTTGACTTATGTAAAATTGTGATAGATATTTAGCACAGGTGCCCTCCCTCCCTCCTCACCAAGCCATAATTAGACAAACATGAGAACCGTTCGTGTAGACTTTACCTTTCCATCTCCGTGCAGTAGTGCAGGTGGCGTGCCTATATGTTTCTTGGCAGTGAACACAGGTGCATGCTGGTCTTGAATGCCTCTCCCTCCTATGCGGGATGTGTTTATGTTTAGGCCTCCAGTCATAATAAGCTCAGTAGTGAGGGTTTCAGCCTATTTTTATGCTCCATTAATCACACGGCACTGGCCTGTATGTGTAAACATCTGCTGGACCGTGCCCGGATTGGACTGATGTAACAAGCCGACAAAACCTCTGCCATAAATAGGCCACACGGCATTATGTAAGAGCAGAAGTTTAACAATTAGGGCTGTAGTCGGCTAAAGAAATGATCTGTCCAACCGTGCGGACAAGTAAACAGTGTCTTCAAAGGTGAAAAATAAAATTAAACTCTATTCAACCCCGAAACTCAAGCCAGCTCACACCTAGCCTTGAAATCTCATGAAATAATTAGTCGACTAGTGAAAATGTTCCTCGTCCAATTAATCAGCTAAACTACAAGGATACGAATAAAGACAGTCCATTTTAACAACACTGTGTGAACACATATCAGTAGCGTTATGAAAGAGGTAAGGATTTTATTGTTTTATTGTATTATTATTGTGGTGCCATTTCCTAAACTCATCTTCATCCCTTCCATTTTGTGATGAATGTTAATAATTACATTTTAATCAGTGTCAAGTGCTATATGTATTCAAGTACAGTGATCCCTCGTTTATCGCGGGAGTTGCGTTCCAAAAACAACACGCGAAAAGTGAAATCCGTGAAGTAGTCACAGCTTTATTTTTTATTATTTTACAATGCAATACTGAACTATGGAATGAAACCAAAAATCAAAACCTGTTTTAAAGCCCAACATTTGTTTAAAACGATAATTTTAATATAGTAATACAAGGTTGGAAACATTGTCACTCGCGTATTTCACAGTCTGTGCCTCTTCGTCCTGACTCCGCTCCGCTGTAGCCTCTGTTTCTACTGAAGGCGCAGGTTATGGGGAGTTGTTGGCGCTATTTCTTTTTCTGAGCAAGATTTTTATAAACGGATATGCCACCTTCGATTATATTTGAGAACTGCAATAAACGACTCGTCAAAGGGTCCCGTTCTTGTGCGTGCGCTGTAGTTCGGTGGATGCACTGTAAAAATATCCGCACTGTAAAAAAAATCCGTGAAGCAGCGAAGCCGTGAAAGATGAAACGCGATAGAGCGAGGGATTACTGTAATCAAACTGGTTGACGTTTTGATGATTTGAGAAAATGTGAACATTTTGTACATGTCAGACACAAAAATGAGACAAAAAAAGATTTTGACATAATCTATGATACTTAAATAGTGTCATTCTGTTATTTTATTTATCTTTACTGCCATTGTTGCACTGTTTGTTGGAACTAATGTTTCTCAAGAGCTGGAACTCACCAGCGTTAACAGTTTTTGTCAAGCCAAATTTAAAAACAAGGGAAAGGAAAGAGTTTTTGGCAATTTTATCACATGGAATGGTGTGGCACGAGTTATTGTCCCATCTCTACGTTTTCACATAATGTTTAGCAAACGGTACCATTCTTTGCTGGGATTTATTTATTTTTACAATTCACACGAGGAGCTTGGCGATATGCTTTTGTTGTGTTTTGGTGCATTGAGTCGTGTTTGTAGGCGTGTTCTTGTTGCTTTTGAACACATGCGTATCACTTTTTGTTGCACTTTTGTCGCTTGTTTCAAAAGATTTTTGTGCAAATCCAAACTACAGTGTTAGCAGTTTTTATTCAAATCAAAGCAGGACATTTTGTTGTTTGTGGAATAAATTATTGCACTTCAAAATTACAGCCTTTGTGATTTGCATCCATTAAATTTGTGATTTAAAATTGTGCAGCCCTGGTCTATAAGAGGTAAATAAAGTCATCTGCTCAGAGGCTTCAGAGGCTAAACAACAGGAGAAAAAGTGTGTTTGAACAGACAGCTGCATTAAAGAGACAAACAGTGAATCACGATACCACGAATTCACAAAAACAGCAGATTGTCACAGGGACGAGCTCACAATTAGATTTTTATCACCACCGTATCACCCAGACCTAATGCTGGGGCTTGATGGGTGCCTCTTTATGTTTGACAGGTTGCCCCAGCGGCACTGAAGGACGGGTCAAATGCAGAGAACGAGTTTCCCTAACACAGGATTAGTTTTAAAGTATAAACTTATATAATGGCCTACATTACTTACTACTTGCAATATATGACTTATTTTAAAGAATCACAATCAAACTACATGTTCATTTGGTTTTTAAGTAAGTACTTCAAGTAATTTCAAGTTTCAGTACCTTTTTATGGTCATGGGCTTACTTCGTGGTGAGAAACTTGTAGACTTTTGGACTCCTATACAAATGACATGATCATTATATGGCGCATTATACATTTCCTAAAGGGAGTGGCACTGGGCACAGCAGTGGAAAGAATTCCCTGCAGTCGTACGAGCCAAAGTAAAAGTTGTTAATTGGACAGATCAGGAAATGACTTCAATCTAAAGTGCTTTTCTCTCACAACAGGATAACATTCATTTAAACGTTTATACTCTCACTCTGAGCTCACCACATTAGCTCATCTGCTTTGTAAGCTCAGACTTCACTGTGGCTCAGGTCGGTCTCTTTGCCGTTACTGATGAGGTGCCATCCATGATTAGGAGGATGCACTGACTTTTTTTATCATCTTGTATGAAGAGTTCTGGTCATATGTTTACACGACGACATAACGCCTCATTTAAACCCAGCACAGCAGGTTTGAGTTTAGGTATTTTTAGCAGTTTTCTTGCAAAATGCCCTGTCAAAACAACTCCGCAGTGATCCGCACGCACACATTTTAATCATTTTGAATTTCTTGCGGGACTCGCACAGTTTCCGACTTGCATTAGGTATAAATCTGACATAAGAGTGTGGACTTACATCGCACTTCTGGGCAGAGGCAGGAAGTACTCGCTTATATTTACTTGAGTATGTTTTTATTTAAAGGTGCTGTCACTGATTTGTACCTTCTTAAAACGTGAAAAACAAATCTAGTCCATTTTAAACTCTTTGTTGCAGTCCAAATGTTCATATGTTCACAAGTCTCTGAGCCCTGAGTGAGTTTTGCTGTCGTGTTGAAGCTAACAAACATTAGCATGCTTACGGTGCACTTCCTGCTTCGCGGAGAATAAAAGGCTATAATTTAGGGTTGTAGTCGACTAAACAAATTCTTGGTCGACTAAAAACCTGCCCTATCGACCGATTCATCGACTAAAAGGGGATGTGGCAAAATATATCAAAACTAGGAAGTGTTTTTATGTATCTGACCCAAACTGCACTCAAAAGATCATAACTGCACAGGAATTAATTTAAAAACAACTATTTTTACAGATGAGAACTGGGAAACTGTGTATTTATTTGTTTGACTCCAAACTCTTCAGCTAATTCATTCCATATTTTCTTGTTTTTGCCAAATAAGTCCTTTCAAACTACCGTATTTTCCGCACTATAAGGCGTACCAGATTATAAGGCGCACCTTCAATGAATGGCCTATTTGAAAACTTTGTTCATATATAAGGCGCACCGCATTATAAGGCGCATAGAATAGAAGCTACAGTAGTGGCTGTGGTTGCGTAGCTGGGGCTCAGTATTGATCCATATATAAGGCGCACTGGATTATAAGGCGCACTGTCAGTTTTTTGAGAAAATTGGAAGCTTTTAGGTGCGCCTTATAGTGCGGAAAATACGGTAAATAAAATAATTAGTCGACTAATAAAAATGTTGGTCGACTAAGTATCCATCGACCGATCAATCGACTAAACAGCCCTACTATAACACAGAGAAAGCGCTGTGGTCTCATTTTCACCCGAATATATACTTTTACAATATATCTGTACAAGGGAAAACAGATTTTACTGTTTGACATGAAAAAAATTGACTGCAGGCCCTTTTGCCTGGTGTATTTGCTTGCATTTCTCTAAATTAAAAGTATTAAAGTGCCCATGACAGGTCGGGCTACTCATTTAACCAAAATGTAGTTCAGATAAACATATTTTAAAATTAGCTAAAATTCTTTAAAAAATTTACACCGTTTTCGCTATTTTTAGCTTTTTTATTTTACTTCCTGGTTGTAAATGATGACATCATGCTAGGAAATTACCATAGCAACAACACTGTACACTGGGCCAAAACTCATCTAATGTCACATTTTTTTAATTTGACAAATAAAAATACACGTTAACGCCTTTATTTTGTTGAATTAATGTTTAAAGGGTCAAAAAAGTAGTGTATCTTGTGTAAATGATGCATAACCTTTGTCTCCCCAGTGTGATGTCATCAGTTTGTTTACTTCCTGTATTTTTCAACAGGTTTTTCAACTTTTCTCCACAAACAGCGATCTGATTGGTGTAAAACTATCATTTCTATTTACAACAAGTATTAATACATTATATAAAGTCAAAATTAGAAAATCATAGAAACCTGTCATACGCACTTTAAGTCCAAATTTTGAAAGGTAAAGAAAATCTAGTTTCTTGGCACATTGTTAATATTTGTGTGTATGAATTATGTGAGCGCATACACAGCTTTAGGACAACTTTTTTCAAATAGTGAGGTGAAGCAGGGTGGACCAAACCAAGGGCTGAGCAAACGTCTTCTCTGATCTCAGCTTATTCTTTCAGGTTCATAATTGCAGACTGATTTGGAGTTGGAACAGAATAAAGTCTTGTACTCCACCTTTGTATAACACTGGACACATAAAATGGCACTCTGTTTGTCAATCAAATCAAATCAAATCAAACTTTATTTATAAAGCACTTTTCATACATAGCATGTAGCACAAAGTGCTTTACAGTGTATATTAAAAACATTCCCACACATGACCATTTCCCACCCCACCGCCTCCCACGAGCCAAGCAACCCACCCACAGTCACATACACACCTGAACACACACACACACATAACACACACACACCCACACATACAGATACACACCCATCTATGTGCATACACACGTATTTTCACACACATACCCTAAGATACAATAGGCTGAGTGCGGATACACCAGTTGAGGAAGCACCATCAGAGGAGCCGTCTGCACCAGGAGCAGAGAGTCCGTAGCCACAGGACACAGACTCAGGGCCCCGAGGAGAGATGGGGCAAGCACCAAACCTCCACCAGGGGCCCATGAGCCAGGGCCCAGCAACCACAGACGACCGCCGCTCCCAGTACAGAGGGCCCCTCAGAGGAAAGACTGGAGTCTAAAATAAATAAAAGAATAAATAAATAAATAAATAAATATGGGTAATTAATAAATAAATAGAACTAGAGTAAAACTTAAATAAATACATATAAAATAAGTAAACACAATAAATAAATGTAACAAATACACAAATTAAATATTAGTCAAAAGCTAAATGAATGAATCGTAAATAATTCAACAGCGGTCAGTTGTATTCTGTTTTACACGATTACTGTGACAATTGTCAAAATGCAACGTGTCTTTCTTTCACACATAAGGTTGACATTTGACATTGTGACATCCTGCATGGGGCTAAATAGCAATCGTTTCCCTGAAAGACGCCTCCTTATTTGATAGAAAAGTGAAAAGTGACGGATCAATAGCACTTTACAGTCCAGACGCTCCTGTTCAGATGAGCTGGAGTCAGATGTCCGATCATGTGACCTGCTGAGGATGACATCACCAGGTTCAAATGGTTTCCTGACAGTGACCATGACATCATCTTTACATCTGCACTCATCACTGACAAACGCTTAAGGAAGATTGTTTTTTTCCACCCTCTATTTTATGAACAAAGAAGATGTTGTTTTGAAGATATGGAAAATTTGAGTATCGTTTGTACCAGTTTTTCTCAAACGTGAGCTCCTTCTGGTGGCACGCGGGTGTCTAGTCTTTGATTTTGAGTCAGTTCTATCCACATTTATGTCCTCCTCCGTGTTATTCCTTGAACAGAACTACTTTGATCATGTCTTAGTCCTTATTTAGGCCTGATTTAGTCTTGGAATGGTCATTTTATAGACCTTGTTTAGATCTGGTGGTGGTACTTGGTGTGAAAAGTTTGATAATCACGGGTTTATCGTAATGAAACATTTAAAAAATAAATGTATAAATTAATTATTAAAAATTTAAACTTCCAAACAAGGGCATAAAGTGATATTTCTGCACTTTCTGGATTCATTTTACCTATATTTCACATTTGTTTGATCGTTAAACCTCAACTAACATGTTTTAATATCCATGATGACCATAAACAGACTATACTAGATCTTCAAGAATTACCGTCTGTTTTTATTTTTACAAAAGTGATGTGTTAAAACATGTTAGTTGAGATCTTTCCGCTCACATTCACAGTTTGGCTGAGGGATTTTCTTGCTCTGATGCTAAGGTTCCCGTGCCAGCACATCATAGAAAAAGTGAGTGCATATTCAACGCAAGATTTATAAAACAAGGTCCTATCCACCTGGAAATAGGAACGTTTTCTGAGGCAAAACAGATGCTTCTGCACAGAATATCTGAATTTCAGTTGAAATTTAAAGTGCGTATGATTTTGTTATTTTGATTTTATTTGGTTTATTAATACGTATTGTACATAAAAGCTGTAGTTGGTGGAGAAAAGTTGAAAAATCATTACAGGAAGTAAAAAATTGATGACATCACACCAGGGAGACTCATTCCATCCAAAGGTTATGCATAATTTACCCAAAATACACAACTTAAATTACCCTTAAAACGTTAATTCAACAAAATAAAGGTGTTCACATATATTTTGATTTGTCGGACAAAGAAATCTGTGACATCAGCTGAGTTTTAGCCCAGGGTACAAAGTAATTTGTGTGTGATGTCATCATTTACAACCAGGAAGTGATATTGCAAAACTAAAAAACAGCTAAAAATGATAAAATGTATAATTAATTTTATCAAAACTTTGAATATATTTATTTTACCTGTATTTTAGGTACATGAGTCCAACCTGTTATGGGCACTTTAACTTGTGGTCAGTCAAAGTTCCCAGGTACTTAGAATTTTCCACTAGTTCTTACCTCTTCTGTTATACATAATATCACCTGGATGTTATTATCAGGATACTCATTGATGAATATTCATTTTCATCAATATTGCCCCTCCCTAGCTATAATTAATGTAATGTAATTTCCATGATCACCATTTACAATGTGTACTAGATCTTGTTGCAACAGAATTGCAGTCTGTTTTTATTTTTACAAAAGTGAAGTTAATTTGTGAACTCAACTAGAACTTCACTTCAGTTTGTGGGCCTTGCATAGATAGTATGATGTTGATAGCATCATTAGCATATGTTTGCTATTGTCCAACAGCAACTCAATATCAGTTTTGACCCTCCATAATTTAAAGTCTACATGACAGGTTAGGCGATACATTTTACTAAAACGTAGTGAACATGATTTTATTTAAGATTTTATTAAACATTTTGCCCATTTATCCCCACTTTGACTATTTTCATAATGTTTATAATTGTACTTCCTGGTTGGACATAGGCAGCAAATATGACACAGGTGGAGATAATTCTACAGCTGTTACCTAGCAACCAATGTCAAAATAAGGACCAAAACCCATATAAATGACACAATGACAAAATATTTAACAAATAACCCAATAATAATTTAGTTTGAGACTTTCAAGTATCAAAAAGTTGTCAGTTTTGTGTAAATTGTATTTGTAGTTTTCATGGTACGTCGCTTTTTGATGACATCACAGAGGGATTCCGTTTTAGAGCTCTTATCACTTCCTGTAATTTTAAACTTTTATTTTTCTAAATTTCGTCACAAACTGCAACTTCACAGATGCAAAACTATAGTAAATAACTGCCACAGGTGCCCTCCCACCAAACTAAGTTATAATTAGAGCGTTTTGAGAACCTGTCACATAGACTTTAAAGCTCTTTTAGGAAAATAACACACAACATGCAATTATGTCAGATGAAGAATCATATTTTTAAGATAATTTCTAGTTTTATGAATGATGCACACAGACGTTTTGTTATGAAAGTCCTGCTTTTAGTGAGACACATGACCTCCTGTAGGTGTCTTCAGACAGGTTTGGTATGTGTTCTATGCTGCTCTATAGGCCCCTAGAGTAAAAGGCAAAGTTTCAAGTGTTTCATTACATTCACATTCATCTTTGCACAGTGGGCCGCCCTCTCACACATATTGCAGCATAGAGGTGAAAATAGATCTGCTTTTTTACCTGTTGGGCTTTTTACTTACATATCATTTTGTATCTAAGCCGTGTCTAAAAATAGCATTAAACCTGTCTGTCCCCAGTTTTATTTGCACGCTGTTCACTGCATGAGGTCTTTTACTGATGTCGGAATAGTTTGGATAACGTGCTAATGAGCTGAGTTTAAAGGCAGCCATCTTATTGCAGTTTTTGTTGTTTTCTTTCTGACTTTATTCAACAACTGGAGTCTGGATCCTGTTTGTTCAAGTAAACTCTCAATGAGCAAAACAAATACAATCTGTACAAACATTCTGATGAAGATATTTATTGTTTGGATTGTGATTGTAAGGCATCTTCCTTTTTTGTAGCATTTTACGTAACTTGCCTTCTTGCCATTTTAAGTCACATGTGCACAGTAGCATGTTAGCTAGCTATCTCTTTCTCACAGCTTATGTAACTTTTATTAAAACACCAAGCAAACTACCTGATTGTTTTAATTCATAAATGACCCCAGTTTCTTGTTTTAAGTTGTTTAATTTAAAGCTTTATTATGCCTTAAAATTAGCATTAGCGTTAGCAAACACCTCCATTTATCAACTCTGAAGTGTCACAGGGGAAGTGTTGATCTCATTTGTCTTTCACATGTTGTCAGTGACATCCACCTGCAGCTCACTGTTCACTGCCTGAACTTTGAGGATTTATTTATTTTAGTGTGACTCTGTAAAAACATCATAGAGAATTGGACAGGAAGTAGTGACGCTAACACTGAGCTAGCTCCGCAGTTTTATGTACTCTATTTTTTTTTTTTTTTTTACATTTATTTTTGCAGATATAGTGTGAATATTACATTTAAACACGTGTTAAAATTTAATGTTGATTAAGGTGTTGTATTCACCTTATTCCTGAAGTTGCCGTATGCGTCGCCGTCTTGTTTCCGTTGTATTAGTTTACACGGAGCAGACGAGCTCAACAGAAAATAAGTTCTACATGGACTAAAAAGCTGTTTTCAGACTGACCAGGAAATCGTTGTGTTGTTGACTTGTTGTTGCTCGTGTTCATTAAACATTTTACACAAATCAATCTACTTTATGTAACATTTTAGCGGCGAGACTTTTCCCTCGTTCGTCATTAGCTTTAACGGAGTTCTCGTCAAACGGAAGTGCGTTTACAACAAAAGTGCAAAAAACGGCAAAAGTGGGCGGGGCAGAATAAGGTCAATAAGAAACATTTCCTGTGTCCATTTTTACAGTGTTATTGCCTTAATTGTCTTCTTAGTAGGGCAGGGCGGTATGGCTAAATTTTTTATCATGATATGAAAGGAAAAATTTGCCATAACTGTATAGTTGGCAATATAAATACTTAACCATGGCACCAATATTTTACTTGTTTAAAGGTGCTTTACGCATTTTTTTCATGTAAGAAAGTAAAATCAGTTCTGCCTCAGCACAGATATGTTGTAAAAGCATCTTCTCGGGTCAAAATGATACCACTGTGTGCTGTCTGTGTGCAATTATAGAGCGTAGAACCTTTAAGGATATTTAATGTGTTCATTTATTATTATTTTCCTTCCACTCCTCGCCTCAACAGCTGTTAGCATTCACAATTTGCCGTAATATCAGATTCATTTTGCAACTATGGGGAAAATCTGCTGCAGTGTAGATAGATCATGAACGATATGATATGACCCGGGCTCTACTTTTTAGTCTTTGTTTTTTTTTTTATGTACAAAATACACCAATATATATGGAATTTATTTTTGATACAGTATTAAGTATAGTTATAAGCTTGTATATCCTTTCGTGCCATTTACAAATATAAATTCCTTTCAGATTACAAAGGCATCTGGCTTTAAACATAACTTGGTGTTTCGCTAAAGAGCTCTTATATTTCAGTAACAAATACACCAAATCGTGTTACATACAGTATAACAGAATTTTAAACGCTTTAGTTGAATCTAAAAAGTTGGTCTGTAGATATTCGCCACAATCTTTTATTGAACTGACCAGCTCCAAAGTTAAACCTAATTAATAGTCGCTGGTTAAAATCTTTAGCGTCCGTCTGCTGCATCTGTTACACTGAATCACTGGCTGCGGATTCAGAGTGGCTCGAGGTTGGCCCTTTCTGCTCCCGTATCGACTAATTCTTCCTAAACGCTGTTGTTGTTTAAGTCATTAGGCTGAAAATGAGGCCTGAAATGCCATTTAGCTTTTAGCATGTTGGTAAACAGAGTGTCCCGCGCTGGTATTGGCCACAGCAGCTCGTTAAACACACGACAGACAAATCAAAGCAGACGCCCGGAGTGAGAGAAATGCACCCACAAAGTTAAACAGGCTTTCAGTTCAGAGAGTGAGCAGCAATTCAGTGAGATGCTTTTAATTAGACTGCACAATAAAATAAAATAAAACACTAATATAATTGCTTAAAGATTAAGCAACATTTGATTGGCCGTTGTTATTATTCACAATATTAAACTCACCCCGATGGACGTGCGGGCTGTAAATGTGTCCAGGACTAATGAGGCAAGGTCCACTCTAGACACAGGGAAAGAAGGGGGCTCGTCCAGGGTGAAGGTGAGGGTCGTCAGCGGGGTGTACGTATTTTAACTTGCGGAGCATTGTCTCAGCAAAAATCCTCAGATTGTTAAACATCTCATGCTGCGAATGTCTGGTGAACCGTGTCTGTTTATAAAAGCCCTCCTAGGGACAGACATTGCAAATTAGTCTTGGATATAAATATTGTAGTGTGGACCATGTTTAATGTGCATATTTATCCCTGTCCAATAAATAAATAAACTGGCTTGGCTTTAAGCTATTTCAAGAAGAAGTGTTTTATGCCTAGTCAAGACTTTTAAACGTGGACAAAGAGCTGAGTCCATGACACGGTTAGCTAAAAACATTCAGTCTTTTCTCAAATATTCTATGCTCCTGGATGCAGTTTATCCAAATCTCATCACAATTTCAATACAACACAGCAAAAAATTGGTAATCCAGAACCTTACTATGTCCTATATGGAGCCAAATCTGTCCTATTTGACGCTTTAGGCTTTTTCACACGTATCAACAAGAACTAAGTCCCTGTTTAGCTTAAAGGTCCCATAACATGCAAAATCGACTTTTCAGAGGTTTTAACCTTCCTACAGTGCTATTTGGGCCTCGTATGTTGTGCCCAAAGTGGTTTTTTGATTTATTCCCGCATGTTTTCGCTAGAGAACTGTCTTTTCCGTCCCCCTCGGCTGAGCAGCAGACGGGGGCTCCTCACTAAGATGACGCGCTTCACCAGGATGACGCGGTGTTTAAGCCACGCCTCCAGGAAGCGTGCAGCCGCAATAATAAAAACAGCTAATGCTAATGCTACACAGTAATTATACAATGGATACGACAGATCGAAGAGTTAGCTTGTTACTTACCAAACGGCAACGTCCGTCATCGAGGTACTGGAGCACGTCAAACTCCAGGTCAGATCCAGGACGTAGGACTCAGCACGACGCACCGTCAGGACGGATAAAATGTTTATTCCAGTGTTTGTGTATCGCTGTTTACCGGAGCACACGGCGCATGCACTATCTCCGCTCTAGGCTTCGTCGCGGGTTGGGCGGGGGAGGCAGCCTGCTCTCTGTTCGGGGGGGTCAGATCTCAGAGTGAGCCGTTTGCTTTTGCAAGGAGGGGGGCCAGTCCAAGAAATGGGTGTTTTTTTGGAAACTGTTATGTTATGGATATTGCACAACGCAAAATTTTATCAACAAAGCCCTTAGAATAGACTGTGTAAAGGGGAAAATAGCAGAATATGGGACCTTTAAGGAACCACCCAGTCCCACTTGCTCATGTTCACAGCGACATTGGGTCTAACTGACTACAAAATGAATTTGTTCAATTAAATGAGGATTACAAAAGTATTTTTCCTTCACCCTGTTTCTTTTGAGCACTGTAAACCTTGTACATAAAACTGTAATGCACAAAAAGCTCAAAGAAACGATGAAATCTTTCAATTTAAGTTCCCTCTTACTAATTAAGAATTGCATTTTCAAGTTATTCCTCTTTTGCATCCAAAAAGAACGAATGAAACATATTTCCCAATAAATTGAATTATGTGGAAAGTACATGCCCTGCCCTGCCCTGACCACGAGCTAAAAAGTCGCCAAAGTGTGGTTCCAGTTCCTACTCTGTGTACGTGCAACAAACGGGGACTGCACTGTTTGTGATTTTCATGTAATAGTCTCTCTTCACTTGTTTATTTGTTTCTGTATGATTGGTTAACTTGCGTGTGTGTTTCCAGGGCGAGTGTACGGCGTCCTGGGGAAGCGCGAGGGCCGTGTGGTGCAGGAGGAGATGAAGGAGGGCACAGACATGTTCATCATCAAGGCCATTCTCCCCGTCGCCGAGAGCTTTGGCTTCGCAGACGAGATCCGCAAAAGGACCAGCGGCTTGGCCAGTCCTCAGCTCGTCTTCAGCCACTGGGAGGTGAGACAACCTACGCATTTAACCCTCAAAGTGTATTAAAGCAGGGGGCAGTTGGTATTATTAAATGTGCTGTGCCTGAATAATGTGTGTCAGAATTAACTGTCCATCCACTTAGTCCCTTTATCTCACTTTGATGTTGAACCATGACCGAGAAACAACTGTCACATGCGGTTGTTTGCAAATCAATCAACGTCTCTGATACAATTGTCTCTCCCTCACAGTTTCTTCCTTATGGTTTCAAACAAAAAGCCAAAACAAATATCTTTCAGTTAGAGTTGCAACTAACAATTACTTTGGTAATCGATTAGTCTGGCGATTATTTTTTCCATTCATTGTTATTCAGACCATGAAAGACCAGGGAATATGACATTTTTACAATATTTAACTGAGAGGAAGCTAAAAAAGTGCGTCTTGACAAAGTCTTTTTTGATAAAAAGACGTCTTGTGTCATTTTACTGCTTTGTCTAAGTCAGGCATGTCCAAACTCAGGCCCGGGGGCCAAATGCGGCCCTCAGACCAATTTTTCTTGGCCCTTAGGCTTCCTGGTGAACTGGCCCACATTGTCCTGATAAGTACTATTTACAGCACATTTCAGATTTTCTACAATTCCAACCTAAATAACTAACATTTTGGTGCAATACAGACCTGATAATAAGGCACTGAGACTGAATGTAGATGTGGTGGCGCTTAAAAAATCAGATAAATGCAGCTTTTTTTAATGTTTCGCGATTGATTTGTGGCCCTCCGCTTGATCTATATTTCAATATGTGGCCCTCGATGGAAAAAGTTTGGACACCCCTGGTCTAAGTGATAAAACATTCTCTCTCAGCACATGACGAGTTTTAGAGGTCATGTATTGTTAAAAAAAAAAGATGATTCAATTGTCATGGTTGACGATTATTGAAATAATCCATTAGTTGAGATTAATCGATTGACTTGTTTCAGCCAAGATTTCAGTCTCATTAAATTTCACAATGAAATGTCTGGAGTTCCAGCCGTTTACCTGAATAAGAACATATAAGTCAATACAGGCAAGTCAATGTAGGAGTTAAGTTAAGTATCAGTTACAGTTTTAGTTATTATTATAATTCGCCTAATGAGGTATTTAGACCGTGGTGTTCCTTCTGCAGCAATCAGTGGACATGGACAATGAAAAAATAAAAAAGGAGCAATGTGAATGCTATGCTAATAAAATGTGAGCGCCTCGTGAAGTCCAGAGTTCTTCTTGTGTCGTAAAATTTGGCAACAATTTAAATGGTGTGATTTTTAGGCACTCAGAGAAGACAACCTCGTAAACAGGATCCATGAAACAAGCGTGAATTATGCAAAATACAACTGCAAGTATGTTTTTTTCTCAGTCAATTTTGCGTCCTTTATTGTCTGTAATAAATATATATATAAAAACAGTTGTAAAGGATACCAAACATCTTCTTGCGCAAGACCAAGAACAAAAAACAAACTTAATGCCCGACGCTTGCTCACAGTTGCTTTGAAAGACGAAAATTGTCACAAATTGTCTTATTGTTGGCTCAAAGAGGAGCGTGTTTTTGTAAAGAACAGCTCTTCCGCTCTCCTAACTGAAGCTGTAAGTCCATCTTATCATTATTTTAGCTTAAAACTTTTTTAAAACCCATTATGCCTTAAACCTTAAAAATCACAGCTGCCCTCTTATCTCTGATGCAACGACTAATTTCAAAAAGTAATTATCCTTTTACAGCGTGGCGTACACACAGCTACTCCCGTCAGGATCAGTGGCTCTAAACCTCTTTAAAGCTTCTAATTGGGCAAAAATCAACAGTTAGCGTAGCCTTAGCTTTAGCCTGCCGCGTGTTTTGTTTTGGGGCTTTGGTTCAGCCTTAATGAGACGTCTCTCTCGCTCTCGAGGGAACGGGGATCAAAGCGCTTTAAGACAACATGTTCCCTGGACCGTTATACCTGCAGCCCCAGCGCCTCGGCCGCTCGGCTCGTCCTCGGCATTGTCCGCGCCATATGGGCCGTGTCAGGGCGGGTCAGGGGCCAGCCGTGGAGTGACGCAGCACTGTCTCTGGGATTTAAATGGCTTGTGTTACTTAATAGGTCCTGTGCACATTTATCTGACAGCTCGAGCGGCCAGCGAGAGGGTTCACGTGAGGAGTGGAGCCGGCGCGATATTGCTTCATTATCCCGACGCGCCTGACAGTCAATGCGTCTCCCAAATGCGCCTCGTAAATGACTATTATTAACTTTATGGAGACATCCTTCTGGTGGAAAGCACAGGCACGCACTGGAATACAAATGAGGGTTCATTTTTCTAAATTGTCAGGTACACGAGGCCTGGGCAAAATTACAAATTTATTAGATGCAAAATAACCTTGAATCCTGCTACAAGAGGTCACAAGCCCAGTGTGCAGAGTGAGCTGGTCCCAAGCTCGGATCAGAATATAATGTTTTATATAGGTTTATATAGGCTTTCTAATACGGTGAAAGTCGCCTCACATTGTATTGTCCATTTACTCCCAACACTTAAAGGGAAGCTCCACAGCTGCCCTGGGGCAGAATGACTGAAAACTGTCTACTTGGGCAGGGTATTGCCTCACGATACAGTTTGTATCCCGATGCAATACATATCCGATACTCTGACATTGTATGTGTCCTGATACAAGAATATCCCTTAAAACTGGTTAAAACATGTTAAATGTTTACTAAAATCAAGTTTTGATTATGTCAAATGTTCACTATGCTCTTCATATCCGCATGTAACAGTCCAATGAAGAAGTCACTTTTCCAAAATTTGCTCAGGCCACTTCAAAATGGCAAGGTATTACATTAAATAACTGTGTAACTTACTGTATTTTGCCTCTTTTCAAGAGTAATAATACATATTAAAGATCAGTCTATTCTACTTCTAATCATTTAACAAGAATGTTTGATGTATGTGAAGTTCTTGTTCACAAGTGAGGAGTAATATACTAGAACTAAGATACAAAAAGTGGTTAAACTATGGATATTACTCTATATAGAGCACAGTGCAGCAAATGGACAAGAATAGATAGCAGGTAAAGTGACTGCAGTGAGTTGTACTGGGTGTATACTAGGATGTTCTTTTCCCTTCTGCGTGTGAGTCCTTATTGAGACATGGTTTAGATCTTAATCAAGCTGCTGCTACAAACACAATATTGCTAGGGATTACTTCGGATAAAGAAATTAATATCTGGTCCATTGCGTACGAAGTAAAACATCTGGTAAAACAACATCTACTCACGGCAGGCGGCCCATTTAAAGTGCCTCTGCAGGTTGGACTGCATTGAACTGAAATGCAGTTAAGATAAATATATTTAAAGTTTTTGTAAAATCTTTACAGTTTTTACCCCAGTTTCGCTATTTTTTAAGGTATTTTACTTCCTGGTTGTAAATGATGACATCACACTGGGAAATTACCAAGAAACCATCCTGTACACTGGGCCAAAATTCATCTTTGACAAAGAAAAACTCATGTGAACACCTTTATTTTGTTGGACCAATGTTCAAAGGATCAAAAAAGTATAAATTATGCATAACCGTTGTCTCCCCAGTGTGATGTCATCAATTTGTTTACTTCCTGTAATTTTCAAAAGATTTTTCAACTTTTCTCCACAAACGACGATCTGATATGTATAAAAGTATAATTTATATTTACAAGAGGTATTAATACACTGAATAAAGTCAAAATTACAAAACCATAAAAGCCTGCCATGCGCACTTTAACCCCTGGACTTCTCATGACGCTCCATTTCTACTTCACCAAAATCTTAAACACGGTCTGTTTCATATCGATCCGTTTGATTTTGCGCCTTGACAGCACACGTCTGCACCTCTCCCCCCTCTCCCCCGTCTCCCTCCTGTCTCCTCACCTCTCATCACTCGCCGCCCGTGTCCGGCCCATTGTCCCGCCGCCATTGTCTTTACCTCATTAAAACCCGTCCGTCTGCGCTCCATTCGCTCGTGCGCAGTAGACGCTTAGTCACAAAACCCCCCTGCAGTGTCCCGGCCGTCCTCCCTCGTCCTCCCTCGTCCCCCCCGTCCCGCTCCTCGGCCCGCTGCGTGGCTCACCGCTTACATCAGCATTCCTCCTGACAACAAATTTGATATGGGCCCTGTATTGGATTAGCATGAGAATGAGCCGGGAGTGTGAGAGCAGGTTTGCAGCGCCGGGCGGTTGTGTAAGGCCCGGGTTTGTGGTTCCTTGGGGATCTTTACATTAGATTTACATCAGAATGAGGGCTTTGTGCGGCCCGAGACTGCGGCGCTGGATGAATAACGTCTCGTATCGATCAGCTCCAGCCCCGTGCGGCTCCGTGTGTCACTCTGCGGACCGTGCAGCCGCGCATGTCGTCGGGATTGTCGCGTTTTCGAACGGGCCCCGACTCATTTTTCAGTCTGGTCAGTGCGCCGGCTGACATCTGTTTGCAAATATCTGTGTAAGAGTTTAATCGATGTAATAGCAGGCGATTTTCAGGAGTGTACACTGTTGGTAATAATGATACAGTATTGGCCGTGCACAGTGCAGTCAGTAATCCATCTTCAATTAGGTTTGTCATTCACCAATTTGAGTCCGTGCATGTCCAGATGGTTCTGCGCAAACGTACGTGTTGTCGGAATCACTTTTTCTGTTTAACTTCTATAAAGTTATCTATTTTAAGTTAAATATGAGTGTTGCGTTTGTGAAAAGACAGTGTTTACTACTAATAATCCTGCACAAACAGATCAGTGCAGAGAAACATTCAGCTGACTTTACTGTGATATTGTTTTTGGTGTTTGCGGCACGGGCATGATTTTACCTGTCTTTATCTAAAATAAACGTAATGAAATGTTTTGTAGACTCTATTTAACTTAAATGACTGACAGACTAAGGCTACAGCTAACATTTTAACCATTTCTGGCTGTGTTAATAATGAAAATATACAGTGCCTCTCGAAAGTATTCGGCCCCCTTGAACTTTGCAACCTTTTGCCACATTTCAGGCTTCAAACATAAAGATATAAAACTGTAATTTTTTGTGAAGAATCAACAACAAGAGGGACAGAATCATGAAGTGGAACGAAATTTATTGGATATTTCAAACTTTTTTAACAAATAAAAAACTGAAAAATTGGGCGTGCAAAATTATTCAGCCCCTTTACTTTCAGTGCAGCAAACTCTCTCCAGAAGTTCAGTGAGGATCTCTGAATGATCCAATGTTGACCTAAATGACTAATGACGATAAATGGTGATGATAAATCCACCTGTGTGTAATCAAGTCTCCGTATAAATGCATCTGCACTGTGATAGTCTCAGAGGTCCGTTTAAAGCGCAGAGAGCATCATGAAGAACAAGGAACACACCAGGCAAGTCCGAGATACTGTTGTGGAGAAGTTTAAAGCCGGATTTGGATACAAAAAGATTTCCCAAGCTTTAAACATCCCAAGGAGCACTGTGCAAGCGATAATATTGAAATGGAAGGAGTATCAGACCACTGCAAATCTACCAAGACCTGGCCGTCCCTCTAAACTTTCAGCTCATACAAGGAGAAGACTGATCAGAGATGCAGCCAAGAGGCCCATGATCACTCTGGATGAACTGCAGAGATCTACAGCTGAGGTGGGAGACTCTGTCCATAGGACAACAATCAGTCGTATACTGCACAAATCTGGCCTGTATGGAAGAGTGGCAAGAAGAAAGCCATTTCTTAAAGATATCCATAAAAAGTGCCGTTTAAAGTTTAAAGTTTGCCACAAGCCACCTGGGAGACACACCAAACATGTGGAAGAAGGTGCTCTGGTCAGACAATGCAAAACGTTATGTTTGGGTAAAAGCAACACAGCTCATCACCCTCAACACACCATCCCCACTGTCAAACATGGTGGTGACAGCATCATGGTTTGGGCCTGCTTTTCTTCAGCAGGGACAGGGAAGATGGTTAAAATTGATGGGAAGATGGATGGAGCCAAATACAGGACCATTCTGGAAGAAAACCTGATGGAGTCTGCAAAAGACCTGAGACTGGGACGGAGATTTGTCTTCCAACAAGACAATGATCCAAAACATAAAGCAAAATCTACAATGGAATGGTTCACAAATAAACATATCCAGGTGTTAGAATGGCCAAGTCAAAGTCCAGACCTGAATCCAATCGAGAATCTGTGGAAAGAACTGAAAACTGTTGTTCACAAATGCTCTCACTGAGCTCGAGCTGTTTTGCAAGGAGGAATGGGCAAAAATTTCAGTCTCTCGATGTGTAAAACTGATAGAGACATACCCCAAGCGACTTACAGCTGTAATCGCAGCAAAAGGTGGCGCTACAAAGTATTAACTTAAGGGGGCTGAATAATTTTGCACGCCCAATTTTTCTGTTTTTTATTTGTTAAAAAAGTTTGAAAAATCCAATAAATTTCGTTCCACTTCATGATTCTGTCCCACTTGTTGTTGATTTTTCACAAAAAATTACAGTTTTATATCTTTATGTTTGAAGCCTGAAATGTGGCAAAAGGTCGCAAAGTTCAAGGGGGCCGAATACTTTCGCAAGGCACTGTAGTCAAGCTAATGACTGATTGATGCAAATTTGGTAAACGACTCAAATGATGAGGATTATTTAGCCAAAAGATTGCAAAAATGGAAGTGTGTTACAAACGTGTACTGTTTCTGCGCGTAAAATATATCTACAACTTACCTTTACTTTGAAAAAATAATTCATTCAAAGCTGCTACCTGCTTGTCTCCGTGGAGATGAAACTGCTTTGTGTGGACTGTTTCGCAGTACACCATAGTGCAGTACATGCATATCCTACATATTTTCCAAGTGTTTTCATTGCAAAAAACTATATGTATATTCCATGAGGATGGTGAAGATTAATGCTAAACTGAACAAGCTTGAACATTCCAGGCAAAGCAATAACGCCCCTAATAGAGACCCGCAGAGGGCAGACAGTCCACCAGAAAAGTTACACAGTGCAAATCTGGACTAATAACTGTTCTGTTTAGATTAATCTGTACTATTCTCTTTTAAAGCTTTTTTTTTTATTATTGTTCCGTATGTTTTTATGTGTGTGTCTTTTTGGGATTTTAATGCAGTTTTTCCTGTTATGTAAAGCACTTTGAATTGCCTCGTGTACGATTGTGCTCTACAAATAAACTTGTCTTGCACCTTTAAACAATTAAGTATGTATAAAGTATCTTTCTCCTATTGACCCTTTAAAAGTATATATGGACATTGAATTATCCGCTAGAGCAGGCATGTCCAAACTAAGGCCCGGGGGCCAAATGCGGCCCTCAGACCAATTTTTCTTGGCCCTTGTTTGTCCTGATAAGTACTACTTACAGCATATTTCAGATTTTCTACAATTCCAACCTAAACAACTAACATTTTGGTGCAATACAGACCTGATATTAAGGCAGTGAGACTGAATGTAGATGTGGTGGTGCTTAAAACATCAGATAAATGCAGCTTTTTTGAACGTTTCACGATTGATTTGTGGCCCTCCGCTTGGTCTATATTTCAATATGTGGCCCACGATGGAAAAAGTTTGGACACCCTTCCGCTAGAGATAAACAAAACAAGTGAAGTTACTGGTATTAAAAAGTACAAATTCATGTAAAATATTATAACGTTGGAATGTCTCGGCCGTAACAAGCAGCAAACTGATGCCCTAGAGCTGGACAGAAGCACACCACATGCTTCATTCACCAAAGCAAACAAAAGAAGCTGCAAGAACAGAAACATTCAGTATCTGCACCAACACTTAATGTACCGGGCCGCACCATCCACATGCCCTTTGGCCTCACTGCAGCGGAAAGACAAAGAGAAGAGTTAACTGAAGCTGTTTCTGGACCCTCTGGAGCTCAAACTATTGTCTGGACTCTTTGTGAAGCTGAGACTCTGAGGTTTTTGGTCTCTGGAGTCTGATTTACTCTGATCACAAGCTCTGCTCAGGGGAATATCAGATTATGAATTCTGTCTAGATTTTCTTTGTTAAATATATGAAGAAGTGAAGCTGGTGTTTGTAGATTTTGCCTGATTGACATTACTTTTGGCTTTTGTTGGGTTTTGACAATTCCTCTTTTAAGGTGAGACGCTACAGGTGAATAGGAAAAAATCTTAAATTGAAAGATATTAATTTGAAACTTCTGCTGTAGTTTACTCATATAAATGTAAGAAAAAAATATATTGTAAGTTTTTCATCATGTCATGTTTTCACGTAGAAATAAGGCATTTTATGTGGAAAAAACGGCCAAAAGTACACATATTTGGGACAATTAAATCTGAAAAATGAACAGAACCAGGTTTAAATTTCTTGGTTCATTTTGCTCACATATTAGTTACAAAAAAGTTTACAAAGGGGATTTTGAATTTCTTATTTAGTTTTTAGATTGGACTGAAAATTGTCCTAAAAATTCAAATTTTGTCAAATTTTTTTGAATTAAAACTTCAATAAATCCATTTTAGATTTAGACATCAACAAATCCTTCTGTACGTTTCATCAAAATCGTTGTTGAGTCCAAGAGTGTACAGTTTGGTGTTTATGGGATCTACTAAGTGGTGATCTTTATGTTCCTGGAGGAGAAAAATGCATTTTAAGAAAATGGCCTTTGAATTTACAATGTCCCAGAGAAATCTATGGATGAAGTGGATTAAATGGAAGAATAAAATATTTTTAGGAGCAGATTGGACAAGTTTGTTGTTTCCACATGAAAGTCTATGTGTTGAGAGAGAGAAAAGACCAAAAAACAAAAAATTGAAAAAAATGTGTTTTGCCTTGTAGTGTCTCGCCTTAAAGCCAAAGCTAATTTAACAAAAAATTGTCTTAGGAACTTGTAATAAAGTAAAAAAAAAAAAGTCCAGGCAGAATCCATATAAAAGTCCTATTAAATTTTTGGGAATTTTAGTGTAATTTTTAAATTTGTGCTTTTGGAGTATAAACTGACTCTGATTCATCCCAGAATGTTTGATTTGACTGTAATTAAGTGGGTCACAGCTTTGTTTTCATATGTCCTGTAGCTTGATAGTTTCCTTTTATCAGATGTGGATAAAAAGGAAAAAATAATGAAAAATCCAGAATCACAGCCGCAGACACAAAGGTTTGCATTATGGTCACGGGGATGTGACTATAACCAAAGTTCGCTGTACAATATTAACACAAAATGTCACTGTATGATATTTTATGATATTTTGAAGAGGAATTGTAGAAAATGTAGAAAGTATTCCTTTTAAAATAACGACTTATTACTGTCATATTTCAAAAAATAATCTTTCAAAATTGTTATTTCTTCAAGTTGTCTGCATTGAAATGGCGTAAATGACCATGGTCTATGTCCTTGTGTTTTATAGATGTTGCTGCGATAAAACAATGCATTTAAACAAAGAGGTTTATCATTCACGCCTGATGCACACCGACTCGGTCGGCTCGGTTCAGGGACCATGGTCCCGTGCAGATCCCGCAAGACAGAAAGTGCTTAAAATCAATGTGCCCTGTCACACCGACCTCGAAGCACTGCGGCCTCGGGTCCGGCTGCCGCGGGTCTCCGGAAAGAATCCGCAAGAAGTCTATTTTTTGCCGGACGCCGCAGCGGTCTGGTGCGGCTTTCATGTCATTTGACGAGTGCTCTCGCGCGAAACCACGTGAATCTACGTGGCTTTCGTCAAAAACGGACCGCAGTTAACCGGAGCTGGTGTGACAGGCGTCTGCAAGAGCCCCGCGCGGGTCCCGGACCGCGACCGGACTGGACTCAGTGTACACTAGGCGTCATTGTCTTGTGACAGGCCACGATATTATTGTGAGACTTTTGACGATACAATATTTCCGTTATTGTTAGATCACTAATATTTACTAGACTCTGTTACTTTGTTTATTGTTCTTAAAGGTGGTCTGTGTAATTTCTCTGGTGGAGATGTTATTGTTTTGCCTGGAAATTCTCACAGTGTGGCATTAAACTCGAGGTAGTTTCAGTTTTAACCAGAGCTATTTTACATGACGTACCAGACCCTTTGCTCTAGGGCTGCAACCTTTATTATTTATTTGATTAGTCGACAAGTCAGATGATTAATTTTAAATATAATGAGACTTTTAAAGACCTTTTAAATCAACCAAAAAACAATTGAAATATGGTGACTGAATGTGCATTATTGATGAAAATTAGTAATTGTTTAAGATTTTTTGATATTCTAATTCAATAATGCCGCTGTCTTTGTTATAAAAGGTATTTTTAATGTGTTTTAGAGTCTGCATAGTCCAGAGAATGCTAGTCGACTGGTCACGTTTAGTCGATTAATGGTTGCAGACCTACTTTGCACAATGGCCTTCAGCTTCTTCCATCTGGGCGAAGGTACTTGGCCCCAAGATGCAGAACAAGGCGCTTTTAAAACAGCTTCATCCCGGCAGCTGTTTGTTTGCAGCTAATTGCACATTCATATTTTTGTCTAGGCGTCTTTTTTTATTGTTTTATGTGTCATTTCTTGATCAGCCACTTTCTTATTTAAGCATTTATAACAACAACAACAAACCCAAACGACCTAAACGTGTACATTGCGCGTTCATTCATTTACACTTGTTTTTATTGCTGTAAAACTACTTGTTAAAGCATGCGTCCTCTCCACAGTTCTGACCTGTAACTTGACCTAGCGGTGTCACCTCCTCGTCTCCATGGAGAGAGACTCAGCTTAATGCCATGCTGTGGAACATTCCAGTGCAAAACAATCTTGGTGGAGGCGTGCAGGTGGCGGACGCTCCTCCAGAGACGTTACATCGTGCACATGCTTTGTGTGTGGAGTTCATCGACGACTCTGTGAAGAGAATCGTGTGCCGACGTAACGCTTTTTCGGTCTTTAAAGTGGTTTCCTGTTGTGAAAATGTGTTCGGTAGACTTCTCTTGCCGGGTTTCTAACAAAGAACCAATCTGCTGGAAATTACGTGAAGATCATGTTCAAAATCTGTTCCTAAAAGCAAATCTTCAAATTGACAGTGTTTTTCTTGTCTTCATCCTTTGGCTTATTCCCTTTGTTCGTATTTACTTCAACAAACTAGTCACTATTGGCAGTGATATGGCAGTAATGTTCCATAAAGATTAATTTGGACTTTAGTCTAGTTAACTTTTGTGTTATTGAAGAAATAAAAGTTGATTTGGCTGGTTTGAACATCATGAAACACCCGTCATGACCTGCTGGAGTTTGACTTTCTTGTTTTTTTCCAAACATAAAACAAAAACCAACGGAGCAAGACACAGAAAGCCAGAAAAACAAAAAGAAGTGTTAGAGAAGTCTATTTCATCTGTGTTTGGCAAATTTGTCCATTTCAAATTACCAATCATTTTTTCCCATTCTGTTCATGTCCAAGGTTAAAACAGTCCAGCCCTTGATAGTTTCATCCCAGTCGTCCATTTCCTTGTTATTGTTTTCTTTGCTGCGGTAAAAAATACGGTACATTTCACAGGTATCCATCTTTTGTTCCCATTGTTGGTGTTTTACGTCTTAGATGCATCATTTTAATCTCAAATGGAACGCCGATGTTGAAGACAGTTTGCAAAAGTAGTTTGTCATCTGTTTTTTCTTGTCATTGCGTTTTCTTTTTGCTGCGGCATAAATTACAGCACATTTCACTTGTATCCATTTATCCTTTCCATTGTTGGTGCTTTATATCCTAGATGTGTGGTTTAAAGTGAAATGGAATGTTCATCTTGAAGACAACTTGCTAAAGTAGTTTACCATCCATTTCCTTGTTATTGTTTGTTTTTTTCTTATAGCATATAACACAGTACATTTCACAAGTATCCATCAAGTGTTGCCATTGTTGATGTTTTATGCCCGAGGTGGTTAAAAAGTCAAATAGAATGTTGATGTTGAAGACAGTTTGCAAAAGAGGTCTGTCATCCATTTCCTTGTTTTTGCTTTTTTCCCCTTCAGCCAAAAGTACATTCCACAGGTTTCCATCTTTTTTTTTATCACAACAAACAATATTAATGTTTATTGTAGGGCTGGACAATTTGGGAAAAATGTATAGTTGAGATTTTCCTGATCAGTGTTGCGATTAGATTTGTAATTTATGTGTTGATAATATGATTCTGTTCAAAGTTAATATTATAACGTATCCAGGAGATTGAGAAAAAGACTGAAATCTATGAAGTGGAATAAAGTGCATTTCAGATCATGTTTGTACAAATCTAAACCACAAGGGTTGACAGCTTTTATACAGAATAAACTTTGTTCATTGCCCCATCCCTAATCTCAAGTCAACAGCAAATCCCAACACCATCCTGATCCTTAGTGCACTTTCTAGTCCAACTTTTAAACTCTCCAGTAGAGTTTTCGGTTTGATCTGCTCCGGTCACACTCGGCTCGCTCGCATTCACTCGGCGTCAGTCCCGCTCCTCCGCAACAAACGTCTGACACGTTTACCCGCCCGAGCGCTCACTGCAGAGCCCCCGCGCCCCTCCCTGAACCCGACACCTCCGCCTCCCTCGCCCCCCGCCGCAGTCCCATTGTACGCGCGCATATGCCGCTCACGTGCGCCGTGTGCCGCCCGCTGTAAGCCGTTGGTCGCTGGGGCCGCTCCGTAACCATCTGTCCCAGTGTGTACCCCGAGCCAGGTGCAGCTACTGTAGTCCGTGGAGCGAGAGGGAGGGGGGTCTGTGTCACGCCTCGTCCGCTCTATGGGACGTTTGTGTCGGGTCCCTGTGCCACTCGGGGCTCCTGTGGGACTGAACAGCAGCTGGAGGATCCGACAGCCGCCGCTCACGTTTTGTTCCAGGAATCGCGGTGTGAACTGTTGGGAGGCTTGAGGGCGCTGCAGGCGGCCCGTTCCAGCGCGGCCCGGGTCAAAAACGGGAGTCGGTGCGGCCCGGTGGATGAGGGGTGTAAGCAGAAGCACTTATGACAGTTTGCTGAATTCCCTCTCTGCTCCTCGCCCCTATTTCACTCTATAATGCCAAAAAAGATCTTAAAAAGAAAACT
The DNA here is from genome assembly GCA_019453435.1 of Rhinogobius similis. Taxonomy (NCBI): domain Eukaryota; kingdom Metazoa; phylum Chordata; class Actinopteri; order Gobiiformes; family Gobiidae; genus Rhinogobius; species Rhinogobius similis. The sequence goes on along the minus strand of CM033621.1, from coordinate 35,731,846 downwards.
AAAACAAGAAGAACTTCAGCTTTTTGGTGTGAAAAGTACAAAATCTACACCTTTATAACTTTATTACAATTGTTTTGAAGAGCATTTTGACAGTTTTATTCTACAAATAGACAATTTTCTGTAAATAATTGTTTGTACAGACTCCAGAGTTGTAATATTAATAGCAAAAATATACAAGTTTGTACTCATTTTTTTTCCACTCCTCCTTATTCAGTTCATTGCATTTAACTTGAACTTAGGACTGCAACAAGTTAATTGATTAATCGCAACTTATTGATTATAGAAATGGTTGTCGACTAATTAAATAATCAAGTAATCATTAACTGGTCAAGGCACAAACTCCAAAACACTGTATGAGCTGAAAGAATAAGTTTTATTTCAGGAATTACATAAAAAACACACAGGAAACATGGAAATTGTGTGCTTTTGATGAAAATCCTTGTTCATCTATAAATATTCTCCTCAAAGATGTCATCAAACGCCTTCACTTCAGCTTTGTCTGGATAAAATTGAGTAAAATCCTCATATTCAAGAGTCTTTCACATTTAAGCAACTAATCGATTGATTGAAGGAATATTCGCTCGACTGATCAATTACCAAAATAATCTTTAGTTGCAGCTCTACTTGAACTAGAGTGGTATTTGTTTATGTAATAATGGTTATTGAGTACGAGAGACAAAACAGTAACAAAAGCAACAGAAAAAATCAATTTACTAAAACAAAATCATATAAATAGAATTTAATAGGAACATTAGGATCATCAAGCCCTAAGCAAACAAAACCAAACCTGAAACCTGGACTGACTCAAGACTTAACAGTGGGAGACATATGAAAACATGTAATTGCGATTGTTATTTTGGAGATATTTTGTGCAACACCACCGAGTGCATCATCTATAATTTTAACTTTTAAAAATGACAACAAAGAGAGACATAAACGTGGAGCGCAATCTCCCAAACAAGGGTATAATTTGATATTTCTGCACTTTTCTGGCAAATGTTCTGGTTCATTCATGCGCTGTGTGATACTTTTACTTCAACCAAGATATTTACATCCAGCACATTCTCGATGAATTGTGAAAATATCATCTGAATATCATTGTTGAGATGCAAAATGTTATCAATAGTCCCAATCTTTTCTTAAAGGACAAATATTATGCAAAATCATTGAGCTTTTTACCATGTTGTAACATTGTTCAGCCATCAATAACCTGGAGTTGCACTTAGCTTCATTCACTCTTCATTCAATTCTGAATTTAACCAATGTGTGAGGTGGCTTTGATATGTGACATGGCTTTAAGAATCATCCGTGTTGTTTTTAAGTTCGTAAGTCACCGTCAGACTTGTTTTGAGCATTTCAGCCTTAAAGGTCCCATAACATGCAAAATCGACTTTTCAGAGGTTTTAACCTTCCTAAAGTGCTATTTGGGCCTCGTATGTTGTGTCCAAAGTGGTTTTTTGATTGATTCCCGCATGTTTTCACTAGAGAACTGTCTTTTCCGTCCCCCTCGGCTGAGCAGCAGACGGGGGCTCCTCACTAAGATGACGCGCTTCACAGAAGCGCGCAGCCGCAGAATAAAAACAGCTAATGCTAATGCTACACAGTAATTACACGATGGATACGACAGATAGAAGAGTTAGCTTGTTATTTACCAAACGGCAACGTCCGTCGTCGAGGTCCTGGAGCACGTCAAACTCCAGGTCAGATCCAGGACGTAGGACTCAGCACGACGCACCATCAGGACGAGAAAATGTTTATTCCTGTGTTTGTGTATCGCTGTTTACCGGAGCACACGCCACATGCGCACTATCTCCGCTCTAGGCTTCGGCACGAGTTGGGCGGGGGAGGCAGCCTGCTCTCTGTTCGGGGGGTCAGATCTCAGAGTGAGCCGTTTGCTTTTGCAAGGAGGGGGGCCAGTCCAGGAAATGGGTGTTTTTTGGAAACTGTTATGTTATGGATATTGCACAACGCAAAATTTTATCAACAAAGCCCTTAGAATAGACTGTGTAAAGGGGAAAATAGCAGAATATGGGACCTTTAAATCACGATCGTTACAACTGCGTGAGTGCATCAACAAGGCAGAACACAGCCAGATTCTCAAGAGCATGTTTGAAGGCCAATAACAATACAAATGATGCATCATATTTGTCCTTTAAAGACGTGGTTCCTAAACTTTTTGGGCCGGAACCTCCAAAAATATCCATTTAACGAACTCGGGTCCCCTTCTAGTTAAAATAGATTCTCTTCACATCATGCTTTGTTTGGTAGAAGCAGCTAATTAAGTAAAACGTTTTATCTGTATCAACAAGGCAGGACACATATACGGTATATAGACTTTTTTTCATCTGTTGCAAATCTGTTTGTATGAATCTTGTGACATAAGCTTAAATAAACAAACTGAACTGAACTGTAATACATAAAAAAGCCACAAAAAAAGCAGATTGTTAACAGATTTAGAGGAACTTAAAGTGTGCTTGACGGGTTTTTATGATTTTCTAATTTTGACTTTATTCAGTGTATTAATACCACTTGTATCAGGTCGTTGTTTGTGAAGAAAAGTTGAAAAATCTGTTGAAAATTACAGGAAGTAAACAAACTGATGACATCACACTGGGGAGACAAAAGTTATGCATAATTTACACAAAATAAACTACTTTTTTGACCCTTTAAACTTTGATTTAACAAAATAAAGGTGTTCAAGTGTATTTTGCATTGTTAAATAAAAACATCTGTGACATTAGATGAGTTTTAGTGCAGTGTACAGGATGTTTTCTTGGTTTCGTAGTGTGATGTCATCATTTACAATCAGGAAGTAACAGAAGTAACAAGTAACATAATCAGGAACATGAAAACCTAATAAAATAGCTAAAGTGGGGCAAAATGTGTAATTTAAAGTATATTTATCTTAACAGCATTTTAGTTAAATGAGTAGTACAACCTGTCATAGACACTTTAAGGTGAGTCATGGTGAAATTTCCAGTGAGAGGAAGGATGATGTGGGCGGGGCTAATGGTTCAAAAACATATTCCTGTCTCGTGGTTTAAAATCAGGTACAGCCCCTTTAAGACTCTTCCTGAAACATGAACCCTCACGTCTGGCCTTTCTGCAGGTGATCAGCAGCGACCCGCACTGGGTGCCCACCACGGAGGAGGAGTACCTGCACTTCGGGGAGAAAGCCGACTCTGCAAACCTGGCGCTGAAGTACATGAACGCGGTCCGGCGACGCAAAGGCCTGTACGTGGAGGAGAAGATCGTGGAGCATGCGGAGAAGCAGAGGACGCTCGGCAAGAACAAGTGAAACAAACGAAACACGAGATCTGAACTGAACAAGACGCTTCACCAACAAAACACCGAACGATCCTCATACAAGCATCAGTCATAATATTATCACCAAATAATGGCAATAAATGTGAACTCAACTTCCGTAAGACTGGACTGAAATACAACAGTCGATAAGCTGTTGTTGACTTCTCACTGAAAAACACTTCCTTTTACCTTAGCTGTTCATATTTCTGAGACTGACTCTTCCTTAGTAAATAATAAATTGATAATACTGACTCTTGTTTGGCGTCATTTCATCTGAGATAGTAAAAATGCATAATTATTTTCATGTAGGGGGTGGACAATATTGACAAACAGTAATATCTACACAACAATATTCAGATCACATTATGTCAGAAATGTGCTAAAACATGTCTTTAAATGTATAATTTGAGGTTTAAGTATCAGAAAAAAGGGGAAATTGCCCACAAATTATCACGCAGACATATCACTTTATAGCAGGCATGTCCAAACTAAGGCCCGGGGGCCAAATGCGGCCCTCAGACCAATTTTTCTTGGCCCTCAGGCTTCCTGGTGATTGGCCTACATTATCCTGAGAAGTACTTTTTACAGCAAATTTAACATTTTCTACAATTTTAACCGAAATAACTAACATTTTGGTGCGATACAGACTTGATATTAAGACACTGAGACTGAATGTAGATGCGGTGGGGCTTAAAACATCAGATAAATGCAGCTTTTTTAACGTTTCACAATTGATCGATCGATTTGTGGCCCTCTGCTTGGTCTATATTTCAATATGTGGCCCTTGATGGAAAAAGTTTGGACACCCCTGCTTTATAGTCTTTAATAGTCTATAGTTTACAAATTCATTCAATCAGCTCATTTTGCTGCATTTATTTAAACTATATTCTCAAGATTCAAATAAAAATATCTTTAGAGCAACATTCATTTTTTATTATCGAACAACCAGTGTAACAGCCTGCCTTAACACAACAGTGTGTTGTACAGAACAGGAGAACATTAAAACCATACTTCAGAGCATTCTTCACGGAGATTGATGCCATATTGTGGAATATTCTAGCCAAAGGAACAACGCTTCCATGGAAACGAGCAGGAGGAGGCGAGACAAGTTTATTTGGAGAGCACAGTTTGTACACAAGGCAATTCAAAGTGCTTTACATGACAGGAAAAACTGCATTAAAATCAAGTACGAGTCAGGTTTGTGGAGATGAAGACCCGCTCACAGTAAGAATGCATGTTTACTTTGTTTCAGTGCAATTAATTATGTAAAATATGTTTTCATTTTATACTATTTTTTGGCTAAAAGGGTACATACTGGGGCTTTAAAAACAGCTATAAAAAAGTTCATGATCAATATTACGTTTTGGCTTTTGGTTGTTTGAGGAGTATGATTCTTTTTGTAATATTGTGACCTTTTATTTTGGTGAGTGGTGAGTGCAACCTTTTTACATTAATCTGTCTCTAAAAAAAAACAAATGTCCTGTAAAAAGTGTTGATTTTAAACTAACAAAAAAGAAATCGGAGGATTGTGTAAACTTCAAGTAAGTTTTGAGAATCATAACGACTGGTCGACTAAAGACCTGCCCGATCGGCCGATTAGTCGACTAAAAGGGAATGTGGTAAAAATGTACCTAAACTATAAAGTATGTCCTTGTATTTGACCCAAACTGCACTCAAAAGAGCACAACTGCACAGGAGTTCATGCTAAAACAACTATTTATACAGAAAAGTAATAGGAAACAGTGTATTTATATGTTAGACTCTTAATAATCTTAATAAAATCATGATGATGAATAAAAATCTTTGTCGACAAAAACTCCATCGACCGTTTAAAGGATTACAGCCCAACATAACAGCAGCAGTTACATGGGTCTTGTGTTAAAAGTAAAGTCCAGTCAAACATAAACTTGTCGCTGGACGGGTCAAACTCCCGTGTACTTCTTGGTGACAGCACAAGTCCAGGCATGTCTCTGCTCCGACTGCTGCTGCTCTGTGTGAAAACCTCCTGTTTTTAGATGAAAATGACATGGTTCTGACCTCCTCCTCCTTCTGGTGTAACCCGATCCTCGCACTGTCCCGCTCCGGAGGCTGGAGCTGGAGAAACATGAGCCCAGGACACACAATCAAAGCTGGGGGAGCTGACGGACGAGAGCCCCTGTGTCCATCCATCAAAGTGTGCTGCTCCGAGGCACCACCGCGGGCCAGAGCTGGAGACGAGCCCAAAACTGGACTCAAGAGACAGCTTCAAAATAATATTAAACAATAAGGAGTGACGGTAAAGTATAAGGTGAGAAACTACAGGTGAAAAGGATAAAATATTAAAGTCTGTATGACAGATTAGTTGACACAATTCGCTAAAACGTGGTGAACATGATTATATTTAAGATTTTACTGAACATTTTGCCCTTTGGTCCAAAGTTTGACAGTTTTTGTTAAGTTTATAATGTTCCTTCCTGGTTGTACATGGGCAACAAATATGACATAGGTAGAGGTAATTCTACAACTGCTACCTAGCAACCAGACTGTAAACAAGGGCCAAAATCGATATATATTGCGCAACAGTTAGGAATATGCAATAAGTAAAACTTGATAGGACCTTTAATTTGATGAATGATGGTTGAAACTGGTAGAAAAATGTGTAGGTTATGTTTAAATTGGGTAACGCTTTAGATTAAGGTTCCTTAGTAAACTATTTATAATGCATTAATAAGCACTTGTTATGTGTTTATAAGCACTTATGAGGCATTTACAAGCATTTATTAACGTGATAATTGAAAATAATGTAATATGCAGCTCATTGATGCTCTGTACATGTGGTTTATTCACTCAAACATGTTTTGGCTCATGGATTATAAACATGTATAAGGCGTTATAAGTGCATAAACAAACTATTAGTGCTTATTAACATCTTATAAATAGTTAACTAAGGAACCTTAATCTAAAGCGTTACCTTAAATTGTTGTTGTATTTTCAATGGCACGTCGCTTTTTGGTGACATCACAGAGGGATTCCATTTTAAACTTTTGATTCTTCAACATTTCTTCACAAACTGCACTTTGACTGATGTAACTATGATAAATATTTAACACAGGTGCCCTCCCACCAAACTCATCTGTCATAATTAGACAAACATAATTAGAAAACCAGTGATATAGACTTTAAATTGAAAGATATTAATTTGAACCTTCTCCTGTAGTTTACTCACATACATGTAAGAAAAAATATATCTAAATTTTCTTTTCATCATGTAATGTTTTTATATAGAAATATACACATTGTATATACACAAATATACACATTGTGGATATTTCAATCTGAAAAAGTGACAGAACCAGGTTTAAATGTCTTTTGTAGATATATAGTTTTATTATTTTTTATTATTATTACTACAGAGTGGATTTTGGATCGTATTTAGTTTTTGAGTTAACTAGATCTGACTGCAAAATCTGCTAATAATCCGTAATCATGTAAAACAACTGTCAACATATAAACCAAGGTTACAATTTGTCCTGAAAACGTGTGCTAATGAAGTGAACGTGAGCGTGTAAATGTTAGTCATGTGTCTCCACCTCTGCTCAGGGCTGGGGTCAGAGGTCACACACACAGCTGTGACAGACACGCCCTCAGGAACTGGGGCTTGTGACGAAGAGGTTTTCAACGAGGCTCCTACATCACCCGCTCCTCACCCTCCTCACCCCCTCGTTAGGTCCCACTTTGCTGTTTCCTGATCCCACCTGCCATCTTTGTTCACTGGAGCCGAGTCTAATGAATGCATCGACAAAACAGTTAAAGCGTTTGTGATCGATGAAAGAGGAGGAAGAATAAGACAAAAAGAAAAGAGAAAGGAAAAGGCGGGTAAAGGAAAAGAAACTTTAACAAAAGTGATGTAACTGAAAGAGCATGAACTGAATGTCTCAGTATTAAAGGAGACATATTGTGCTTTTTGTTCAGGGACATATAATTGAACTATAACGCGATTAGATCATAATTTTACTTTTTGTTCATTGTAAATAGCAATATTGATCTAAAACGGCTTAGTAATACAAACAGTTTCATTCACTTCCTGTTCAAAACTGTAGAAATTATAAGCTCCGCCTCTTCATAGTGACATTTCACCGTAACTAGTTTTTGTAAAGTGGCCACGTGACATTTTCAAACCTACATGTATCATTCGGTGTGTTGTTTTTTCAAATGATTACAACAAATTGCAGGGATGTGGGCGGGGATAGGGGGTGTGTGAAAACAGGGATTTTCTGAGCACTTGAGCTTCGGTTGTTGGACAATACAGGATTAACTCAAACATGCAGGAATCAATCAGAATACAACTTTGAGTAAAACGAATGATGAGGAAACACCGTTGCAATAAGGTTAAAAGCTCATTAAAGTTGTTTTTACATAATATGTCCCCTTTAAGTTGTAAGTGGACAAACTCAAAACATAATAATAATAATAATTGTACCTACACCTGTTATGTTGTGTTATGTAAGTGGAGTAATGTGAACGACCCCATAAAGTATCAAGGAGCTGACTAAAAACTGCACACAAGTTGCTTAATAGACAACATATGTTTCAAGAGCTGGCATAAGATTTTATTTAAAGATTTGTAGTCAATTAGTAAAAAAACAAACAAACAAAAAAAGTGAAAAAAGGGTAATGGGTAAACAAGTAATAAAAGACCTATAACTAATTTAAAAGGGGTCTGGAACGCACAGAAGGGCCACACAGTGTATAAATCCCTCTCTTTCTACTCTATGTTTGCTTTTATATTAGAAGCCAATTAGTCAGATTTTAAAGGTGCTGTACCTGATTTTTACAGTTTTTAAACCTGAGAAACAAAACTAGCTGATGTGCCTGATATGAAGTAAAATCTCTGTTGCCCCTGTGCATAGATATTGTAAAAGCAAAACAAGACCACAGCGCTTTCTCTGCATTTACTTACAGAGCGCTTTATTCTACGAGAAGCAGGAAGTGCACCGTTAGCATGCTAATGTTTGTTAGCTTTACCGGGGACAACAAAACTAGCTCTGGGCTCATGAAAAGTGCTTATAAACGTTTAATATTTATGATGCTGGGACTGCATTAGGGAAGTGAGCGACACATGTGACTGATGTAAAGACTTTAAAATGAACTAGTTTTGTTTTTACGCTTCAAAACAGTAAAGTTTGCGTGACAGGTTCTGAGGATATTCTAATAATGACTTAGTTTGGTGGAAGGGCACCTGTGGTAAATGTTTATTATAGTTTTACGTTTGTAAAGTGGCAGTTTGTGAAGAAAGTTTGAAAAAGAAAAGTTAAAAATCACAGGAAGTAGAGCATAATTCTAAAATGGAATCCCTCCATCTATGTCATCAAAAACTTATCATTGAAAATACAGAGACCATTTACACACGGACACATTATGTTTTTACAGTTTAAACGGTCATTCACCAAAATAAATGTTATCAGATAATATTATTTGTCAAATCATAACTATTGTGTAATTTATGTGGACTTTGGCCCTTGTTTTCAAAATGGTTGCTAGGTAACAGTTGTAGAATTGCCTCTATGTCATATTTGCTGCCCAATGTTCAACCAGGAAGTGCAATTATAAACATTATGACTGTCCAACTGGGGATAAATGGGCAAAATGTTTAGTAAAATCTAATCACGTTCACTACGTTTTTGTGAAATGTGTCGTCAAACCTGCCAGACTTTAATTCTTTAAATTGAACGGTGACCACACTGCAAACTTTCTTCAACGTCAACATTTCATTTGACTTTTAAATTATGTATCAAGGACATAAAACACCAGCAATGGAGATGATTGATGGATACCTGTGGAATGTAGAAAAAAAAGGAAATAGATGGATGACTGGGATGTCGGCTGTGAAGGAGCGCTCTGAAATAACTTTGGATTTCTACAAAATTGACAAATGTACTTTTACTTTGAACTTGAAATGACTTGTTTTTGTTTTTTGGCCTAATCTGTTTCTGTCTTTTCGCTCTTCGGAGTCGTCTATTTGTTTCTCTTTTATCACATTTTCTAAAAAGGGTGGCCAAGTATTGAAAAAACCCAACTACCTCACGTAAAAACCAAACTAATAAACAAAAAAAGCGGTATAAAGTGCAGAGTGTGCAGTGTAGAGTGTGCTCAAGGGCCAGAGGGAAACAGCATAAACCCCTCTCTGTCTTTGTGCCTCTGTTTGCTGTGCCTTGTGTGTTGTTCTCGTTCTTACGGCTCATTTAGGAGTCAGACAAGTGTGAAGGAGCGAGGCCCGAGGAAAGACCACTGCCTCGGCTCTCGCTCCAACACGAATTCAAAAACAATTCATTTAAAGTCACACTTCAGGCCCGATCCGACATGGGCGTGGTGCGTTTGGTCAAGTGGATGTGTTTCTGGGACCTTTTTTACAACTTGAGAGCAGTTTAATACCTGCTTTCTCGAGAACAGAGAGGGGTCGTACTCAATTACATTTACTTAAGTGACCTTTTCATTAATGACTTACTATTACTCCAATTTGACTGATATAACAGTATTCTTACATAACTTAAAGTGCCCATGACAGGTTGGAATACTCATTTTACTACAATACAGGTAGATAAATATATTCAAAGTTTCGCAAAAAATAATTATACATTTTATCATTTTTAGCTGTTTTTTTAGTTTTGTAATGTCACTTCCTGGTTGTAAATGATGACATCACACTAGGAAATTACTTTGTACACTGGGCTAAAACTCTGCTAATGTCACAGATTTTTTTTTGTCTGACAAATCAAAATGTATGTAAACGCCTTTATTTTGTTGATTTAATATTTTAAGGGTAATTTAAGTGGTTGATTTTGTGTAAATTTTGCATAATCTTTGGATGGAATGAGTCTCCCTGGTGTGATGTCATCAATTTTTTACTTCCTGTAATTGCAAACTGATTTTTTTAACTTTTCTTCACAAACTATGACTTGATTGGTATAAAACTTATGTACAATACGTATTAATACACCAAATAAAATCAAAATTATAAAATTGTTAAAACCTGTCATATGCACTTTAAGTGAAGGTTTTGGTTCCTCTTCCCAGTAAAGTCCTTTATGTTGACAATATTTGATGATTTTATATATATTTGACACTGTTTTTGATTCCCAGGCTTTATTAGAAAAGAGGTCCAACTAAAATGTGTGGTTCTGAATGAAGGTATGGCACGTTAATTGCTTCTACAGAGTCTTTTTATTGTTATTACTGTTCTATACTTGGCTTAAATAGGATTCGCTCTGAGAAAAAGCTTGGGAACTAATGGTCGATCCTTTGAAAATACCAGATTTTGTCGGTCCAATTAAGCCTGTCACAATCGTTTCTATATCGACTTATCATTCATTAAATTCTAGATGGGAAAAATGATCTGTATGGGGGAATATTTTGAGACTTTTTGTTATTTTGCTGTACAACGATAAATTTGAGTTGTGAACAGTTTGAACGAAATAACAACCTAAGTGTTTCTTTTTGCTTTTTATTTAATATATTTAAATAAATATATATTTATTTATATAAGATATTGTACATTTAGATACATTTTGGGGGGTTTAATCCTGCTTTAGAGTTGTGTCGTGACATGAATACATTTCTATATTATCACTTATTGTGCATCACACTTTCATATTTGTTTTCATGTCCTCCAATAACGTTAACTTCAAATCACAAATCCGAAGTAGCGTCCAGACAATGACTCTTTCTTGTGTTTGTGGAGTAGTTTCTCAGTTTTTGACACTACCATAATCAAGAGAACATAGTATATTGGGAAAATGTCTTTTTTATATCAACTTGTGTTTTTCTTTTTTTCAGCACAACTTGAATGTCTAACCTTGCTTAAAATGAATAAATGAATTCGGAATCATAATCTTTATTTGGGTTTTGACCAGGTTAGATTCAAACGCTTATGTGACGTAGAATATTTAACTGAAGACAATGCATTTCGAACAGGTTACAGGAAATAACAAAATACATTTGCTGCTGAGTTAAGTAAAAAAATAAAAATAAAAAAATTACTCCATTGGCAAATAATACTGAAACAAGTCAGAAGCACCCTTAAAGTGCGTATGACGGGTTTTTACGATTTTCTAATTTTGACTTTATTCCGTGTATTAATGCCTCTTGTAAATATAAATTGTAGTTTTACACCAATCAGGTCACCGTTTGTGGAGAAAAGTTGAAAAATCTGTTGACAATTACAGGAAGTAAACAAACCGATGACGTCACACTGGGGAGACAAAGGTTACGCATAATTTATACAAAATAAACTACCTTTTTGACCCTTTAAACATTGATTCGACAAAATAAAGGTGTTCTTGTGCATTTCTCTTCGTCAAGTTAACAAATCCGTGACATTAGAGAAGTTTTGGCCAGTGCACAGTGTGGTTGCTATGGTAATTTCCTAGCGTGATGTAGTACTATACAACCAGGAAGTAAAATTTCAAACCTAAAAAATAGCTAAAGGGGGGTAAAATGTGTACAGATTTCAGTAGAAATTTGAATATATTCATCTTAACTGCTTTTTAGTTAAACGTGTATTTCAACCTGTCATGGGCCCTTTAAACAGAAGCACCCTTAAACAAGAAAAACAAATCTAGGGCTATTAAGTAAATAAATCTTAACATTTTAACTTTTCTAACGTCCTGAATTCAAGTCATTTTAACTTATCAAGAATTCATTTTCTTTGCAGTCAGATGATGAAGGACATATAGGTGGCTTTAACACTGCATAAGATGTGTGTTTCTATATTTATTTTACTCTTTATTAATTATTTGTTGCTAATTTATGTTGATTTTGATCTGCTTTGATTTGTTTTTTTTTTTTGTTTCGTATTGTTTTAGGACTATTGTGATATCAAATTGAACATTTATTACACCTTTCTTTGTCTTTTATCCTTGTGTTTTGTTTATAAAATGTGATAAATGAAGTGTAATTGGGTTTGTAGTGTCTTGCCCAAGGACACAATGCCAGTTCAGAGTCTAATTTGGAGGAATATAGCCCTGGATGGTGCGCCGTTTGCTCCTGCTCCGGTCGAGTGGCTTTTACTCCACGCCTCCTTTCCCTAATACAAATGGCTTCTGTCTCCCGTGGCGTCGGCCCGCACTCGGCTCGATTAGTTTCTCTGGAGATGCAAATTTGTCCAAGAAACAAAAATAAATGCAGAGAAGGCCGCGCCGTTTTGGGAGACGTTTGTAATCAGCGGAGGAGCCCTCAGCCCTCCTCTCGGCATGGTCGCTCCGACGGAAAATCAGCTCCACGAACGTAATCACTGTCTGAAGAGCGGCACATACAGACGCCCGCGCACGACGATACGAGGCGCGCCGGGCGACCCAACTCCGGCAAGGACGAGTGTGTAGATGCAGCGATGGAGAGTCTGCAAGTGCAAATGTGTCTGTTTGGCTTTTTTTTATATCAGTGGTTCTCAAACTTTTCGAGCCGGGACCCCCAACGTGAAATGAAAATAACATTTGTAATCATTTGAAGTGTTACGGCATGTTCCAATTTCAATTTCAATTATTGCAATAGTTTAGTGTCTTTTTGAACCTTAAAGTGCGTATGACAGGTTTTCATGATTTTATAATTTTGACTTTATTTGGTGTATTAATACCTGTTGTACAAATACATTTTAGTTTTACACCAATCAAGCAGCCATTTGTGGAGAAAAGTTGATAAATATGTTGAAAATAACAGGAAGTAAACAGACTGATGACATCACAGCGGGGAGACAAAGGTTACGCATAATTTACACAAAAGAAACAACTTTTTTTGATCCTTTAAACATTGATTCAACGAAATAAAGGCTTTCACGTCTATTTTTATTCATAAAATAAAAATATCTTTAACATGAAATGACTTTTGGCCCCGTGTACAGGATGGTTGCTAGGTAATTTCCTAGTGTGACGTCATCATTTACAACCAGGAAGTAAAACGAAAAAATTGCTAAACTGCGATAAAACTTTGACAAAATTTTAAATATATTTATCTTAACTGCATTTTTGTTAAATGAGTGGTCCAACCTGTCATAGGGCCCTTTAACTAAACAATACTGTTTTTAATTTTATAATAGAGTAAACACAGTGTCAAATTTATCAAAACTATATCTTGAAATCATCATTTCGTGACCCCAGCTCAACCCTCCACCACTTTGAGAACCACTGTTTTATACCACCTTTAAATATTACGCCATGAAAGGATAAGATGTAAATACTCCTCCTTTAAAGGCCCTGTGCCTGATTTTTATTGTTTTAAAACGTGAAAAGCAGAATTATTTGTTGTTAAAGTCTTTACATCAGTCACAGGTATCACTCACTTTCCTAAATATTCTCTTCCATGAGTTTAAAAGCACTTTCCATGAGTTTCTGAGCTGTCACAGACTGTCACGGGTGAAGCTAACAAACATTAGCATGCTAACAGCGCACTTCCTGCTTCTCTCGTTGGATAAAAGGCTCTATAAACAGATGAAAAGTAAAAGTTGTGGTCTCATTTTCACCCGAATAGATGCTTTTACAATAAATCTGAGCTGGAGCAACACAGATTTGACTTTTGAAAAAAAAAATAAAAAATCAGGAACATAGACTAGTGCTGTTTTTCACAACAGTAAAAATCAGGTACAGGCCCTTTAAAGGACACATATTCTGCTAAATTGTCTTTTTTGAAGTTTTTACCATATTCTAACACTGTTCCCACATCAAAAAAGCACCTGGAGTTACATTTAGCTTCATTCATGCTAGTTTGAGGAATCCTGGTTAGAAAATCTTCCCTCCGACCGTCAAAAACACTTCCCCTGATGAGTGATGTTTTTGCAATGTGTGACGTGGCTCAGAGAAATGTATGCACCGTTTTAAGTCCGTAAATCATTGTCAAACCCATTCTATTCATCACAATCATTACAACCGCGTAGTTAGCCTGTTTCCCTTCCTCCGTTATTTTTATCTCAAATATGTAATTCCCTCTGCTGCCAGTAGATGGAGCCCACTGCTCAGTTCTTAAAAGCCAGAGACATTAAGCTGTTCGTTTGTTGTTGTTTTTTGTACTTTTTAAAATGAAATGTTTTTGTACATGATTATACTTCCTTTTTATAATTCTGTGCTGTGCGGCTCTCACACTGAGACAAGGACAACGATTAAACTGAAGAGCTGCGTTTTATATGAAGCGTGTTTGATATTCTCGGTCGCACAGTGAGCCCTCCTCCTCAGCCAGACCAGAACAAGTACAGTGACTTCACCGGCGTCTAGAGCAGTGTTTTTAAACCTTCTCTGAGTTGCGGCACACTTTTTTTGATTGAAAAGACACCACGCCACACCACCTACTAATCATCATTACCAAATCAGACCTTGGTGTAATATGGCAAATCATGATTGTGCCATTGTCTGGTTCTTTAAATTTGGCATTTGTGATTGTTTTGCTTTCTTTTTTGGTGCAAATGTGTTGCAAATGTTCAGGACTCAAAAATGTTAAATATTAAAAATAAATCCATCTGTGAATCCAAATTCAATCTTTTTTCAAGGCACACCCAGCAGTACCTCGAGGCACACTGGTGTCCCCGGACACTGGTTGAAAATCGAGGGTCTAGAGCCTCATATTCACAGATAAACTTTTATTGCCACCATTGATCATTTGAACCATCACACTGTGTACTGTAAAAATGTGCCATCTTACCATTTTAAATTCCTCACGTGTTGCAGTGCAGCATTCATAAATCTTAAAGGACATAAAAAGTGCAGTGGACACCAGGCTTAAGGCACTGCTACTATTATAATAAATATGCATTTATAAAACAGGAACACATTTACATAAACTGTGAGCATAAAAGCCAAAGAGATACTTCACTTGATTGGGGTGACATTCTCTGCCTGTACATTTATTTAAATCATTGTACTTAAAAAAAATACAACTGTAATTTTCACAAAGAAATCAAACTTCAACTTTTGACATTGAACCTGTCGTGTAAATGTGATTAATGCTACAACAGAGGTGACTAGTCACTCTTTAAAATAATGGTAATTGTATTTTGATAGTCATAATTATTATCTGGACTTTACAGACTCTAAAACACATGACAAAAGACCTTTTATAACAAAAACAGCAGCATTTTTAAATCAAAATGTCAAAAAATAATTTAAACATTTAAAATGTTCCTCAAGAATACATTGATTCTTCAATATTCCAGCTCTAGAAGCCTTCAGTCACCATATTTTCACATTTATATATGATTAAAAATGTATTTAAATGTACAATAGACATAATAGTAATAGTAATAGTAAACAATTGCTGCCACCTCCACTCGGGAGGAGCTCGGAGTAGAGCCGCTGCTCCTCCACGTCGAGAGGAGCAGCTGAGGTGGCTCGGGCATTTGTTCAGGAGCCTCCTGGACGCCACCGGGAGGCGGCCCCGGGGTAGACCCAGGACACGCTGGAGGGACTATGTCTCTCTGTGGCCTGGGAACGCCTCAGGATTCCCCCGGAGGAGCTGGAGGAAGTGTCTGGGGTGAGGGAAGTCTGGGAGTCCCTGCTTAGACTGCTGCCCCTGCGACCCGGATAAGCGTAAGAAGATGGATGGATAATTGCTGTCAAGTCGACAAGTAAAATAATCATTTGCTGCAACACTAAAAATACCCAAACAACACTCAAGAACACAGAACAGAACCAGAGAGCAGACAGAAGATCAAACATCCAAATAAAAACAAAGTTAAACAGTCAATTAAACAAAAAAGACAAAATTACATCACAACTAAATGAACATCCAAGTCCCATTTAGTCCAAAGTCTTTCAAACTGGTCCATTTTCAAATGAAATCCAACCCCTTAACCATGTTCTTTGTCTAATTGTGTTTTAACTCCCCCTGCCTTGAATGCAGCGTCCAGAGCCGGTGCTGTGTTAAGTGCGGTACAGTATATTGCGGTGTGTTCAGGGACCTCGGGGACACGGAGACTGCCTGACGCTCTTAAATGAATTGCCTTGGTTTCCCTGGGCCTCGGAGCATTACCTCACCCTCTGCACTCCGGCCTCACAACAAGACGTGCACTTGTGAGAAGCACTCAGGAGAACAACCAGACAGCAGCAGTGTTCTGTGCATCTGCTCTGAAATAAATAATACATCTGAATAAATGAGAGCTTGTTTCCAACATTTTAACAGTACGACAAAGTTTGAAGCTTAACGTGAGACACTACAGGTGAATGTCTTAAATTTAAAGATCTATTTGAAACTTCTCCTGTAGTTTACTCACATAAATATAAGAACAAAATATATTACAAAATTTCCTCATGTCATGTTTTCATGTGGAAATAAGGCATTTTATGTGTAAAAATGGCCGAAATGTCATATTTGGGACATATAAACCTGAAAAATGGACAGGACCAGGTTTAAATTTCTTGGTTCATTTTGTACAAATATTAGTTACAAAAATTTTACTTGGATTTCATATTTAGTTTTTGAGTAAACTAGATTGGACTGAAAATTGTCTTAAAAATTCGAATTTCCCCTAATTTTTTTTTACTTAAAACACCAATAAATCAGTTTTAGAATTAGATATCCAAAGATCTTTCTGTACGTTTCATCAAAATCTTGTTGAGTCCAAGAATGTACAGTTTGGTGTGTGTAGGAGCTACTTTAAGGCATATTTTTGTATCTTTGTCCGAGAAAAATGCATTTTAAAAAAACGGCCTTTGACGTTACAATGTCCCAGAGAAATCTATGGATGAAGTGGATTCAGTGGAAGAATCAAACATTTTTATGAGCAGATTGGACAAGTTTGTAGTTTCCACATATGTTGAGAGAACAAACTGACCAAAAAAAAAAAAAAAGTTTTGCGTCTGTATTGTCTGGCCTTAAACCTGTCGTCTAATCAGTGCAGTTAGAGCAGGTCGCTGATCCAGATGGCGTTTTAGACATTTTCTGCTTTGTTCTTGTAAATGCCGTGCAGTTAAAGCGTCAGTCAAGTGCAGTTTGCTCTTTTAAACTGCACCGTTCAAAATAATAATGACAAACTGAATGACATTAAGACCAAGAGAGCCTTTATTTGTCAAACCAAGATTAACTCTCCCGATATTTGGAAGTTCACAGACTCTTGCGAATCCATATGCACCATCTCCCACTGTTGGGTTTGAGCCGGTAGTTGTGTGGCGGACCAATCACAGCGCAGCATTGTGGTTTGGACAGAAGTCAAAGCAGGGTTCATACACCTTTTCACTCATAAAATTCAAGCATTTTTCAAGCACCTCCAAGGTATAATTGCAAGTTTTTCCAGTCTCTTTAAACTTAACTTGGCCTCAACGCACCGCAGTTTGTTGTTTTTTTTTTTTTTGCATTTCCAATAAAGCTAACGATGAATGAATGACTGAACACCAACAGATGCAGAAATCATCTTGAAGAACTGCGTGTTAAAACGTTAAAACACTGGCACTTATCTGCAGTTTTAGAATACTTTAAAACTGAAGACTACCAGCACTCTTTACTGTCAAAATGTGTAGGAGATTGGCAAATTTCAAGCATTTTCTAGCACTTTTTCCAAAATTCAAACGCTTTCCCGACCTTGAAAAAGCATTAAAACATTTTCAAGGATTTCAAGCACCCGTACGAACCCTGTCAAAGGACCGAACCTTCACAAACATAGCAGCGTCGATAGATGTACTTTGGTCTATTTGATCAGATTAATGGACTGTTTTATTGTGAAAAAGGTGCACGTAAGCACTTTGTGCATTTGAGGACAATCTGTGCTTCCTCTGAACTGGATTTTAACAAGTTTCGTTTCTTGCCAGAACAGTTCCACTCCGATTTGACCAGCTTCAAATGTTCATCATGATGTTCTGCCTTTTCCCGATTGCTTTCAGCGAAAGACTGTCCAGATTGATCAAGGTGACTGTTCAGAGTGGTGCACTTATCAATCTGGCATGAGCGAGGCTACTATTTGTCTCATAGTGTGGAAATCTCAATGCTACAACACAAAAGAGAGAGAGTATTCAATCAACAACCAAGACAGATAACAACTGCAACTGACTTAAATCTAACAACATCATAAACACTGTAAAAATGGAGCAAAAATTCAGTGCTACAGAAGGAATAAGTGGCTCTGACTATTTATGTGTGCAGCATTTCATAAATCACTCAAGCAACGTTTATTTATAGAGCCCTTTGACCAAAGTGCTTTCCAATAAAATAAAAAAAATACAAATAAAAATGCATAAACCATAATACAGTACATTCATATCGCATTCACGAGTGCACGGTTAGAGCTCTTGCCTCTCAATAAGGAGATGGTGGGTTCGAATCCCAGACCAACATCACATGATCTCTCTGGGTGGAGTCTGCATGTTCTTCCCGTTCATGTGTAGGTCAGTTGGGAACTCTAAATTGCCGCGAGTGAATGGTTGTCTGTCCATGTCTGTGTGTTAGTCCTGCAAAGAGCTGGCCCTGTCCAAGGTGTACCCCACCCTAGGCCCAAAGTCACTGGGATGGGCTCCAGTCCCCCGCGACCCCTAACAGGAACAAGCGGGAGAAAAAGAGTGAATTACAAAAAGATAAAGTTAAGCGCCACAGTCTGTGATGGGTCGCTGTGCAGTTTGTTCCAGAGTTTGTTCCAGAGACAGAAAGCCCCATCACAGTGTTTGGCTCTGGACGTCCAGTAGAAGTCGGTTTGTTGACCTTAAAGCCCGGCTTGGGTTCAGAACTGAGAAGAGCTCGATCAAACAAGAAGGGGCAGGGCCTTTAAGAGCTTTAAAACAAAGAGAAAAATGTTCAAATCAATTCTAAAAGAAACTGGAAGCCAATGGAGTGAAGAAAGAACTGGGCTGAAGTGCTGACGTCGGATGTGTCGGTTAAAAAGCGAGATGCAGCATTTTGCACGAGTTGGAGGCGACTGAGGGAGACACCGACATAAAGTGCATTAGAGGAGTCTATTCTGGAGCTGAAAAAAGCATGAACAGTCCTTTCAAGGTCAATGCGATTTAAGAGGCTTCAGTTTTGATAAAATACGTAATTGATAAACACTTGCACTCTCTCTCACACACCCAGGTGGTTTACAGCGTTTCTTTTAGCATACGGAGAGTCTAAAACTGATGCTACAGTATTGCACACGATTTCTACAGATGAGTCAGTTGGTCAAGGTAAATTATAAACAAATGTCGCTTGCACAAGATGGTGTTGACGTAGAAAGATGCTGAGGTGAGAGCTGCAGGGAACAGGAGAAAGAGCGAGAGGTTTACGGATGTTTTGGAGCGAAGTGTGAGTATTTTTAAGCGTGTAAACCATTAGTGACGGGCAGTGGAGCCGACTCTTCTGGCTCTTGAGTGGGTCTGCTTTGTTGTTAAGAGAATTTATTCAGAATTTGTCATTTATCAGTAAATCATCGTTTGTGGTTTAGATTCACTTGGCCATATACACTCACTCTTTTCTGGACCCATAATGCCTAATGCTTTATATTTATTTAGTTTTTTGCCTTATTAGATAGAATAGTGCAGAATGGGGACGAGAGCAGGGAGGACTTTCAGCAAATTGTCCTCATCTGGGTGTATCAAACCACATTTCTGCTGATTGTGTTCAAGCCGATTTGAGAAGAAGATCCTGTTAGAGCTGGGGCACCTGACTTTTTTGGTTGTAACTTGGTAAATGTTTTCCATCAAAGAGTGTCTTGTAAAAGCAGCACTTTCTGACAAAAATGAGACCTCTGTGTGCTGTCTCAACTCAAGTTAATGGGTACTCCGAGACACAGCTTATTGGGTACTGGAGACAAAAAAGGTTGGGAACCACTGATATAGACTTTATCTGTTTCACTTTATACTTCATCATCTCTATTCACCTTATTCTGGAAGTTTCCGTACGCACCGCCGTCTTGTTTCCGTTGTAGTTTACATGGAGCAGACGAGCTCAACAGAAAATAAGTTCTACACGACTAAAAAGCCGTTTTCAGTCCGCCCATGAAATCGGAGCGTTGTTGACTTGTTGCTCGTGTTCATTAAACATTTTACACAAATCAATCTACTTTATGTAACATTTTAGCGGCGAGACTTTTCCCTCGTTCGTCATTAGCTTTAACGGAATTCTCGTCAAACGGAAGTGCGTTTACAACAAAAGAGCGTATCTGTGGCAAAAAGTGGCAAAAGGCGGAATAAGGTGAATATGGATTTAGGCCTTTTTTTTTTTTTTTCAAAATGGTTGCTAGGTAACAGTTGTAGTATTAACTTGCTGCTCATGTTCAACCAGGAAGTGCAATAATAAACTTCACAAAAACTGTCCAACTGGGGACAAATGGGCAAAATGTTTAGTAAAATCTTAAATATAATCATGTTCACTACATTTTAGTGAAATGTGTCGTCTAATCTGTCATACAGACCAGTGTTTCCCAACCAGGGGTACGGGGACCCCAACAGTTACATGAGCAATTATCAGGGGGTACTTGGAATGGTTTCCAGTTTTGAAAATGTGCTTTTATCTGAATAAAAAAGTGTAATTAGTTGTAAATTTAGCAGCTTTGGAGTATCTTGGACCATGAATATAATTAAAACAAAACATACAATAGTAATAATTGACAATATGTTACTTAAACCCATTTATTTGCCCAAAACTCAAGTTAATGGGTTCCGAGTGTGAGACACAGCTTATTGGGTACTGGAGACAAAAAAGGTTGGGACCCACTGATATAGACTGATATATCTGTTTCACTTTAAACTTAGAATAAGTCAATCAGGTGCAAGCCAACATCATACTGTACAATTCATCATTTCTACAGAACCAGCTTTAACTCGTATTCCCTGTTTTCCACATGTTTCCCACTAAAAACAGCTCTCCAGCCTTTCCATCAATCCTGTGTGTCCCGTGGAAGCACCAGCTCTTTTGTCCCTGAACCCTCCTCTGCCGTAAAGAACCAGATGAGCTGCTCTTTGTGCCGCCTCTCGTGGACCATAAGGTGTGTTGTCTCTCTGCGCTGTCTGCCGGAGCGAGAGGAAGAGCCCCGTTATAAATATCTTTTCATTCAGCAGGCTCCTGGTGCCTCCTCCACACCTCCGCACACAAAGCTAATGTATTCAGCAGCAGAAGACTTGGGATCCCAGAGGAGATTGTGTAAGTGTTTTTAAAGATTCCTCCGACGTCTTTTCTGCGCCTCGACAGGTTTTAGTCACATTCATTACGTTTTAGTCACAATGGAGCTCAACAAAGCGCACTCTGCACACGTAAAGTGCCTTTTTGCCATTGACTTTTCGAAGTTTGAAAGATCCGTGCTGCTTATAAGTGCAACCGATGTTCTGAACTTTATTAGAGCTGAATAGTAAAAACTTGTACTAAGTTTTTTTTGGTTATTGATTAGTTTAGATGATGATTCTTTTGATTAATCAATTAGTTTAGAATGTAAAAGTCCCATAAACATCATATTGTTTTTTTGTTTTGTTTTGTTTTTTTTTTTACAAAATTTGACCCAGATGAAGCTGAAGAGAAGTCTTTTGAGGACCTGGTGGAGAACATTTATGGACAAAAGAGTTTTTATCAAATGCACTGAATTTACACATTTTCCTCGTTTTCATGTGATTTCAGCTCAGTTTGAGTCATACACTTCTCTGAGCTTGTGGCGTGTTCTGAAACCTATGTTTAGACCAGTTAACGATTATCCAATTACTAAATTAGTTGTTGATTATTTCAATAAACTTGTTGCAGCCCTATACTCAAGTCAGAGTATTCTTACTTTGAAATAATATTAATCAAGAAACAAAAAAGTACTGACTCAAAGAATTACTCAAGTTAAAAGTATTTGGAGAAACAACTACTAGAGTTTTGAGTAAAAGTTTGGACATAAAATGTGTTTAAAAACTGATTTATGCTTTGAGTTAGTGTAATTGGATGGATAAATCAATTAATATTTCATAAAATCTGGCATTTTCAAAGGA
The DNA here is from genome assembly GCA_019453435.1 of Rhinogobius similis. Lineage (NCBI taxonomy): Eukaryota > Metazoa > Chordata > Actinopteri > Gobiiformes > Gobiidae > Rhinogobius > Rhinogobius similis. The sequence goes on along the minus strand of CM033621.1, from coordinate 35,709,668 downwards.
TTGGCCGCAACAATAAATAATACACTAAATCATAACTGCTGAGCAGTTCAAGAATCACAAATGTTCAAATCATTTAATATTGTCAACAAACAAAAACACTTTGGCTTAAATCAAAGTACTGTCTATCTACAGTATTCATCTATCGAAAACTATGGAGTCTGAAACTCACTCATAGAAGTGCAATTTATTTAAAAAAGTTACTCAAGTAAGTGTAAATGAGGAAATATAACTGAGTACCACCTGCCTCTGGACTTTATAAACGCTAAAATATGTATTATTTATGATAAAAACATTTAGCAGAATTTTACGTTTTAAATGTGTTTTTTGGACCGAAAATCACTGCGTTATGGACATTATTACCACAGAGCTGGTTAAGCCTTTGAACAGTTAATAATCTAATGTTTTGAAAAGTGTATGGTTAAAATGAATGGGACGTTTACCTCCAGGACGCTGGTGGCTCAGGCCTCACGGGCTCAAGATTAGACACTCCCTGACTGTTTAGTGAGGGGTTCAGAACCAAATAACCCTGTGCAGTTTTACAATCATGTAATGAAAACCAAAAGAAACAAACAAGCCATTTACACTAAGAATATTTTTGCATATTTATGCCTAGTTAAATGTGAATGTTGTGTTCCAGAGACAGTGGCCCCCTGCCTTCCTCCATCTGTCACACACAGGCCTGTGGTCAGTGTGGGCTTTGACATGGAGCCTCTCACAATCCTCCTCGTCAAGCCTTCAAGTAGAAATAAAGTCAGTACATTTATTTTATTCCACCAAAATAAAAATAAAAATACAGAATGTTTGCATTATTTAATGTTTTGTTCTCATGTACATTAACTTCAACTCATAAATCAGATGACACGTTGAGAAAGTTAGTCAATTCTAAAACTTTTGTTGACTTTATTTGACCTTCTTTTCCACTGGATTACACAGATGCCTCAAACACCCTCCGTACTTGAAGTGATGATGATGATGATGATGATGATGATGATGATGATGATGATGATGATGTCATACTCTCCGTTGGGGGCATTGATCACAATGAACTTTGGCAGGAAATTTTTCAAATGCAAATTGACAAACCTTTCAACCTGATAATTTCCATTAGTAACCTTGTGAACTAGTGAAGGATTTATTTACTTTAGGTTGACTCTGAAAAAACCTCATAGAGATAGAATTGCACAGGACGTACTACAATGAGCTATTTTAAAAATAAATTGTTGACTGTAATGCTGTGCACAAGCTATTATAGATGTTCTGTTGACTACACAGACACATACAATCCCCCAGCCGTGCACACTTGTCCTGTGTGGCCTGTGTTTGGGACCCCGCGGGGCCCGTGCTGCCCATCTGCCTCTCGCAGCTCGGTGCCAGGACAGCGTCGTGAGGTCCTCTTCACACTGGAGCGTCTGGGGCTGTATTGTCCGTGGGTGCGCGCTGGTCAGCTGACTCCTGCCCGCCGTGCCCCGAGTGGAGCGTCCAGCCAACCACTGAGGCGTGTACCAGTGTGTGCCAGAGAGTGCCCGAGCACCGAGCCAGCGCCACAATGAGGCTCGTGTCTGCCCCACTCTGCGCCCTGATGGGTACATTAGCTCATTCATATCGCTCAATATACTACAGCGGGTTCATCGTCACAGCGAGAGGGAGTGTGCTGAGGTTTAAACCACGTTGAATGAACGATCGCCTTGTGTGCTTCAGTTCAAATGTTCATATTCTGACTATAGGCCCTTTAAAAGTTTGTAAACAAAAACATTCTAACTTCAGAATGGAGGTAAAAGTGAAGTGCAATGTAATGTGATTTGGTACCACTTTATCTACATCTTATTTTGCCTTAATAAAGCATTAACAAAGACTTAATTGATAATAAATATATAGGTTATTAAACATGATTCAGGAATTAGTAACTACTTAATTAAGGTTAAAGTGAGGGTTAGGGTTAGAAATTAGGGTTAGAATATTTGTTTAATATTTACTAAGCCTGAATCATTCGTAATAAACAATGTGTTGATTATGAATTAAGTCTTTGTTCATGCTTTATTAAGGCATTAATAAGTGGAGTTATTATAAAGTGTTACCTGTGATTTCACTGGAGAAACTGAGATTTAACTTCAGAATATCACAAAATATGAAAAATGTAGATGATTTTGTCAAAGTAAAAGTCTCAGACACATGTGAGTGACATCAGAACTGCTTTAAACACATTTATTATTGTATTTTACATTATGTTTTAGGAAATTATGACAAACTCTTTGCATTTTTGCTGAAGGAACAATCCAGATTTATGGGTTTGGAAGAAAATAGTCTGGGATTAATAAAGATAATAAAGCCAAAAATTACAAATGAAAACTATGTATTTAAATTAGATGAACATGTTAAAATGCATCAACAAACGGCAAATAAACAAAAACAAAATCCCAAAAGCTTCCTTTACGGAACAATTCAAGCGACAGGACAGAAAAGCTATGGAGAATCACACTTCATGACGAGGGGCCTGGACTTAATTTTGCCTTGGGCCCCCAAATTCCTCGGTCCGCCTGATCAAACCTGTGTTAAATGCACTCATCTGAACATCGAATGGTACTGACCTTTGATCTGTTACTCTTCGCTGCAAATTTGTGATTTATATTTAGCTCCTGGTGGAAAAAGGTTGGATTCCTCTGGTCTATGTCATCTATATCATTTTGAAATACACTAAATAAATTAATTAGAATTATTTTAGAGAGTAGATGGATCCAAAACACTTAAACTGGCTCCTCGATGTGGAACAGAAGCTCTACTCAAAGCTCCACATTCTTCTTTTTCAGGAGCATGCGTTAATCTAAAAGTAATCTCATTTCAGCTGTTGTTCTCAGAGATCTTGATGGAGTTTAACATCGACTGGTAAATAACTTTCTTGTCATACTTATCTACAGTTTATTTAGCTCTCATTTGAATAGGCCTGTCTGCTCTCTTTTATAACATTGTGGTGTTTTCAATTACCTCTGAATACATTTACAGATTATTAAAAGACGTTTCGGTGCGACAACCTGAATACAGATTTTGGCATTTGGGCTGAACTGTTTGAACGTCCATTTGAGAGTGAATAAGTGACTCTGATTTGCACCTCATTTATTTTAATGGCTTGGACCAGTTTAACAAAAGCCCATAATCAAGTCAAACACGAGGCAAGTGGACGGTTAAAAAGGCAGAAACTTCATCCAAAAAAGCTCTTCCTGGCTGTTATCCGCCGGGGTCAGGAGGGAAACTCGTGTGGGTGTAAAAGAGAGGATTTTCATTTTGGGTTTGGACAAAAAAACACAAATCTGTGGTGGTTTGGTGGTTTTGCCAAGTCCGCCCCCGCTCGGTCAGGCCCCGGTCTCAGGTAGAGCGCCGTCTCTCCTCCACTCGCCCCGGGACTCGCCATCTCAGCCAACAACAACAACAACGGCTTTGTTTGACTCAAAATGGACAAGGAATGAGACTTCAGAGGTTTGAAATAAAATGTTCTACTATCACATTTTAAATAAACAAGTAGGGAAGGGTCGATATGGCTTTTTTGAGACGATGCTGATATTCAAAAGTTGTTGCCGATAGTCAATATTTAGATTTTTAAATCCATAGCAAGGCCCATAAATCTAAGTAAAGTTCACAGATCAGCTTTTTACTTATGAATAAATAATAACAAATAACAAAAATAATAACAGAATGTATTTATGTGAGACATACAGACATATTTTAGCCCAATTGCTCTTCTACTTCCATTTGTACCTTTTCCTCCCGGTATCGGCGGCTGATACCGATACTGGAACCAATGTGTTGCCAATCCCTGATAAAAACACATGCACATGGAGTACTTAGTTATAATAGGGTTCCTTCATCAAAAACATAAACCTGGACTTGTATTTAGCTTCATTCATGCTATTTTCAGCGATCCTGTTTATGAGGCTGTCTCCCTCTGAGCTTCAGAAAACACTATGTTTCATTTTTACCAGAATTGTGATATCAAAGGTAGAAATGTGAAGTTTTTTTTATACGGTTTTATGTTCATACATCAATGCCAGACTCGTTTTGCATTTATTTTGTCAAATTGTCCAGACGACTATGAAAATAATTGTTCTGATCGCGATGTGGAATATAAATACTCTAAAAGAAAGCTTTTTGAAAATCACAAATACAGTGGCATTATTAAATCTAAATGTCAAAAGGGAATGATCAATTTTGTATTTTCATTAATTATACACTTTATTTTTAAATATTCTCCCTCTAGAAGCTTTCAGTCGCCATATTTTAACATTTATCTGGTTTAAAAAAGTCAACAACACTTTACAATTCCATACACTTATTTGGGCTTTAATAAAGCAAAAACAAAGACTTAATTCATAGTGAACAAATAGTTTATTAAGAATGATTCAGGCTTGGTAACTACTTAATTAATAACCCAACACTAAATGACATAGTTACTAAATCTAAATCATTCTTAATAAACTAATTGTTCACCATGAATTAAGTCCGTGTTCATGCTTTATAAAGGCATGAATAAGTAGTTATAAAGTGGAACCAAAAAGTCTCAAATTACAAGATCGATACTTTTCTTGACTTGTCGATTAATCAAAAAAATGACTGCTAACTGGTCGACTAAATTAATCATAAGTTGCAACCCTACTTTCGAACTGTGCCACTTCAACCATCTGTAATGATCAGAGGGCAATTATAATCCAGCATTTAATGTCTACATGACAAGTTAGACAACGCATTCCACTAAAATATTGTCACCATGATCATATTTAAGGTTTTACGCAACAATTTGCCCCATTTGTCCCCAGTTTTACAGTTTTTGCAGTTTATAATTGTACTTCCTGGTTAGACTTATGACATAGTAATTCCACAACTGTTACCTAGCAACCATTTTGAAAACAAGGGCCAAAATCCATTAAAATTACACAATAATTATGATTCGACAAATAATAACCTGATGACGCCTTTATTTTGTTGAACGACTGTTTAAACTGTCAAAATAATGTGTCACTTTTCTGTAAATTGTCTCTTTATCACAGAGGGATTCCGTTTTAGAACTCAGCTCTACTTCCTGTCATTTTAAACATGTATTTTTCTTCACAAACCGCAACTTCACAAATGCAAAACTATAATAAACATTTACCACAGGTGCCCTCCCTCCAAACTAGGTCATAATTACGACACTGTCATACAGACTTTAAGGACCCATTTCCAGATCTAGGCCTGGATTGTGGTCACGACGGAGCAGAAACCCACTCGGACACAGGAAAGCCACGCAAACTCCACACAGAAACCTCCTTCTCGTGACTTGGGGCAGTAACCGCCTCAACGTGAAGTGTCACTGATACCTACTTTTACCGGCAGGAGTCCCGAAAATACATGTTATTTCCCTTTTTTTCTCCACGGCTCAAGACCCTCCGAGCAGTAAAACGAGGCGAGAGCGCCGGCGGAGCTGCACAAAGCCTGGTGTTTTTTTCGTGATGGAGCCGGATGAGAACAGTACAAGTGCAGAGCTGCGAGCTAATGGACTGTAAAATGAGTTGTACTATTATTAACGGCCGTGCAGAATAGAGCCGTGACCCCCGCTTTACACCGACACTGGCACGAGAGTCCAGGAGAATATTCAGTCGATGTGTGGCATTTACACGCTCCGGTTAAGACACAGAACTGTGGAGAGTTTGTGGAAGGCGTGGACGATGGTGAGAAGAAAAGAGATAGAGCTGAACATGTGGAGTTTGTATTTTGTCAGCGCTGAGGATGGATAGGATTAGTGGTGAGTCCGTCAGCGGCACAGTTTTGGACATGGGTCGGACACAAAGGGCAAAGATAGTGATCGTTTGGTAGATTTGGGCTGCGGTCAGAGCTTCCAGGAAACAGAAAGTCTCCAGAGGAAGACTTAAAGAGGTCATATTATGTAAAATTGACTTGATCTTTTACAGATTTGATGGTGTTTCCTCATCATTAGTAGTGTTTTTTCACTTAGCCCCTCTCTCGGCCCAATACTTGCATTTATCTTAAAAAAGTGTGACCGACAATGTCCCAAAGGGTTTGTGTACATGTGCTATAAGAAAAAGGGAAGATTTTGAAATGAAAGAGGTTGCTGAGATGGATTTTTATTATTTTTACTGCCAAAAAAGTGTTGAAGTTGTTAAATTTAGTTTGATAAGAATATTTAAGGTTATTAGTCCAATGTTATATTCTTTTAAATGTGTGATGTGTCTTGTCAGCTGCTTCACACAGGCTTTGGCGATGTTTTCCTTCAATATCGTAGAAAGGGGTTCAGAGGTTGTCATCCGGACGCCGTTTAAAGATCGAGACGTTTCGACTTTTATCCAAAAGTCATTGTCAATCAGAGAGCTGGTATGGGAACCTGGGCCTTATATGCTACTCTAAGTAGTGGGAGTCCAGCCCCCAGGGGAGGAGTCACTGCACTCCTGTCTTTGTTATAAGATTGTTTGTTTGTCACCTGGGATTTAATTAATTGGTCTATCTTGTTGATTAATGGTTGGCCTCACCTAGTTTCACCTGTGTCTAAAGGTCTATTGTTATCTTGATAGCTGGCTGTTGCTCCCTCCTCACTACTGATTGCCTCATTAGCATTTGACTGGTCTATTGATCTGGACCAAGGTGTCAGGATGCTGTCATAAATTTTGGCTAAATTAAATCTTAAGCCCCCATTCCTGTTCAGGGAAGGATTTTCTCTTTTTACAAAAATGGCCTCCTTTACTCCTCTTTCAAACCAGTTCTTCTCTCTGCTCAAAATCTTCACCTCACTGTCCTCAAACGAGTGATTTGTAGCTTTTAGATGCAGATGGACTGCACTCTGCGGTCCGGTGGAGGAACATCTTCTGTGTTGGTACAGCCTTTTGTGCAATGGCTGTTTTGTTTCTCCTATGTAACGTTCTTTACAACTGTCCTCACTGCACTCTATCGAATAAACTACATTGCTCTGTTTCTCTGTCGGCCTCTTGTCTTTCGGGTGGACCAGTTTCTGTTTAAGCGTGTTTCCAGGTTTGTAATAGACAGGGATGTCGTGTTGTCTAAAAATCCTTTGAAACTTCTCAGACAGGCCCGAGACATAAGGGATAGAGACACCCCTCCTGCTGGGGTCTTTATCCTTTCTGTCCAGTTTCTTGGCTCTTCTGACTTTGTTAAAGGCCCAGTTAGGGTATCCACAAGCTGAGAGGGCACGATGGACGTGTTCTTCCTCCTTCTTTCTCCCCTCAGAGCTGGTGGGTACTTCATGGGCTCTGTGTTGCAAGGTCCTAATCACTCCCAGCTTGTGCTGCAGTGGGTGGTTGGAATCGAACAGTAAGTACTGGTCTGTGTGGGTGGGTTTCCTGTATACTTCTGTCTGAAGGCTGCCTTCCTCCTCTCTGATTGTGGAGCAATCAAGAAACGCCAACCCGGTTGTCCTTAGCATCTTCTCGGGTGAACTTAATGTATACATCCAACCCATTGATATGCTCAGAGAAAGTTTCCAGCTCTTGTTTCTTGATTATCACAAACGTATCGTCCACGTAACGCAGCCAGAGGCTCGGAGGTGTGCCCAGGAAGGAGGTCAGAGCCTTCTTCTCGAAGTGTTCCATATATAGGTTGGCTACGATCGGCGAGACCGGCGAGCCCATAGCACAGCCGTGGATCTGTCTGTAAAAATGTCCCCTGAATTGGAAGTAAGTTGTGTTAAGGCAGATGTCCAATAATTGGCAGATGTATTCAGGTGTGAGTTTGGTCCTTTCCGGTAGGGTTGAGTCCTCCTGCAGTCGCATCCTCACTGCTGCCACTGCCTCCGAGGTAGGAATACAAGTGAAAAGGGACACCACGCCGTAAAGACGAGACCATAACGTCATCTGGGTCCATACGGAGGTGTCTCACTTTGCTCACAAAGTGCTGTGTGTTGTCCACATGATGTTCTGAGTTCCCCACTAATGGAGCCAAGATGGAGGTTAAGTGTTTAGCTACATTGTATGTGATGGAGTCCGTGCTACACACAATGGGTCTCAATGGGACATTCTCTTTGTGTATTTTGGGGAGGCCATAAATACATGGAATGGCTTCAACCTGGATACAGTCTGTAGTACAGAGGCCTGTCAATCAACTCCTCCTTCTCAAGCTTCTGTAGACAGTCTATAACCTTCTTCTTGTAGCTACTTGTGGGGTCCCTTTTCAGTCTTTCATATGTGGAGGTGTCCTCAAGGAGACTGTTGACCTTGGACTCATAGTCCGCTGTGTTCAAGATCACTGTGCAGCGTCCTTTGTCAGCTGGTAAGATGTTTATGGTATGGTCCTTTTGTAAAGCTGAAAGTGCCTTCCTCTCTTCTGGTGTGATGTTAGAAGGGGGTGGTTTGGCACTTTTCAGGGTGGCGGTGACCCGCATCCTGAGGTCTGCTGCCTCGGCATCATTCAATTTGTTGTTTCTGATGGCTGTCTCAGTGGCTGTGATGTAATCTGTTGTTGGGATATGGTTGGAGGTGACCGAGAAATTGAGTCCTTTGGAAAGGACATCTATTTCTGCCTGAGTCAGGATGCGGTCTGAAAGGTTTTTGATCCAGCTATTCCTGTTAATACTTGTCTCACCTTGGGCTGTCCCTAACCTCCTGTTGTGCTGATCTTTACTAGTGTTGATCTTTTCCAAAGAGAGGAGAACTTTCTGATCTGTCGTTCCTTACTTTTCTTGTGCTGTGCTCCCTGTGCAATCTGTGTAAAATCTAACACTCTATTGAGAATATCTTCAGGGACCATGTTCGTAAGTTCCTTCTGACTAATTTCCATTCTGTACCTCAGTTTATCTATTTTGGTGTTGTTCTCCCTAATTCTTTCACTAAGCATCTGCATCAGGTTTCTTCTCCAAATCTTCTCTGCTCTGTGACCTTTAATTGGGGATTTGATCTGTAGGCTCCTCGGGATTATGTTACTTCTGTCTACACCTCAAGTTAAACCGGAGGTGATTTCTGTTATCGGCTAATTTCCTGGCTGTATTCTCAAGCTCCCGTACCAGATCTAAGGTACCTTGCCCAAAATTCTCCAGAATTCGTCGATGTAAACCCTCATTCGTCCAGGTGTGGTCCATCGTAGAAAGGGGTTCAGAGGTTGTCATCCGGACGCCGTTTAAAGATCGAGACGTTTCGACTTTTATCCAAAAGTCATTGTCAATCAGAGAGCTGGTATGGGAACCTGGGCCTTATATGCTACTCTAAGTAGTGGGAGTCCAGCCCCCAGGGGAGGAGTCACTGCACTCCTGTCTTTGTTATAAGATTGTTTGTTTGTCACCTGGGATTTAATTAATTGGTCTATCTTGTTGATTAATGGTTGGCCTCACCTAGTTTCACCTGTGTCTAAAGGTCTATTGTTATCTTGATAGCTGGCTGTTGCTCCCTCCTCACTACTGATTGCCTCATTAGCATTTGACTGGTCTATTGATCTGGACCAAGGTGTCAGGATGCTGTCATAAATTTTGGCTAAATTAAATCTTAAGCCCCCATTCCTGTTCAGGGAAGGATTTTCTCTTTTTACAAAAAATGGCCTCCTTTACTCCTCTTTCAAACCAGTTCTTCTCTCTGCTCAAAATCTTCACCTCACTGTCCTCAAACGAGTGATTTGTAGCTTTTAGATGCAGATGGACTGCACTCTGCGGTCCGGTGGAGGAACATCTTCTGTGTTGGTACAGCCTTTTGTGCAATGGCTGTTTTGTTTCTCCTATGTAACGTTCTTTACAACTGTCCTCACTGCACTCTATCGAATAAACTACATTGCTCTGTTTCTCTGTCGGCCTCTTGTCTTTGGTGGACCAGTTTCTGTTTAAGCGTGTTTCCAGGTTTGTAATAGACAGGGATGTCGTGTTGTCTAAAAATCCTTTGAAACTTCTCAGACAGGCCCGAGACATAAGGGATAGAGACACCCCTCCTGCTGGGGTCTTTATCCTTTCTGTCCTGTTTCTTGGCTCTTCTGACTTTGTTAAAGGCCCAGTTAGGGTATCCACAAGCTGAGAGGGCACGATGGACGTGTTCTTCCTCCTTCTTTCTCCCCTCAGAGCTGGTGGGTACTTCATGGGCTCTGTGTTGCAAGGTCCTAATCACTCCCAGCTTGTGCTGCAGTGGGTGGTTGGAATCGAACAGTAAGTACTGGTCTGTGTGGGTGGGTTTCCTGTATACTTCTGTCTGAAGGCTGCCTTCCTCCTCTCTGATTGTGGAGCAATCAAGAAACGCCAACCGGTTGTCCTTATGTCTCGGGCCTGTCTGAGAAGTTTCAAAGGATTTTTAGACAACACGACATCCCTGTCTATTACAAACCTGGAAACACGCTTAAACAGAAACTGGTCCACCCGAAAGACAAGAGGCCGACAGAGAAACAGAGCAATGTAGTTTATTCGATAGAGTGCAGTGAGGACAGTTGTAAAGAACGTTACATAGGAGAAACAAAACAGCCATTGCACAAAAGGCTGTACCAACACAGAAGATGTTCCTCCACCGGACCGCAGAGTGCAGTCCATCTGCATCTAAAAGCTACAAATCACTCGTTTGAGGACAGTGAGGTGAAGATTTTGAGCAGAGAGAAGAACTGGTTTGAAAGAGGAGTAAAGGAGGCCATTTTTGTAAAAAGAGAAAATCCTTCCCTGAACAGGAATGGGGGCTTAAGATTTAATTTAGCCAAAATTTATGACAGCATCCTGACACCTTGGTCCAGATCAATAGACCAGTCAAATGCTAATGAGGCAATCAGTAGTGAGGAGGGAGCAACAGCCAGCTATCAAGATAACAATAGACCTTTAGACACAGGTGAAACTAGGTGAGGCCAACCATTAATCAACAAGATAGACCAATTAATTAAATCCCAGGTGACAAACAAACAATCTTATAACAAAGACAGGAGTGCAGTGACTCCACACTGGGGGCTGGACTCCCACTACTTAGAGTAGCATATAAGGCCCAGGTTCCCATACCAGCTCTCTGATTGACAATGACTTTTGGATAAAAGTCGAAACGTCTCGATCTTTAAACGGGCGTCCTGGATGACAACCTCTGAACCCCTTTCTACGATGGACCACACCTGGACGAATGAGGGTTTACATCGACGAATTCTGGAGAATTTTGGGCAAGGTACCTTAGATCTGGTACGGGAGCTTGAGAATACAGCCAGGAAATTAGCCGATAACAGAAATCACCTCCGGTTTAACTTGAGGTGTAGACAGAGTAACATAATCCCGAGGAGCCTACAGATCAAATCCCCAATTAAAGGACACAGAGCAGAGAAGATTTGGAGAAGAAACCTGATGCAGATGCTTAGTGAAAGAATTAGGGAGAACAACACCAAAATAGATAAACTGAGGTACAGAATGGAAATTATTCAGAAGGAACTTACGAACATGGTCCCTGAAGATATTCTCAATAGAGTGTTAGATTTTACACAGATTGCACAGGGAGCACAGCACAAGAAAAGTAAGGAACGACAGATCAGAAAGTTCTCCTCTCTTTTTGGAAAAGATCAACACTAGTAAAGATCAGCACAACAGGAGGTTAGGGACAGCCCAAGGTGAGACAAGTATTAACAGGAATAGCTGGATCAAAACCTTTCAGACCGCATCCTGACTCAGGCAGAAATAGATGTCCTTTCCAAAGGACTCAATTTCTCGGTCACCTCCAACCATATCCCAACAACAGATTACATCACAGCCACTGAGACAGCCATCAGAAACAACAAATTGAATGATGCCGAGGCAGCAGACCTCAGGATGCGGGTCACCGCCACCCTGAAAAGTGCCAAACCACCCCCTTCTAACATCACACCAGAAGAGAGGAAGGCACTTTCAGCTTTACAAAAGGACCATACCATAAACATCTTACCAGCTGACAAAGGACGCTGCACAGTGATCTTGAACACAGCGGACTATGAGTCCAAGGTCAACAGTCTCCTTGAGGACACCTCCACATATGAAAGACTGAAAAGGGACCCCACAAGTAGCTACAAGAAGAAGGTTATAGACTGTCTACAGAAGCTTGAGAAGGAGGAGTTGATTGACAGGCCTCTGTACTACAGACTGTATCCTGGTGAAGCCATTCCATGTATTTATGGCCTCCCAAAATACACAAAGAGAATGTCCCATTGAGACCCATTGTGTGTAGCACGGACTCCATCACATACAATGTAGCTAAACACTTAACCTCCATCTTGGCTCCATTAGTGGGGAACTCAGAACATCATGTGGACAACACACAGCACTTTGTGAGCAAAGTGAGACACCTCCGTATGGACCCAGATGACGTTATGGTCTCGTGACGGCGTGGTGTCCCTTTTCACTTGTATTCCTACCTCGGAGGCAGTGGCAGCAGTGAGGATGCGACTGCAGGAGGACTCAACCCTACCGGAAAGGACCAAACTCACACCTGAATACATCTGCCAATTATTGGACATCTGCCTTAACACAACTTACTTCCAATTCCGGGACATTTTTACAGACAGATCCACGGCTGTGCTATGGGCTCGCCCGGTCTCGCCGATCGTAGCCAACCTATATATGGAACACTGAGAAGAAGGCTCTGACCTCCTTCCTGGGCACACCTCCGAGCCTCTGGCTGCGTTACGTGGACGATACGCTTGTGATAATCAAGAAACAAGAGCTGGAAACTTTCTCTGAGCATATCAATGGGTTGGATGTATACATTAAGTTCACCCGAGAAGATGCTAAGGACAACCGGTTGGCGTTTCTTGATTGCTCCACAATCAGAGAGGAGGAAGGCAGCCTTCAGACAGAAGTATACAGGAAACCCACCCACACAGACCAGTACTTACTGTTCGATTCCAACCACCCACTGCAGCACAAGCTGGGAGTGATTAGGACCTTGCAACACAGAGCCCATGAAGTACCCACCAGCTCTGAGGGGAGAAAGAAGGAGGAAGAACACGTCCATCGTGCCCTCTCAGCTTGTGGATACCCTAACTGGGCCTTTAACAAAGTCAGAAGAGCCAAGAAACAGGACAGAAAGGATAAAGACCCCAGCAGGAGGGGTGTCTCTATCCCTTATGTCTCGGGCCTGTCTGAGAAGTTTCAAAGGATTTTTAGACAACACGACATCCCTGTCTATTACAAACCTGGAAACACGCTTAAACAGAAACTGGTCCACCCGAAAGACAAGAGGCCGACAGAGAAACAGAGCAATGTAGTTTATTCGATAGAGTGCAGTGAGGACAGTTGTAAAGAACGTTACATAGGAGAAACAAAACAGCCATTGCACAAAAGGCTGTACCAACACAGAAGATGTTCCTCCACCGGACCGCAGAGTGCAGTCCATCTGCATCTAAAAGCTACAAATCACTCGTTTGAGGACAGTGAGGTGAAGATTTTGAGCAGAGAGAAGAACTGGTTTGAAAGAGGAGTAAAGGAGGCCATTTTTGTAAAAAGAGAAAATCCTTCCCTGAACAGGAATGGGGGCTTAAGATTTAATTTAGCCAAAATTTATGACAGCATCCTGACACCTTGGTCCAGATCAATAGACCAGTCAAATGCTAATGAGGCAATCAGTAGTGAGGAGGGAGCAACAGCCAGCTATCAAGATAACAATAGACCTTTAGACACAGGTGAAACTAGGTGAGGCCAACCATTAATCAACAAGATAGACCAATTAATTAAATCCCAGGTGACAAACATACAATCTTATAACAAAGACAGGAGTGCAGTGACTCCTCCCCTGGGGGCTGGACTCCCACTACTTAGAGTAGCATATAAGGCCCAGGTTCCCATACCAGCTCTCTGATTGACAATGACTTTTGGATAAAAGTCGAAACGTCTCGATCTTTAAACGGCGTCCGGATGACAACCTCTGAACCCCTTTCTACGATGGACCACACCTGGACGAATGAGGGTTTACATCGACGTTTTCCTTCAATAGACACTCTGGTAAAAAGAAAAAGAAAAACAGTTTTATAAAAGATTTTTCTGTCTTTATTTGACAGCGAACAGCGAACAATTGGAAGCAAACCTACGATGCCATGGTGGGAGCAGCCGCGCATTACATTTATTTAACCTGGAAAGTGCTTTTCAGGGGAGTCCTGGCCCCAGAGGGAGGAGCCTATTGCACATGTTTTTGATGGAGCAGCTGGAGGAAACCAATGCAAACACACGGAGAACACACAAACTCCACACAGAAAGCTCAGGACCTTCTAGCTGTGAGTCGAGAATGCCCCACTGTGCCCCCTACATGTGTAAACCCCTAAACCAGTGAGCGCAAGGCTGTTTTAATGGACAAATATGATGCATTATAGATATATTTACTGGCCTTTAAACTTGTTCTTGGGTGTTACTTTGACAATTCACAGCTTTAGAACCAAAAATAAAAATAAAAAATGCAAAAAAGGGTTAGAACTTAATCACAGCCATGGGAGACGCCGTTGTAATTGCTGAGCAGTTGTAATGATGCAAGTCTGGGGTGATTTATGGGCTTAAAAACAAAAAAGAAGATTCTCATAGCCACGTCACACATCAAAAAACGTCACACATCGAAATAATTCAGAACGGACTGTTTTTGACGGTCGGAGGGAGAGGATTTTCAATCCAGGATCCATCAAACTAGCGCCAATGAAGCTAAACGCAACTCCATGTGTTTTTGATGACGGGACGATTTGAGAACATGGTTGAAAGCTCAAAAGAAGTCCATTTTGCATCACATTTGTCCTTTAAGATACGGCGTGCCCAGCTGAAGCATTTATGTATTTTATTGGTGTCCTTCAGATTCTAGAATGTGACGATGCCATATTCAGAGATGGAACCAGTTTTTCCTATCGATTACATTGAACTTCACATTCACTTCACATAATTTACACCTGATCCTTTCTTTCCATTTGCGACTAGGCCCAAGAACTTGCCGTATTACGACAAAAACAAGCATTTAACAATATTTATTTTAGCAGCCTTCCATTTGCAGTAAATATTGATGGTCCATTGAATGTCGTGATGTCATCTGAAACCCAGCGATAACCAGACATCAAATCAAATCAAATCCATTTATTTTTATAATGCCCAAAATCACAACAACAGTTGCCTCGATGGGCCACAGGTAAAAGCAGTTCAGATAACTGTCCCAGAATGCCCCTGTCCTTTGACCCTCCTTCGCGGCGAGGAAAAACTACAAAAAACCCCATGGGAAAAAGTAGAAACCTCGGGGAGAACCACAGTGAAGGAGAGATCCTACTCCCACGGACGGACAGGCTGCAGCTGAACTAGGACTGACGCATCCACTTGGACTGTGGAGCCAGAACCACTCAAGAGGGAGGTGGTCCAGGCAGACGAAGTGTGGCTAATCCAGGGTTGAGGGAGTTCCTCCAGGCGGGTGGCGCATAGATCGTCCAGACAGATGGGGGTGGGAGGGTCGTCACTGGAGCAGCCGCCGCAGTGTCTGAAACAGTCTCCACTCCCCGGGGGAAGTGGAGAGAAAGAGAAACATGTGAACAGCAATGAACAGACTACAGTTGAAGTAATATTAAATATTGTTGATAGGTAAAGTAGGAAGAACCAGAGGATGGTGTTCAAGCTGCCATACTTCCCCCAGCAGCAAACTCTCAGTCAGGCCTTACCAGCTCCATCGAGTGAATTTTCCGACGCAGTTTCTTCTCGCACGCTTTTTCACCACGAGCCAATCTCTTCATCAATTTCGTACACAAGTTTTACACGTAATTCCAGAGACGTGATGAAACCGCCGTCACGTTTTGTGTAACCGAGTCCTCTCTTGCGCCTGGATAAATAGTCGTCCGAAATGACTCCACAAAACGCTGCGTTTCCGTGCCTAAGTGCCGCTCTTGTTTAGCACTATTATCCACCGGCTGGTCCACATTTTCAAAGCTCTCCTGAAATGGCTTAATCTTCTCCGCGAGCGCTCCGTCCTCCCACACGGCGCTGGTCTACTTTGCCAAGGGAAAAATAATGTGTTGTCGAAATGTCCGTTGCGTAAGATGTATCTTTTTTGTTCCGCACGCACGAGTGGAAGTGGTATTTGCATTTTAATGAAGTCGAAATGATCCCCCAGCTCCCTGTTCATGTGTTCAGAACTCAGGTTTGGTTCAAGTGTTTAACGTCTGAATAATTGCGTTTAGTGTAAATAGCACGAAGGATGTGAGAAGTGTTCATGAATGCCGCGCTTTGTAAGGATTTCCGCGGCGAATTGTCGTTGCAGTCAGTATTTTATTATAGACAACGGTTCTCCACGGGGTTGTCTGTCTTTGTGGATGGATAGTATTTAATTTGATTTTCTTTCTCTTTTATACGATCAAAAAACAACAGAACAGACAGAACAAGACCAGAGAACGAGAGGACAAAATCAAAACGAAATGGAGAAGCCCAAAATAAAATAAACCAAAGAATAAAAAGTTGTAAAGGCTGGTAAAGTAGCCAAAAATTGTACTCAAGCAAAAGAGAAAATAATATTACTCATGTAGAAATATATAGTAGTCCAAGAAACGAATCAAGTAAGAGTAAAAAAACTGCAAAAGTAAGAGTAACTGTCTCTGATTTTTTATTTGAAGTGAATATACTAGGAAAGACAAAACAATAAAAAAAGAAACACAAATGTTCAAATCATTTTATGTTGTCAACATGTCAACAACATTTGTGGACTGACTGGAGCCTGGACTGAAAGTATTTGGTCTGAAAACTACTAAAGTAAAAATCCTTCAAAAAGTTACTCAACTTGCTAACCTTGTGAACTGGACTGTCGCGTTCAAGTCTGCACAACTTTAGGTGTGGTGCAGAAAGTGTATATTTTCTGGGAAAAACAAAACAAAACAAAAACAGCAACAAAACATGCACAATTGCTTGCACAATTGCTGCATAGGTAAACAACAGATATGATGTATGTATCATTTATAGGAAAAACATTCATCATTTTTCATATTGTTATTGTCTTTAAACATGCTCTTGAGTACCTTAAATTTCCATCTCATGTTTTAAAACAAAAACATGTTTCTTATTCATTCTGTGACAGGTGTTATCAGCCACTATGAAATGACACTTACTGTGTGCCTTCAGCCAGCAGATGGCGCCAGCGCTATAAACAGTCTAGTGAAGGGCTGAAAAGATGTTATGATGCGGATTTGCTGCAGTGGTTATCGTGTTTAAAGGTAGAAATGCTCAGAACAAGTTTAGCCATGATTTAAGGACTTAATACTGTGGAATATTCTTGGATAAATGACGTAGATGATCTGAAAATATGTCCCAGATCAACGGAGTTCAGCAGGACGTGTGTTTGATGCTCGGAGGGGGAGGATTTTCTGATAAACATTCCTCAAAACAGCGTGTGTGCAGCTGAATGCTACTCCAGGTATGTTTTTGATGATGGAACATTGTTAGAACATGGTTTAAAGCTGGAAAAAAGTCACTGTAGTAGAATCTGTGTCCTAAAACTGTATAGTTTTTATATCAAAGCTGAGATAAAGTCCCTCCTCTCCCTCCTAAACTGGAGCCTGTCAGTAGTGATCATAATAGTAGTACATTTACAGAATTATTTATAGTATTGATGTAATCCAAAAAATACAAGAACTGAAACTTCTTTATAGTGACTTTGGGCTTCTATTTTTGCAAAGTCGCTTGTAAATTTTGACAGTTGCGTGTTTAGTTTTTAGAGTTTTGTCCTGAGAGGCACGTTCACGTCATAAAAGAGAGGTACATTTTAGTCATTTTTCAGTTTGGCAATAATAGACTTAATAATGACTGAAATACAAGCTGATGATGTCGTTATTTAGGTGAAATATATGATTCAAAATGTGCTCTAACTCACAGCGTTTAGGGCTTATTTTTGTGGCACTGTATCGCTTATTCTCTATAAATCTGGCAACCCTTGTCATTTGAACAATCCAACTGTATTAGTTTGGCACATTTTTCTAACACAAAGTTTCCAAAGTGCTGCACAGAGTAAAACAACATCAACAATCACTTAAAGTCTATAGGACAGGTTCTCAAAATGTTCTAATTATGACTTGGTTTGGCGGGAGGGCACCTGTGGTAAATATTTATTATGGTTTTACATTTGTGACGTTGCAGTTTGAAATACAGTTTGAAAAATAAAAGTTAGCGATAAAAGTTAAAGTTACAGGAAGTAGTGCTGAGTTCTAAAATGGAATCCCTCTGTGATGTCATCAAAAACCGACGTACCATTGAAATCACAGAGACAATTTACACCAACTGACACAATATTAACTGTCATTCAACAAAATAACGTTGTTCTCAGGTATTATTTGCCAAATCATAACTATTGTGTAATTTCTATGGATTTTGGCCTTTGTTTTCAAAATGGTTGCTAGGTAACAGTTGTGGAATTACCTCTATGTCATATTTGCTGCTCGTCTCCAACCAGGAAGTGACATTATAAACTTTACCAAAACTGTCAAACTGGAGATAAATAGGAAAAATGCTAAGTCAAATCTTAAATATAATCATCTTCACTATGTTTTAGTGAAATGTGTCGTCAAACCCAGTGTTTTTCAACCTTTTTTTCAACCTTTTTTGTTGAGTTGTGTCACACTTTTTGGGTTTAAAAGCTACCACAGCACACCACCTACAACAAAAGCCAATTCATGTTTGTGCCACTGTCTGGTTCTTTAAATTAGGTAATAGTGATGGTTTTGGGTTAGTTATTTAGTGCAGAAGTAGCTCAGGACACTCAAAAATGGTAAATTAGTCAATTACATCCACATTTGTCAATCTGTGAACTCAAACTGGACATTTTTTAAGGCACACCTGGCTAAACCTCAAGGCACACTAGTGTTCCCGGCGCACTGGTTGAAAATCAAAGGTCTGACCCAGAGGGAGGCAAACTAAGGCCCGGGGACCACATGCGGCCCTCTTTGCGTTTTGATCCGGCCCCCAAAGCATTTAATAAAAATAAAAAAATGACGAGATAAGTATGGCACATTTGTCATTTTATAGTTTCTTGTTCATTTAAGGTCAGTTTTGAGAACAGCCACCACTAGAATAAAACCAAACTTTGATGCATTTGATTAAAAGAGTGACCAACGGCACTGTTTCCACTAAAATAAATAAAGGCAATGATTTTTGCTATTCTGTTGTAATATATTGTGTGTAGTGTATTTTAGGCATGCTTAAGAGTATGTGTGTCATATACTGTTGGTAAAGTGCGTATGACAGGTTTTAACGATTTTCTCATTTTGGTTTTATTTGGTGTATTACTACGTATTGTACATAAAAATGATTGTTTTACACCAATCAAGTCATGGTTTGTGGAGAAAAGCTGAAACATCTGTTCAGGAAATAAAAACTGATGACATCACACTAGGGCGAGTCCCTTCATCCAAAGGTTTTGCATAATTTACACAAAATAAACAACTTATTTTACCCTTAAAACATTAATTCAACAAAATAAAGGTGTTCACATATATTTTGATTTGTCGGACAAAAAAAATCTCTGACATTAAGCCGAGTTTTAGCCCAGTGTGCAAAGTAATTTCCTAGTGTGATTTCATTATTTACAACCAGGAAGTGATATTACAAAACATGAAAAAAATGCTAAAATGTATAATTATTTTTAGCAAAACTTTAAATATATTTATATTACCTGTATTTTAGGTAAATGAGTAGTCCAACCCGTCATAGGCACTTTAACATTCAAACTATAAATGGTGTAAAAGTGTAAAAATCTGA
Source organism: Rhinogobius similis (assembly GCA_019453435.1). Lineage (NCBI taxonomy): Eukaryota > Metazoa > Chordata > Actinopteri > Gobiiformes > Gobiidae > Rhinogobius > Rhinogobius similis. The sequence continues at coordinate 35,690,035 of CM033621.1, read as the reverse complement.
TGTATGGCCCTTGGGTCAAAAAGTTTGTTCTGTTCTAACCTGTCGTAGAGACTTTTCAATTTCATACCTATTGTGTTGAAGTGTGGGGAAGTGCTTGCAAAACCTACATTGAACCAATTTTCCTTTTACAGAAAAGAGCTCTTCGTGTTATCAGTGGGAGTGGTTACAGAGCGAACACAAATCCAATATTTATACTTTTTTAGAAACATTAAAATTCAATGAATTGGTAGAATATAACCTCCTCAAAACCATGTATAAAGCTCACCAAGAGCTATTACCAGATAGATTGCAAAAACGATTCAAAAAGAGAGAAAGTAGATATAATTTAAGAGGAACTTAACTTTTGACTAAGCCACAGTTTAGAACAAAACCAAAGAAAAGATTATTTCAATTCAAGGGGTCAGTCTGTGGAACAACCTGGAGTGCAAAATTAAAACCTCCTTAAGTCTATTAATATCTTTAAGAAAAGCGTGAAACAATTGTTAGTGGGAAGATACAAAAGTGTTGTGTAGCAGGACATACTAAGTCGTCTTTTGTGTAATGTTTTTTTGTTTATTGTTTACAACGCACTCCAGCGCGAGACGGAGCAGACGAGGTAAACAAGAGGCGCTGACCTCAGAACGGCTCCTGAGGTGAACGCTGCGTCAGAAGAAGAAGAAAACAAGGGTTAAAGGTGCAGTATGTACAGCGGTGGAGGCAATGCTCAATTATGTGACTCATGTAAAAGTACAAATATATGTGCAATAAAATACTCAAGTAAAAGTGTCACATTAAAAAACTACTTAAGTAACTGTGTTGAAGTACCTGTTTGAAAATGTACTTTAAGAGTTAAACATATTTCGAGCAGATTATAACCAGTTTTACGTATTGAATGTCATAATTTTGACAACATTCAGCATTTTTCATATTGCTATTGCCTTTAAACATTTTGGTCAACAAAGGTGAATTTGATTTAATTTCTTGTTGATTTAATTTTTGTAGAGAATTGTATGTATATTTTTGTTTGCTTGTTGTTGAGCTTGAACTTCGGGCAGAATGTCATTATCAACGTGCTAAAAATGACCCTTCAAATAAAAGGAAAAGTACTTTATACTTTCAGTCCAGTTAAAAAATGTAGTGGAGTAAAAAGTACACATACTTGGTATCAAATGTAGTAAAAGTAAAAAGTATCCACTGTAAAAAAAAACAAACACATCTTCAGTCCAGGACAGATACCTGAAAATGTTCAGTACTTTTACTTTTGTACTTCGTTACTTTCCACCACTGAGTATATACATTTTCTAGTGATGGGTCCGCCACCTGCTTGTGATGTTGTTGCTTTTGAAAGTTCACGAGAAAGTTTAATGTCGTAAACGTGTCGTAAATGTGTCGTAACATGGTGCACATGCAAAACAAACACTTCAGCTCCTAAATGTTTAACACAACCTCAACAAACACCGTTGTCTGAGTTTTGAAGATGATGTGTGTGTGATCTGTTTTCTTTGCATCTTTTCTTTCGCTCTCTCTTTCTTGCATTCTCCCTGTATTTCTCTCTGTCTCTTTTCTCTCCTC